>NW_010589489.1:218078-256053 GCF_000705375.1 Tinamus guttatus
ATGGCAATGATTTCTATGGAATAATAGGATGTTGTGTGAAACAGTATTTCTTGCTGTTGGCTATTTGCATTATATAACAGATATGTATGTGTATGATCAAAACATAAAAGAAATGGATCATACACACATGTAGGTCAAGAAGTGCTCCCTGCCTCCCACCTTGAGCAAAGTATTTCAAAAAGTACTTCATAAAGTATTTCCTTGCCTCAAATATCTTTTTATCTGTTTGGAGATGATGTTCCAAGAATATATATGATATTTTGCATATGAGAGAATCACTCATTTCCAATATGGTATCATGTGGCATCTTCAGTCCTTCTGTATTCGCCCCAGCTTCATTGGAGGCTTGGGGGAAATGCAGTAAGAGTGTTAGTTGATTGGTTTTAACTGCTGCTGCACATTAATGCCAAGTCTTTACCGAGTTGTCCAAACTATATCTGGACTCTTGCTGAACTGATACAATTAAAAAGCAACTTAGATGACCCATGGTCTATGAGCCATGCAGTCTTCTCTCAGTGGTCATTGCTTTGTATTTATTGACATCAAATATCATTACAGTTCCCTTTTTTCAGTATTTCAGAAGTTTCTTACAAACCTTGTTAAAGCTGACTTTTACAGTTTTGTGTCTCTTACAAATGCTGCTACATCATTTAACAAGTGTATTAGTATTGAACTTACACCAGGAATGAGCTGACCTTCAGTGCTAATATTTTGCCATGACCAAGATATGTAATAAGCAATTTTATATAATGCTAGCAGCTCATCACACCATTCTCAAGTGCCTTCTTAATGCTTTCTGATTCACTGACTTTCAGACTGATAAGTTTGCTCTTGCATATATTTTTTCATATACCCTGATAGTGCATCTCTATGAATACTAGTGGAAAAAATGTACTGCTCAACAGCAAAGTTCTTTCTTATCCATCCCCTTTGATCTTTTGTTAGTGAGTGTGTGTTTCAGCTAATGAGAGACTATGATTTGATTAAAGCAAAAAGCCTTCTCAATATCCAAATGTACGTTTCAAAACTTGATTAAAGAAAAGAATGAATTTCATTTCAAATCACTGAAAATGGTTACTGAAAATAGTCACTGAGAATTGGAAGCCAGATGCAGGACAAACCTTTCAATATTAGAGGGCAGAACTGGACTTCCAGTTTCCATGCATTTTCCATTGAGGCTGTCATTCAAACTTTTCAGCAATATGATCTTTCAGTATAAGCCCTCTGTCCCTTACCCAGCCAAACTCTTCAACACAGATAATATTACTCTGTCCAATTGCCCTTAGCAAGAAACTTACTGATGTTAATATTAGAATTTGTCAACCATACTTAATATAAAACATAAGTGTGTTTTTTTTTTGACTCCAGATCAAACTATTCAACATCAAGAGTGAAAAAGAACATGTAAAATTGAGAGAGGTTGGCCTGTTGCAAGATGCAGTGTTGGAAGTTCATAAACATGGACTATGTGTGGAAGTTACACTGAGGATTAAAAGCAAGTTAACAGTAAAATGGAAATCCACACTTTCTTCGATCATCTCTGCACACAGCAAAAGTAGAGCAATATTGAACATAATAGACTGAAGCATGTTGAAACAATTTATTTGGTGTTCAGTTAGGTGCACAAGGGAAATTCTGCCAGTGCTAACACTCCTTGCTCGAAGGTTTGTCATCCACTCAGAAACATTCCTTAAGCATCACATTTGAAGTAGACTTAGATATGACAAAGAGATCCCATGTACAGCAGCGCCCCTCCTCCCACACACACAGAGACTCTTCAAGCACTGGCCACTTTTAAGCGATTGCCCAGATCATGTGAGACATGCATCAAGGACAGTCTGAGAGACCTGCTTGGGACTGACTCACCTAACAGGAGAGCTTGCAGTACACGGTGCAGCAACCATCTTTGGAAAACCTTTCCTTAGGTGACTGCGTAACCTCAGGGCTAGAGAGTCACATTCACATTTGCACCTAGGAGCTCTCAACTGCTCATTTGCAAAAGGAACAACGCAAAAAAATGTGTGAGTGAGTTGGGGAAACTGTGTTTTCTCTCCCCTTCCTTCCCTTCCTACTTCACCATAGACATTTGGACCCCTTGGCCAACTTCAAAAAGCTTTGACAGAGTGGTAACAGTCCCAAAGGTACAAGTTCTTACATGTTTCCTTAGAAGAGTCAGGAGAGGAGGACTGAGCCCTCATTCATATTTTCCCAGGACAAGGAAGACCACGTCACAATTTTCAGAGAAGCCACACCAGAGACAGATGTATATCCTCTGACCCCCGCTGCAAAAAGTAAAAATAATAATAATAAAAAAATGGCACATGTCCATTGTTATACATCGAAGAAACTATGAATACTGAAGAAAAGCAGGGTTCTTTATTTCACAGATCACCCATTTAATATTGCAGATGGAATGGATATGTATCCCTAAATTAGGTGCTACAAATGCAAAAGATGAAGCAATATGTAGTGCTTTTGAAAATGGGCCGTTTATCAACAAGTCTGGTCCAAATACTAGGAAAGGTAGTGGAAATATATTCAGTAGGAGATCTGTTATCTAGCAACACATGCTGTTCTAAATGCAAACCTGGCAAATTGTTACAAAAGTAAAGAGAATAGGGACAAAAATAATGCAAATCAGTTTGTAAGCAAGCCATGCATTTTTTTTAATCTTCATTCCTTGATATATTGACAGGATATAAATATCACAGTGACCACCATTGGTGCAGTTCAGCAATACTAGAACTTTGCATCCAATATGACATAGTGTTCTTGAGGGGAATGTGAATACTGTGTGTTAAAGCAAAATGCTTAGGGTAGAACTACAAACACAAATAGAGATATACAGTCTGTGACATTACGTTAAAATCACAGAGGGTGACAGACAGTCATTTGGGATAAAATTAAAAAATATATATTTATATTTCTATATTTATTTTTATTTCTATATTATTTATTTGTCCAGACGACACAACCTGCACTGGAATGAACATGGTTCTGAACAAAAACAAAACAAAACAAAACAAAATCATGGAAGCATATTCAAAGACTGGCAGGAGGCATGAGCAGGTCAATTGCGTACAGGAGAAGCATGAGAAATACAGCTATTGGAGCCATGAGTGAACTTAGTGTGCAGGGTACTGGGGTGGCCAAGTGCAAGCTCACTATAAATAAGCTAGTTCCCACCCAAAGAACATCTGACTCCTTCAGCAGTCCTCCTTCTTTAGAGAAGGAGCCTGCGGAACACGGCATCTTGTATAGAATAGAACTAAAACACTGACACTCTTTTCCAGGATTGCTTTCCTATGCCAATAACTGTTGCACATTACCCTAGAAATGTAACGTGATCACAAACAGCAGGAGCAGTCTCCAGGCATACCTCTTTTAATATTAGCTGCCGTCCACAAAAAAAGGAAAGAAAAAGCAAACAAACAACCAATAAATCTATTCTGCCTGATTGGAGGAATTAACTGGAAAAGAGCAGTTCATACTGCTGCAAGCTGTCATGTTGGAACAGTCCAGTGACACTTATCAGTATCAGCAGATTGAGAGAAGAACACGAAACTACCACAGTAGAGTTTTTGCACAATAGTCTATCTCTGGAGTATGGAACCAGTCCTAATGTGGAACTCACTGCATGCTGTGGGGGAGAAGGATTAGAAGTCTATATAACATTACACTGGTTGAAGTTCCTATTGAAGGTGTTCTTATTCCAGTAACATTCTAAATTTGTTGTGCATTTTGGAAGCTGTGTCATTCAGCTGAATAATGCCCTTTGCTGAGGCAAGGTGTCTTGTTATGCCTAAATATTCTTTATTAATTTTTCTTCATTTATTTCCAGGATAACACAAACATTATGAAAGGTTAAAAGTTAGCTATTTCTCTCTGTTCCTGTAATAGAGGACGTTTTCCATCATTCTCTTGACCTGAGAAAGCAACTCTCTCACTGAAAGAATTTCTAGAGTTGAACACCTGTTTTAATACATGATTCCTGATATACTGCAACCATTTTTTTTGTTTGTTTTTTTGAAAAACAAAGATCCTGTCTCTTGTCTCGGATTTACTCATTGTGGAAGAATTGCTTGAAGCGGGGAACTTAAGAGAAAAACTAGGGCCTAACGGAAGTTTTGGCATTACAGAAGCTTTCTTGGGGTGATACACTGTTGCCACTTCCAGGATGGTTGGTAGGCAGGGCTCAGCTCCTCCACGGTTCCCTAGGCAACACAATCTGCCCTCCTCCCAGCTGCAAAGGGGAGTAACGGAGGCTGGAGCAGAGTGAAGGAGTGAAGGCACCACGGCCAAACTCTGTCGTACTACCTGGGCCGCTGATAAGCCGCACAGTAGCTGCCCAATGGGAGATACATGACATGGTAACATGTCTGGTGCCGAGCCAGCAAGGGTGGCAAATCACTCCTTTTGGATGAACCTTCTTGAACTTTGCTCATTATAAGCTCTTTATAATGTCAAAACACAGCTCCATCCCAAAAGTTACCTGCCTCTGAGGTATGACCACTCTTCACTGAGCATGCACTCTAGATTTTCGATTGACTGTACCTCTAAAGGAAAGCAAGAAACTTTTTCACCAATGAATAACAATATTAAGTATGACTATAGTCACTCAAGTTCCACTGGAATGTAAAGAAAAATATAAAAGGTGAACTAAGGAGCCTAAGAAGTGAGGAAGGAAGAGTCCATTATAACTCCTGAGTCAGTTGAGGGGTTGAATCCCTCCCATCCTCTTGGGTCGGGACGCTGCCTGAGGAGACTAAGAAGTGAGGAGGGAAGAATCCATCATAAATTTTGGATCAGTTGATGGCCTGATCCCCCTTTCCCCCCCTCCAGTTGAGACGCTGCCTGAGGAGACTTGAGACTGAGAGCCCTCTCCCATCTTCTGGTGTGAGTGATGATTGCACATTTGTACATCAGAGCTAGCTAAAAACTAACTAGCTGTAGTAGATAATTTCCTGTACTGACATCCAAAACTCGCTTTGTAAATATTGCATTTGCATAAATCATGCTATTTGTGAACTCAACTACTTGTTTGGAAGGTGATAGGACTTACAGTTGATAGACTGCACATGAATCCGATACTGCCAGAGTTGAGCTTATAGTTGATCATACTATTCGGGAACTTGATTCGCTCCTAGGAAGGCGATCAGACCTACGGTCAACAGACTGTTCATGAATCCGATACTGCCAGAATTGGGCATATAGCTAACACAGTTTGTGATATCTCCTTCCCCCCAGCAACACCAGGTCTTTCAAATTGCAACATTCATAAATTGGCGTAGTTGGCAGGATGTCGACAAAGGAATTCCTACAGAAGCAGAAATGTGGCCCCTAAGAAGGTGGGGAAGATCGGGCCAGAGATAATTGGTCAGATCCTGAAAAAGTTTTGAGAACAAAAAACTAAACACTACAGACTTGGTCTGCCAGACCTGCATGATACTTTTTTTCTTTTTTTTAGTGGCCTGAAAACTAAGAACTCTAAATTACAACAGCAAATAAGCTCAGAAATTACGACATTATGTCTCCCTTATAAACTTTCATCTATTAAGGTAACTCCAGAATTTACTAATGCCTGTACCAAAGAACAAGCACAGGGTGGAAATATAAAGCAGCAGCACTGAAGATAACTTACTGCTTTTGCCACATTTAAGGAAGCAACTGATTGGGAAAGATTAGTGCGTGCCCACAGTGCCAGCTGAGACTGTGAAAGAAACAATTCTGCTAGATTTCCTATACACTTGGAAGCTATTGATAATAGAAGTTCAAAATTAGTGCATGATAAATATCTTCCTCTTATTCCAAATGGGGTAACCTGTTAAGCCTCACCCCATCGAGACAATTTTGTTTTCTCTTACAGTGATCCTCAAGACGGCATTGTGTCTGAGCTGCTGGACTGAAGTCTCTCTCTCTAGCATGTGCTTTTATTATTCTTGTGATTGCATTTTTCATAGTGATTTTAATGTGTAGACTCAAATCGTATTTCAAAAATAATGGTCTCTTCCAGCATATTATCTCCTGTTATTAACATACTCTGTTTAGCTCTCCATTGTTACCCTCTGCATTGCTTTAACACTGCTACTTTTAAAAAATATGCCTATTCCTTACACCCATCAGAAGAATAGAAGGTTAGTTTGCCCCCCTCCAAAATAATCATAACTTTAACTGCTCTTGGTTTGGGGCATTTCAGGTCTTCACGAGTTTTACACCATTTGGCTTAGCGTTTTCTTTTCATTCAGTATCAAACAAGCCAGTGTTATGGTATTGCCAAGATGTGATAAATTGCTCCAATTGGGCACAACACAATTGGGTCAGACACTATTGGCCAGTTTACATTTCCCCAAAAATAGGCTGTGTGTGCCGTAATGACAGCATAAAATACAAATCAGTAAGTGTACTCACTGCCTCAAATCCAGGGAAATATCTCCTCCCCATCCCCCCGCCCCCGCCACTGCTTTCAAACTGCAGCATTGATGCACAAATGCAAGTTAGGGAATGAAGAAATTGTGGGCTCTGTGTTTTTCATCACATGGGACAGGGTAAGGAGGTTCTGCAATGGCATAGAACACATGTAAGACTGGAAGCATGCTTGATGTGGCTGTGTGCTTATAAGCAGTGCAAAGTGGGTGAGGCAGAGAGAGAGGGAGCAGAGCTTAGCTGTCAAATGATACTATTTCTTTGCCTTCCCTTTTATTTGCCTTCTCTTTTCTATTAGGTCATATTCACAGAGTACTATGATACCTGATATGAAGGAATCTTCAAATTGCCATACTTATGGTCTAAGCTGATTGATTATGAAGTGTTTCTTGTATTGGCATCAATGAACACTGTCCATGAAATCTCTGACATTAAGTAAGTCACGAGCAACCTCAGCTCATTTCTGAAGCCCAAATGATGATTTTGATGCACACAATGCACTTAAGATGACTTGGGTTTCACAAGTCAATGAGTGTTTTCCTCACTTATAAAATGTGGGAGCCTGCATTTGCAAAGGCTGAGATGTGGATGTCTGCCATTTAATAGGTGCCAACTCCACATCTTACTGGAGAGGAGACATGCCTAGAGAAAGGTTTAATAAAGCCCAGAACTGATTATACATAGTGCAGCACTCAAGGCTGCAGGAATTCTGGTTATTAGTATTAGAAGTTCTGACCTGTCATTTTACAGAAATAAGAAATTAAAACTTAGATCAGCAACATAGATCTGTATTCTTGTGAAGTCCCAATGAGAAGTAGCAACTGAGATTTCAGGAGACATTCCTAAAAGAAACCCAACAAAATTTCACCTAGAAGTGAGAGAGTAAAATAGAATATTTGATTAGCGAAAGCTGCCTCCAAAAAGGTAGAAGGATATTTACTAAGATATTTTATTTATTTACAAATGAAAGCAAATAAGAAGAGACTTTATGAAAATTAATGGGAAAATGAATAGCTTTCAATGACCATAAGAGAAACAAAGAAAAACAAAATGAATCATCAGTGACTCAATTCAGTAAATGCTTTAAATGAGCTTTAAAAGTCAATGTTTTGGAAGAGTATGAAGAGCTTAAAAAATTTCCATTAACAAAACTAGTCAGTGTTGTGGGAGGAGGACCTATGGGTGCTAATGCATACCAGTCTGTGGGTTGGAAAATGAACACAACATTGAAGGAATGAAGAGGTGGGTTTTCAGAAATATAGATATTTAGAAAAGTGTCATGGTAGACAAGAGTTTGTGAAAAGATAGTCTTGTTATTCATTTGAAAAAATACACGGTAGAAACTTCCCTGATCATTGCTACTCAAATTTTCAATTTTAGTAATAAGGAAGACCCAAAATTAAATAAATAGTTATGATTCTTAACAGAAATAGAATTGATCATTGCATGCAACAAGTATCTATAACCAGCTCACCCTAACACGTCCCCATTTCTCCAGTTTGTTGTTTATCATGATCTATATGCAGTCTCTCACTCATATCTTAACTGGTGGGACCATAGCCATTTACAAATCTGTGTGACCTGTGTGTAGTTTAGCACCTCTTAATGCTGAGTTTCAGCAGTGTTTTATTTTTATTCACATACAACATGTTATGAACAGGAGATAGAGCAAGAAAAGGGAAAGTCAAGAGGAATATCAGGGAAAGTAGCTTGACAGACTGAATTTAGATGTGGAGTTTCTGTAGCTTTGAAACACAAGGTGGGCTCTCAAGCTAGGAAAAGTACTGTCGGAGCAGGTCTGGGTAGGCCTTGATTAGATGCCAAGTGTTAATGTTATTTTTCCATTTCTCAGTCCAACAGATCTACAACAGAAGGAACAACATACAGCATCCATGAGTTGCTCCTACAAAGAAAGTGAAGAGTTTACAATTTCTCAGACTAGTTGAGATGCAATTGAGCTTGAATCCAAATCCAAGAAATTCTTTAGGTTAACCCAGCTGTAATGTCTATGGTTTTTTATCATTTCACTGTTGCTACTGTGGGTTCTTTAATTCAATTCTCCGCTACATTTATACATGTTTTCCAGAATTCTAACAGCTGCAATATAATGAGATTATTTATGATTTCTAAATTTTTCTAATGTATCGCCCAAGCCAGCAAAGCAGCGGCCTAGCTAATCTCACTGAACCAGAGCTGCCTGTAACAATCGCAAAGTGTCCAGCCATCCTTTTCGATTTCTTGACTTCACTGGTACTGGTTTCACGCTTGACTTTTCAGATTTCCTTCTGTATTTTTTTAGCATAACAATAACAGGAAAAAATATTATTAGATCAATCCCAGAAGAGGTGTAGCAGCAGGACCCTCTCTTCTAGGGCTATTTCTGTGGCATATAGTGGAAAGAATACAAGTTCTGACCCAGATACAGAACTCAGACAATGACAGCACCATAAACAGGGGTGTTCCCTCACCCAGCAGCTACTGAAAGTGAGTAGGTAGTGACGTTAATAGATGAGCTCTCACAACTTTCTCTCCTGGTCTCAACAACTGCCATTTCTTCTATTTCTCCATATTTCTCACCCACTCCAGGCCTTGCCGTTTCAGATAGGTATAATTTAGGGAGAATGTGTTTCTTATGCTACAACTATGGATTGTATCTCCTCCAGAGTGAGAGCAAGTTGACTGTTTATCAAAAAGCTAGATGGACATTTCTCTCCGTAGAAAAACTTTATATAGCAACAAAATACAATTTCAGCTTTTCCATCAAATAAACTTGATTTTATTTTGGATAAATTTGATGAGATTTTACGTGCTTTATATGACCAGAAAAATACCTACAGCCTCATCTTTGCAACAGTACTTGAAAATCTGTCTGTTTCTTTCCATGGTCAAAGCACTTTTAGAGATTTGAAATAAGTAATCCCTACACCTTGCTTACTGGTCAAGGAGTAGAGTTCCATTTTACAGACTAGCAAGTTGAACAAAACCTTTGTCCCTGACCACACATTCCCTAGGCCAGTTTCTATTGAATTTTACAGCTAGTGTCTGCTCCATTTACTGCAAAACTGTAATCCCTGGTGGAAGTGATGATGAAGTCCCCATCTTTGCCCATTTGGTACTGCCTTAAATGGGGTGTTGCTCCAGGCATATTTTTCCATTTAAGTCAGATGGAAGCAAGAGCCTGCAATGTGATGAGTGACACCATGTGTATTTTTCATGTTGTTGTTGTGACGTTACCCAGACATGCAGGCTTCATGGGACCAAGCTCGGTATTTTATTAAAGAGCCATGGCAAGGCTGTGGTGAAAGTGTTTCCAGGGCAGACTGTGAAGGCTATAGGTGGGAAAACATGCCCAGGGCTCTAGAGCAGTGCTACCTCTGGCCAGTGAAAATCTTTGGGGCAAAACCATCGCCCCACCTTACCAGTGCACAAAGCTGAAAGTTCACCCAAGGGAGCACACACTGTCTACCTACTCTGCTCTTCACTTTTATTCTCCCTCAGTGTGCAGATAATCATATCTATGTGCCAGCAACCTTATATAGGTGCAGAGAGAAAGAGAGAGAGAGAGAAAGAGATGGTTATCCAAACTATCAGGTATGGGAGGCCCAGGGAAAAGGCATGTTTGAAATGTAAAGGGCATTTTCCTGAAGATGTGAAAGCTATGGGAAGAGGCAAGTTACAAAATAATGAATCCTTCTAATTGCCAAATTAAACAAGACACAATGGGGGACAACTCTGCTTCCAAGGCATTTCAGAAGCCCACACCCAAGTGTTCAGGAAGTTGTGGGGGGAGAAACATGTGCCCTGGTCTTACTTAACTAGACCAAATATAAATAACTCTTTTGTGACATGCCTGTTTCTGTAAAGTTCACACCTTCCAATTCTTCCCTTTATTTCAGGATTTCACTTCCTTTTATTTCAGGATTTATTTTGGTGAGTTTCATATGCCTTTGAAAAGAAATCACTTCTTCATATTCAGAAAAATAATCAGTGGAAGAAAAGCATTAAGTAATTTCAATCATAGTATCTTGAAGGAAAGTAGATAAAATATTTTTAAAAGAATTTCAAGTGAAAATACAAAGCCTGAGGGGATTTAAATGTAGAAAATCTAAAATTCAGTCTCACCCCCTCCTTCCCCTTCCCCTATTCATGAGATCACTGTTTGTCATGTCACTGACAATGGCATATTGCTGGGATCCTGGGATCCTCTTATGCAGTTGCACCTGGAGTACTGTGTGCAGTTCTGGGCTCCCGAGTACAAAGGGGACATTGAGCTTCTAGAGGGTCCAGCATAGAGCCACGAGGATGAGTAAGGAACTGGAGCATCTATCTTATGAGGAAAGACTAAGCGAGCTGGGCCTGTTTAGTCTGGAGAAGAGAAGGCTGAGAGGAGACTTATCAACATATCCAAGTACCTAGGGGGTGATTGGGGGGAGGAGGCGGCCAGGCTCTCTTCTGGGGTGGCCAGTGACAGGATGAGGGATAACGGGTGTAAGTTGAAACATAGGAAGTTTAATCTCTTTATGAGGAAGAACTTCTTTACTGTGAGGGTGACAGAGCCCTGGAACAGGCTGCCCAGAGAGGTTGTGGAGTCTCCTTCTCTGGCGATCTTCAAAACCCGCCTTGATGCAACCCTGTGCCACGTGCTCTAGGTGTCACAGGCTAGGGGGGTTGGACCAGATGATCTCTAGAGGTCCCTTCCAACCTTAACCATTCTGTGATTCTGTGATTTTGTGATCCTAAGGCAGTCACCAGAGAAATTGCTTGCTTCTATAAGCACAAGCAAAGCAGGTTGAAACCAGTTATGAGAAAATAATCAGAATGGTTTCTAGAGGCTACAAAGTGAGAAAATTTGCAAGACTGTCAAGAAAAAGATATCCAGAAAACAACCATTCTTGTCTCGCAAATAATTGATGCATAAGCATTCAAAGAAAAAAGATCAAATGAAAACATGTGAAATATTAAATATACACTTACATTCGGCATTTATGCTTATAAATAGCTTGCTTCTGAAGCAAGCGTGCAAGGAAAAGTAGGAGAGAGCACCTGAACATACACCTCCAAAAGAGGGAGACCTGATGCAGTTGACATCTCCATTCTACTCCTCCTTCTGCAGCAAACTACTTTTTTTCACAGCATTATACATAGTGTCCTTGCTTAGACCTTTCACTCCCCTCAGGAGATGGCTCTTCATTTGGCCCTGGTCTTGCATGAGCAGAATTTGAGCTTTGGATCCTACATACCTCTCGGTCCACCTGGAGAGAAAATCCTCCGACACGCGAAAGACCTTGCTTAGTTACAAGTAATTCCCTTCTTTATAATAAATTGTGACACATTTGCAGGCAAATCAAGAGTAAGAGAGGAATAGGGATTATGAGTTTTTTCCTCCTATGCAGATTTTTTTTTGTAGAAAGGCCAAGTAAGTTCAAAGTCCTTCTGGATATATTGATGACTCTCTGCAGTTCTGCCATAGCTTCTCAGACAACAGTGGCAAAATGAATGCTCTGATCCTTCTCAAAGTCAAGATGGAGCACAAACACTTTCAACATATCCTTCTGAGTTATTTTGCTGCTACATAAATCCAGTGCAGATTTGAGCTGAAGATCCAGTTCGGAAATGTGTCTTCCTGAATATTTCCGCAGAGCAGAAAAGTAAGACCTTACAAAAAAGAGAGATTGGGACATTAGGGAGAAAAATTTGTTTGGAGACTTTTGGCTTTGGATCTGAATCTTCTCTAAGGAAAACTGATGTCATTAAGGGCTTGTAGTCAGCTCAGCTAGATGGGTTAGTTCTCTGAAAAAGCTTTTTATTAATGTACGTTCATTTAATGTATGTTTAAATGTACATATATTCATCAGCAAGCACATTCCTAATATTCTGTCCATGTGTATGTTCTTAGCCAAAGTCTGCAAAGCCTGAGTCCTCAGTTCAGTGCACACTGCGCATGGGCATGAGTCTTACTGGTGAGTAAGACTTACAGTTTTACAGACACCTAAAAAGCTGTCTCTAAAAATCATTTGGAGATTTGCCACCATACTGACTTGGTTGCATGCCACAAGAAAAGGTCAAACTGTACCTGACAAGATTTCTAGCCTGCCTGAGTTTTGTACCATCATTCAGTATAATGGTAGGGAATCTTCCTTTCCTTCCTATTCTAAAGGTCCTCACTATCCATGTTCTTACCTCCTTATGAGCAAACAGAGCTCGAAACTCTGTCCTAGACCTCCTAAAGTATAGGGGGGAATTTTTACTTTGGTTCTGCTGCTGTTGCCAGCATTTCTGAAAGCTAGATCTTCCAGGCATTATTCCTTTCTCATCCTCTGTTGCTGTTTTTTTTTTCCCAGATGAGATGAAGCTCTTCAGACTTGTAGCAGTAGTGTTTTCCTTACACCACTCATTGGGATTTGAGGATGACCACAGAGTGTCTGGCTCTGACAATGACAGATCTCATTCTGCCTCCACAGAGATGTCCAAATGTTACAAAGACAAACCATATGGGCAGACTCAGCACTCGAAGACATTAACAGGAATTTTTAAGCAATGGTGATGGATGGGGTAGCTCTTACAAGTCCAAGATCAATGAAAATGAAACTTGATCTTTTGAACTCAACTCCTTAATTTTTTTTGTTCCTTTTTTCAGCAGAAAATCCCATAAAACCATTTCTGTGCAGACAAAAGCTGTCTGGGACACTTCATGCAGATTTGTCATGCATTTTCCTTTTCCCCCACCTCCCTTCCCAATTTAATATGCCGCTTGGTTTTGTGTTTTTCACCATGACTTGTGCAGGCACTTCAGGATCAACTTTTTCTACAGTTTTGTTTGGATTTTGCCTTGAAGGAATTTTCATTAGACTCATTGTTGTGACTTTATTTTTAATTTAATTAATTTACCCTTCACTATAAGGGTGAACCCTGTAGAGTAAAAGTGGTAGGAAAGAAGAAATGCAGAAGTCATCAAGGACAGAGAAAAGGATGAACAACCTTAAGGAGAAAGGTTAGAACCCGAGAAAGGAACAAGAGAGAGGACATACCTCTCCGACAGTGTAACACAGGACTTAATAACTGATACTGGTATTTTTTCCTTATTATTTGTTCATCTCTCCCTTGAAAGTCAAAAATCGGCATTATTCCATCTTCTGGAATTTTCTATCAGTCTCTCAACCAAAAAAGTAGTAATTTTCCCCAAGCTTTGAAATGAGCTTGTCCTCAGCCGAGAAGGCAATAATCTACTGCATTCATTGCTAGTAGAAATGAAAACCTCCAAGATGCTGGAAGGCTACTCACAGGCAAAAGAGAATGATCCTCGAAAGGCGCTGGGAAGAGGGAGCATCTTAGAACCCAGTCAGGGAATTAGGGAGAATCTAGGGAGCAGGAGGATGAGCTAGAGAAGTGTAGGGAGTTGAAATTATGTCAGGTTACAGCTTCTGTATTCTTCCCCTTGCACACACAGCTCTGGGGAATAAAGCAGTGTGAATTACTGTGTTAGATGTTGCTTGAATAAAGGAAGCAATTACTACCCCATATAAACTCACTTTAATGCAATGTCTATAAAAGAGAGTCCAGAATATGAAATGGAAGAGGAGGCCCAAAGGAGGAAAGCAATTCAAGGAGTCAGAGGGAGCATGGAGAAATGTGAGGCATAGCAAGAATGAGGGAGGAGTGGTTCAGAGGCAAAGTGAGGAAGGCAAGGGGCTGCAGAGCAAAGGAGGAAAGTGGAGCTGTAAGTTAGTACATGAAAGGCAAGGAAAGAGCCTTGGAGAGGAGAAAGGGATGCAGTCAGAGAAGCAGAGAGACAAAACAGCTACTCCAAGGAAGGGAAGAGCAGGAAATGTGGAAGCCCATGTTTTGCAGGGGAATGACAGGTTTTTTTTGAACTTGAGGCAGCCACATGCAAGTCAGGAGTTGAAAATTGTCCCTTTGGGCATGGAAATGAAGAAATAGGTGGAAGCAATGAAAGTCATGTGTTAATTCCATGATGCTTAATCTATCATCAGTGCAAAGCAACTTTGGGGAAGGAGTAGCAGGGGTAGTGTTGACTCTTGTAGTAGTAGTGCTCAAGGTGAACTTTTTTTCCTTCTACTGAGTAGCTGTGGGCCCACAGAAGTTAGTGCATTGCTCAGCATAGCCAAGTTTTAGCAGAGCATTGGGAAAGACTGTACATACTGTGCTTCCAAGAAAGATGAGGATCTGTCCCCAGAAATCCATGTTTACATGCATTTTCTAAAACACAGTAAGCTTTAACTGAGTTACAGTGTATAATGGGGAGAGAATTTTTTTGCACCTCCCCCAAATGGGCAATCTCCAGACAGGGTGGGGAGGATGTAATTACTCACCGATGGTGAGGATGTAATGCAATACGTGGGGTTATATAGCACTTCTAAAGCACAGTAAATTGCCATTCTTGCCTTTCTTAGAGGCTGTCAGTGTGAGACCCAGCTAAGAGAGAAGCAGAGAGATGGAATGAACTGGTTGAGGACAGAATGAGTCTAGGAGCTGGGATTATTCAATTTGTCTCGGTTACAGGCTTACCACACCCTGGCGTAAACTGCTTCCCTGCTTTTGGCCTGAAAGTCACCATGATTGCCAGGTAGTACCCTGGGTTCAGTGTACTCAGCCAACTGGTAAAAAGCAGTTATCAGTGTCATTGCTGGGACTGGAAACACCCAGCACTTCATCATCTATCAAAATCATGGGAAAACTGAAGCTTTTCACAGGACTCAGCAACACATAGCTGTGGGATACATAGCGGCTCCATCTCAGCTCTGGACAATTACCATAGTGACATGGGAACTTATATGATAAAATTACCTACCTAGGAAGGCTGCTACTGTAATTCTGTACCTCTGTTGCTACGGAAAGAGTCAAAACTTCCCTCTGAATAACACATGACATCCTGCCTTATTTTGTCAAGTTTCCAAAATTAGACAGCAGCCCACCAGGGCTTGGTCTTGGCCAGGCAGAAGGAAGGGTGACTGCAACTGCAAGGCGGGAATGAAGGACCCAGCACACTCCTCTAGAGCTCCCATGCATGTCTGGGAAAGGGTTTTGCAACTACTAAGCAACAGAAAGTACTTGTGAACTTTCTAGATCGCAAGCACTCCAAAGTGTTCAAACACCTTGATACCTTAGAGCCATGGGCAAAGGGCCAGTAACAGTTGTCTGGAGACTCCCACCTTCAGACAAAGCCTTCAGTGGTGTTACATGGATCATTCACAAAAGAGTGACTGTACAGGACAGTCCTGCTTTAACATCTGGAACACAAAAATCTCTGTATTTTTTAGTGTGTATGTGATGAGGTGGTAGAAAGAGACACACACACACTACATGGGTCCTTCCATTAAAAGCCTTAGTGTCTGCAAAATGTAATGCTCCCTCACTAAAAATACTACATTCATTTAGTTGACAGTAATGATTCAGGCATGCCACAGACTCCTGAATATGCCAATAGCAAAGCTTTTAACCAGAGTAGTTTGGATTTTAGAGTCTTTTCTTTTTAACTAATAAGTGTGATTAACAAATGTACAGTGGAGTGGTGAGACATACCAGCTTGGCATGTTTAAAAATTGGAGCTGTGTCCCCAAAGAGCAGATGCAGGCTGAAAAAACACAGGATCAGCTTTTCACACCCACACAGAGATCTGGCCAACACAGCTTGGCCTCACACTCAACCTGAAATGATGACTTTTAAGAAGTGAATAGTGAGTTCATTCTCCATGGCCTTCTCATGCAGTGTTTGCAATAACTGAGACTGCCAAAATCGTGAGAGTTTAGGTTGCTTCATTTGAAGATCAGCTTGGTTTGCAGAACTTTCTTTAATGGTCATGTTTAGTTTTTTGCCCACTGTGAAGATTAGGGGAGGACTAAATGACTGCAAGGTAGTCCCTTTCAGCCTCACTCTCTATGAGCTTCTTTTTTTTGTTGGTTTTTTTTTTTTGGTTTGTTTTTGTTTTTAATAGTTTTTTTCCTATCATTTTTCCTATTTTTAAAACTCCCTTTAAAATGAAATTGACTGTGCAAGTTATAGTCACTCTTCTGGAGCTCAGTCAAAAATTCCTGCTACAAGTGACAACACTTTTCACTCTCTTTTATATATCAGCTTAACAGCCTGATAACAACTGGGCAGGTGTGGATATTCACTCTGTGTCAGTGTACTGTGCAAAGCTTGTAGTATGGCACTAGCTATATTTTTCTGCCTCCTGGTCTTGAACTGCTTTCATGGAACATTCATGGAACTGTAGCTTACTTAAAGGACTTCAAGCAGCAATTCCTGGAAGCAAAATCTTGTCTTTTCATTGTATGTCTCCACACTTCTGCCACATTATGGCAGAAAATGAGATGTGAATTTTGTGGACAAACTACAGAAGTAGTTTTAGCAGATGAGGATATAGATCCCACTTTGTTTTTCTTCTGGCATCTTTTTTAACACATTGTGGTTCATGCAGATATAGGGCAATGTTGGTATGGAAAATTTCAGTCACTTAGGGACAGTTACTTATTTTTTTTGTACTAGCTCAACATCAACCATTTGTCTTCACACAGTTGAGCATCTTCACTGATTGTTTCCTTATAAATAAGGTAAGCGTCTCATGGGACATTCCTATTACTTTGGTTTCTGTAAATTAGGATGTGTATATAAATATCCATTTTGAGGTCTAAATGACAGAATAAACTCTACTATCAGCAGTTCTGCTCCAAGCCATCCTAAGAGCTTCTGACAGAAGCTCTACTCAAATCCTATTCTCACAATTCCCGCTTCTGCTGCTCTGGCCCTCCAGTTCTATTCCATCAACTTTGCTTCCCATCACTAAACCGCCTTAGCATTCTCCAGAGCATGTCTAGTGATGTGAATTGCTTCGGAATAGGCAAATACCACACCTGACATCTACCACTCCTATTCTGCACAACACCTTCTCAAAGCAGTTGCTAAGATTTCTCTCCATTTGACAAGGATGTAGTGAGCCTCCAAAAGACAAAAGTTTTGGTTTCCGTATTCCTCTGTACCGAAAAAAATCTGTCCTACTTACCATTTTGGAGAACTGTACTGATAGTCTGAAAGTTACTCTTGCACTTCAGAATTTGTTATGAAAAAAAAAAGTGATTCACCTTTCCATAGGTTTCAAGTCTTTTGTGCTTGCTTCCCTAGCATCCACAAAGGGTGTTCAAAATGCCTTTAGCACTTGGACTTTTCATTTTAAATTTTAGCAAAGGCTGGAGAGTTTGCCAGTAGTTTTGCTTTTATAGCATGAGCAAAACATGCCTGACAGATTTCTCAAGAGGAGGTGTAAGATTTTCCAATTTCTAAATAGGCCAATGAAGCATAAAAATATTGAAACATAAAATGAATGTGTTTTATGAAAGGATTCTCTGTTGTCAAGGAAGGGGGGCTGGCAAACACCTGAGGGCGCCGGCATCTTTTCTTCTCTGTGACCTGAGGCTCTTGGGAAATGACCCTTAACAGCCTGGAGGTGCAAGAAAGCAGTGGTGCCAAACTTCTGCTCTGCTTCTTGTAGGTAGTTTAATGGAAAAATCCGTAAATATCGCAGAATGTTGTGAATTGTTACTATTATTACTAGGTCTTCAGATAGAGTAGGTACTGTGCATTTTATTCTCTGTAAGTTTTATTTTCCTGTTCAATTTATTCATCAATGACCTGGATGAAAGCACAGAGTGCTCCCTCAGCAAGTTTGCTGATGACACGAAACTGGGAGGAGTAGACCAGGGGGCAAGCCCAGCTGGTTGGGTAGTGATTCCCTGGATTATCTAAATATTTCTGAAATCCTTGGTGTTCAAAGGAGACCTTTGAGTTGTCTGAAGTGTGCCTAGGTGTGTGTATTTCCTGCATATAGCATATAGCATGGCTGTAGCCAAGTTCAGAACAAGTATTGTGTCCAGTTCTGGTCTCCACAGTACAAGAGGGATGTGGAGCTGATGGAGAGAGTCCAGCGCAGGGCTACCAGGATGCTCAGGGGCCTGGAACATCTGCCCTATGAGGAGAGGCTGGGGGAGCTGGGCCTGTTCCGCCTGGAGAAGAGAAGGCTGAGAGGGGATCTAATCAGTGTCTATAAGTACCTCAAGGGAGGGAGTGCAGAGGACGGTGCTGGTCTCTTTTCAGTGGTGGCCACTGATCGGACTAGAGGAAATGGCCGGAAACTGAAACATCAAAAATTCCATAGGAACTTAAGGAAAAATTTCTTAACAGTGAGGGTGACAGAGCACTGGAACAGGCTGCCCAGAGAGGTTGTGGAGTCTCCTTCTCTGGAGATCTTCAAAACTCGCTTGGATGCAGTCCTGTGCCACGTGCTCTAGGTGTCCCTGCGTATGCAGGGATGTTGGACTAGATGATCTCTAGAGGTCCCTTCCAACCCTAAGCATTCTATGATTCTATGATTCTATGATTCTACTTCCTCCTGGCTACCAGTTGTGTTTGTTTAAACATACCCAGTCTGTTATTCCTCACTTTGGGTGCTGTGCAGTTACTGGATAATTGCATTTTAACATATCTGCACTTGTACTGGTTCACAGCCTACCAGTGATGCCAGTGTGTCCAGAGGAGGGCTTGCTGCCCCCATTCACAAGCACTGGATCTGGTGACCCAGATCTTCCAAACAAGCACCCAGACTTTTGTCTGTTGCCATCTGTTTCTAGTTCTTCTTCTGTATCAAAATGTTGTTATCCATTCATGCATTTACTCCAGCACTTGTAGTAGACCAGGTTGTATATTTCCCCTTGATTACTTGGTAGAGCTGAGGAGGATGCACTCCCAGGGGACAGTTTTCACCATCATTTTCTCCGCATTAAAGTCTGGCTTTATATTTGTCAGACTTCTGTTCAGAGTTTAGGTTTCACCTAGTGACTACTTCATCTTTACACATATGTGGCAGCTAGTTACTCTGGAAAGTTACCTGATCAGAACACACTGGAGTCCCTGGAAAACACCTTGGAAATGCCCTTCTCTCTCTGCATCTTGAAAGCTGGTTTCAATTGCCCTCCTTTCATGGCCAATGGGTTAGAGGTGGTAACATCAGTCCTTCTTTGACAGTTCCCTTTTCACAGGGAAACATGCATTCAATTAGGGGATTTTAATTAAAATGCTTTTCTGTAGCATCCTGTTTCCAGACTCTGCTGTAAATTTAACTTGACGTTCTCTCATTTAACAGGTGGGTGAGATTATTCTGAGAGCTGCCAGATGGAAGAAAGCAGAAACAGGACTGGTTGTTGAGATACAATACTGAAGAAAGGAAGAGAGAGAGAGAGCAAAAGCAAGGAGGGGGAAATATATCTGCTACATATCTGTCAATATTTACTGTGTTACATGCCATTCTTTCCTGCAGCCATTCTTTCTTTCTGTACATGCACGACTTCTTAAATTTCTTTTGAAGGTATAAGGCTGAAAATCTTATCTTTCCTTTTGGATTGGAATAACCAATGAATGTAAACTGATGCAAAATTCCATGTCCCCTTTCCTCTAGAAAGAAAAAAACCCAATCACTTTGGGAACACCCTTTTGGGAACCAAATCCTTTATTGTGGAAGCAGGAAAGCAGAGTAACAGCTGTGAGGCCAGAGCAGTAGCCATGGGAGTGAACAGCTTCCTAGTGGTCCCTTCTGTGGTTGCAGCTGTGTCATTACCAGCTTCCAGATGCAAAGGGTTAAGGGTATGGAAGGGAAGGGATTATTTCCAAGAAGTTGAAATTCAGCAGCTATCAAGATCAAGGATGGGGGATGTGGAAAATTGCCAGATGGGAGTCTGTGAGGTAGTAGGACTGGGGACAAGGGGTGGCCAAGGAAGAAAGTGAAAGAGACCAAAATAAGGGAGAAAAAAGATGAAGGATAGTCTGGGAAAGAGGAACTTCAGGGAAGAAACAATTTCTGGGGGTAAGTGGACACAAGAAGAGGGAGAAAATGATGTAAGTGAGAAGAGAAAAAAGAAGGGAAGACAAGGAAGACTGTTATGCTCTCTTATGCTCTCTGTTTTTTTTTTCCCCCTTTTGGAAGCAACAAAGCTAAGGAAAATTAAGCCCTTACATCTAACTCAGGAAAGCTTTCTGCTGTGATCTCATCCCGCTTCGATACATGGGGCTGCATTACTCTGACACATCTGCCCCACAGCATGTGATGCCAGAGCATACTGTAGATAAGATCACCAGGATTGTCCAGGGAAAGACTGGCTTAGTTAGTACAGAGGTAACCAAGGAGCGTGAAATAAGTCCTCTGAAGCATTGGACTTTAGTATCCTACCTTATAGCATGTGCTCTAGTGAACTACTCTCACTCTTGATTCAGTGGCCTGGATCAGCTGCTTTCAGAGGAGACTTTTGCAGCAGATAGAATATTCCTGGAGAAAATTTCCTACTAAGCCCTGCCTCTCCTCTCCTTGAATTGATAAAGGGTAATAAAGGCTTCTCCTCTCCTCTCAAAGTAGTGTTGTCTGTCTTTACTGCTTACATCAGGCAGAGGTTACATTTTCCCTTGAGATGGTTCTCACAACAGAGGAGGTGATAAAAGAGCAAGGAAGACTCAGTAGTTCAGAGTTCTTTTTTCTATTTCATTCCCCAGGTGTTTTAGAGATGGCACCCATGTTTTTCCCTTTCTGCTCTCTGTAGCACTCTTCTGGGAAAGGTCAGGGTTATGAGGGGAAATTGTCGTGGAATTTACCTCTCCACTTTAGAGAGGCAAGTAAAAGATCCCGAGGCACTTTCTGCAGGGCTGAAAGAACACAGTGCGAGAGTCTACTGGGTTGTTTTGTTTTGTTTTAAATACCCAATGTGGAGAAAGAGAAATGTTTAAAAATACATAACAAAAGATCAAAATGCTGACCAATATTCTCAATCCATAGGAAGTTTTTCAACATCTATAATCAAAAAGTTTTTCTCCATGATGTTGAACACTACATTTGCTGTCTGTTTACCACCTGAAGGCCACATTTCCACATGCTAGCCATTGTTGTACCTACCAACATTGCAGACTCTTGGGCTAGTCTCTTCTTCTGTACAGCATCACGCAGGTGAAAAAGTCCAATACAGGCACATTTTGAGAGATGTAATCCAATCAAAAAGCCTATGCCACAGCATGGAATAGCAAGTGCATGGGCATTTGAGAACTGCTTTTATAATTAGTTTCTCTGCTATCATGGGCAGCTACACCTTTGCTTCACTTTAGCAAATTGAAATATTTCAGTACAGACCAAAAGTAAAACATACAGTTTTGATTCTCTAAACAGGAAAAACCCTGTATCGAGCAATCTTCCAATTAAAAAAAAAAAAAAAAAAGTGCAAGAGCAAAAAAGAATAGAGTTTTCTGTTGAAAGATCATTTTGATGAAAGATTCTCAACCAACAGGCACAGCCTTACATTTTCTATGAGCTGAAATCCACAAAATCAAGTGCTTCATAGAGGTTTAAATATATTAGGTCTGCAAACATACTTTTATCAGTGATATTGTAATCACTCTTTAAAAAGAGATCTTTAATTTTTATAACCGGATCTCTTCTCCATATTGTTACGCCAATAGCCTTTAATTGCATCAGTATCCTTTAATTCTTTACCAGTCATGTCTCGTATGGTCTTTCTGTAATTTTTCCTGGGATTGGTGCCAGGCTAATCTGACTTTGTTTATTTGAGCAATCCCATTTATCTGCTTGAACACGAGAACAACAACTTGCTTTTTTTCCAGTCATCTGGTACTGTCTAAATGTTCCAGGACATGTTAAATATCAACAGGAATAGCTCAGAGCACTCCTCAGCAAATCCCTTTAAAGCTTTCTAGTAAAATGTACTCGGTCTGAAGATTCTAAAATGTTTAACTTTAATAATTGTTTTAAAACTTCCCAAGTTACTTTTAGAAGTATTTTTTGGAGTTTCACAGAGAAGAAGCCTGTCTGTTGAGACTTCCTATATATCATTGACTTGTATATTTTATCCAGCTGCCCCAAGACTTTAGCTTCACTAAAGCCAAAGGCAAGGAACAAAAGAAACCTCAGATAATCCTCATGTCAATATCTGCACAATAGCAGGGAAGTATTCAATGGATACGAACATTAGCCCAGCAAATAAAGTATATTCTGTACTGCAGAAAAAGGTAAAAACTCCTCTAAGTCTATGCCAGCATGGGCTTGGAAAAGTTCTGTCTGCAGCTCCAGCTCAAGGACTGTGATCTTGAGCAAAATAGCATAGGGTATGCCCAGGCATCTGAAACAGAAGCTTTTCTATACCACACTGGAGCACAAATCAGCTCCCACTGAAATACCTGTCTTTGATTCTAAGTAATTTCTGAAGCCTCATAAAAAAGGTCAGGAAAAAAAAAGAAAAAAAAAAGAATGAAAGAAAGAAGTTTCTTCCTTCCCCAAAAGTCAAAAAGCTGAACATCAAGGAAAACCTTCCTTCTGATATATGCAGGGAACTAGAGCAAATCCTGATGAACCCTATTTACTTTCAGTTGCGACTCATGTGAGTTAAACAGAACCAAAGGAGTTTTGAGCGTACCGAGGGTGAAGCGAAACCATTTTTCTAATCTTACAAGACATTCTCCCTTTCACACAAGCAATACTGGTCTTTTTGATCACACCAGTTCTACTGATAGTTCATGTTGATGCATGTGATCTTACCTAAGCCATTGCTTTCTAAACTACATGCTGTCATCTTGGAAAATGAATAGGCATTCATTAGTCTCATGATTTTTCCATGTCTCTGTCCTTTGCTAATTTTAGGATCTAGAGTGAGACCTCTCTAACACTTCCAAATTTTTGCAAATTCCCAAGATTTGTAATAAAAATATGGTTCAGGAAGCTCCCTTTGCTGCTCAGAGGGTCTTCTGTGTTAAGTAGCTTCCATCTCACATCCACTTTTGATAGAGATGGGGAACTCCATACTCAGTCCATATCCTTGTGAATAATAAACTCATCCTTCTGCTTTGCTTTCTATGTAGAATAGAAAGACAATAAGGACTGAATATTTCTGACTTTCATATGTTACTATTAAAACTACCTATGTCTGACCAAAGCTTTCTATTTCATGCCTAATGAATTTTTAAACACTCTCTTAAAAGACACTGTCACTTTTATTTCCAAAATTGCTTTGTTTTGACTTATCACTGACATATTCTTAATGTATAAATTTTATTAATCACCTTTTCCTTCTCCTTTTTTTCTATCTTTTAGGTAACATCTTGTTGTTTAGTCACTGTTTTCAGAGTCTTATAACCCATCTGATTTCCATTCAGCGATATTTCTAACCATATCCAACATCCACACGAGCATTCCCCCCCACATATTTCCACCCATACCTAGCAGCTGACAGGAGATCCACAAAGAAGTCCCAAGGTTATCCAGCCTTTCCCAAGCTTTTCAGCTACAAATTCTTTCGAAAATGGGCCTTTGGAATTTCAAATGTAAATTTTACTACTGCATGCCATTTGGTCTGCACATGACAAATTCACTTAACTTTGCATTGGTTCTCAGGCAGCCAATGATGCTTAAGCTAGTTACTAACTCTATCTAGCACAACAAGAGTTGGTACTGAGTTACTCCATTCCAATTGCAGGATACTGTGGAAAGCCTGCATCTATTATTTTTAGTAACTTTCAGAAGTTTTGTTAATAGTCATGAAAGTCTAGCAAATGCTCACGAGGCTCTTGTCAGCCAGACATCTGCTAATCCCTATCCTTAGTGACACCAGTTAGATCTCTAATCCACATGCATTCAAATATTTCCGGTTCTGAACATTCAGAACATCATAACCTTTCTTATGTCAAGAAACTTGCTTTCTGCTCTGCTACCTCTGCTAAACAAGCTGTAACTATCAATTTTAATATCTGTATCATGAGACTTATCTCCATTGATGTTGTAAGACACCCAGTTTTTTAGTTCCAGTATTGATGTAGCTGAGTTCAATTATTATCTTGTATACAGGTGTAACAGACAAATCTTCCCTTCATTTATGTTCTTGGACCCTATCAGCATTTTGAGAAAAGTTCTCAGTGTCTTTACTAGTTCATGATACGTCTGACTACACAGTCATCTCAGGTCATCCATGGCCAATGTGATCCAACTTCACACTTACCCCTTACCCTTTAAAACAGATCTCTGCCTGTGGCCAAAGCTCAAGGGGTCATAACTGGAAAGATTGCCTATCATTGTGAATGTGTAAGTATCAGCTTAAAATTTTTTTTGAAGTTTAAGTAAGTGGACTCAGATCTTAGTTCTGACCTTAGTATAGTAAAAACATGGCCTACAGGATTAGTTACCCTCAAGGCTGCCTGTTCTTAAACCCTGTTTCCTGCTGCAGTTCCCTGCTCAGAGCACTACCTCTCCCATACACTTGTGGTTGTTTTTTTTTTTTTTTTCCAGAGCAAAAAGGGGATAAAGTGATTTAGCAAGAGTTAATGCCCCTGAACAGATGTACCAGCAAGAGATGTGACAAAATGTCAAGCGGAATGTGCCTGAGGGCTTGGAATTTGGCCGCAGATGCAGCAGATGAGTCCTCAGGATGGCATGTCCCCTAGAGGCCCAGCGTGCTTTGGTGACAGCTGTGATTTTTATGGCCCAGCTTCGATGATATTTGGGGAGGGGTCAGCTCTGCTCTTTTCTGACAGGAATTTGGTTTGTCATCAGATTCTAAAATCCTTCTGATTTATGGCATCAGCCATGGGTGGTTGTTACTCGGATGTATGTCCTCTTTCTATTCCCTGTGGATAAGAGACCGGTAGAGGTTAAGGTGCGGACATTAATGTTCAAATTAAACTAATCAGGAGAGAAAGAAAAGATCATGGTGTAATAGGAAACACTAACAATAGTGAGCTCCGAAACTCTTGCATTAAGAGCACTTTATCTGAAAATGCACTGAGCCATCTAAGTACTAGCTTTTCAATTAACCTCTATGCTGCATTCTTTCTGCATCTATTATTTGACAAATTTATGTATGTTGTCCATTAAAACACAGAGAAATACACCTGAACTGTATCCCTTGTTACTATGTCCCGTCATATTTGCCAGTGACAAAGTAACCTTCCAGAAAGATGATCTGAAGTGTGACTGGAACAAAAAGTTTAAGAATAGGTGTCGAATGCCTCCAGCCAGGCAGGGTAAGGGCCATGTCAGCAAAGTATTCCTCGGCTCCTCAGCTCCCATTCAATGTGACCTTTGTGTGCATTTTCTTAAAACTCAGCAGGGAACCCATGTGGCCCTTCCAAATGGTCATTAAGGGCACAGGTAGCTCCTGTTTCCTGCATGGATTTTCTGACAACTTAAATAATTTCTCTTCAGGGACTGTAGAATGCAGTAGCACATACAGTTTCCCTGCAAGTCAAAAGCACTGTTCCACTAGCATCAGTATTTAATTCACATCCTAAGAGAAGATGATACAGAGCAAGGTAGATCCATTCTCATGATTCTTTCTGCCACTACTATAGCTTGAATTAAGGGATGAACAAGCTTGCTTTCGCCAAAGGTCATCTTCTCACACTTATTTACCTCACAATAGGCAACCACCTGTCACCACCTGATGTTAACTGTGTCCTGCTAGGAAATCCATTTTTATTTAGACTTCAGAGTAGCTAGAAGATCCTAAGGTGCAGAGTGTTTTCTGTGTAAGTGAATAGAGAGAGCTGAGGGGAGAATTCAAATATCTGAGACAAGAAGAAAGGGCTAGTTCTGAAACAGCCTTCCTTCAACAGTGAGAGACACTACCCTCAGACTAATGCAGTTGTAATCACAACATTATAATAAATTCTTAAAATGGGTACCAGAAGCCCATGTAAGGGGTTAAGGGTTTGCTCCAATATTTGCCATAAACCATGCTGTAAGTGTGGCTGCACAAGCCTGGGATAGGGGCTGTAGAGTTTATGTTTCCCTTTCTGGGGGACAGACAACAAAAATGTCCAAAGTCACAGGACACTGAGGCTGAGTATGGGCACTTGGGCCAAGAAAGTTTGAGTTGTGGGTACTCCCAGCATGGCATCTGAGAATTTTTTAGAAAAATAAATGTATTTACTTCCTGGAGTGAAAAAAGTACTGCAAGTATAACATTGTTCTTACATCCTCTTATCTTTGCGACATATACATTTCCCTCCCTCTTTCCTTTTTGACATTTTTAGCAGTCTGACTAAAAGTTTCTTTCACTCCTATTTACCCAGGTTCTTTGTGTGCTTGTAAAAGTCCAGTCTGCCTAATCATCTTGCAGTCCATTAGTCTTCCCAGGCACGAGTTATAAAGATGTAATTTTCTACTGTAAATTTCTAATATAAGTATGGAAATATATATATATATTCATGATGTACATATTTTTTCAACTATTTTATATCAGACAAGAATCAAACGAGTCCTATGCTCATATTTCTCATTGATAGTTATCTCATAACAGGGTTTTAAAGGATAAATATACTTTATATACTTTATTTCCCTATAACTGGCTAAAGGGATTTTGTGTTGGCTTTCCCACACAAGCTAAAATTTAGTGAGTTTTTCTTTGCTGAGGCAGGGGAGAAAATGTAAATATCCTAAAAAATAAGAGAAGCAGTTTAACTTGATCAAGCATTTTTTCAGCCAAATAAAAACCCTGGCTGTAGAGGAACAGCACGAGAGATCTCAAGCAAGATTCTCACCCTCAGAGGAAACAGGAGACATAGAGGTCTCACTATTCCTAGGGGTGCAGAGAAAAACCGAACTTGCTGTTATAGAGAAAATACTCCAGTTCAGCTTCAACTGTGATTTGAATCTATTGAAAACCTTATTTCAATAGGAACTGTTAAATAAAGGTCAATCAAGATGTCTCAGCACACTTCTGGCAACATGAAAAGCCTCAGTAGTTTTTCTTTATTTGACTTTACAGGGCTGCAGTAGTCATTCTGTAGCATTTCTCGAAACTAGTCATGAGAGAGAGGTATAAAATGGCAGTAGAAATACATACCAGAGGGACTATTCTGCTTTCTTTATGGCTATTTTGGTTTGTGTTACCGTTGTCGATATAAGAGTCAGAATCAGATAGGAAGATCTTTCTAAAGACCTGGGGATGTTACGTGTTATTTGGGCACAGAACTGAAACCAAAAATGTCAGTACCAAAGAATATGAAAGAATATTTTTTAATAACTGGTCATTGAATTGCAGGGGAAACAAAAGACCAACTTTCGAAGCAACAGTGCAACTGTTAACACAATCAGCATGTGTGAAATACTGGTGATAAGGTACAAAAGATTCCTGAATTCCATATCCATTTGAATAAGCAATCAGAATTTCAGGACCATCTATCTGCCTCTAGACTCTGCAACACTTAACTTTTTTTTTTCTTTTTTTTTTTTTCCTAAGAAATGTTTTCCAGATTTTCCCTGCTCTATTTCTTGCCGGTGATAGAAATACCAAAAGAACAGTCTATCTCGAAGTGTTCTGGTGAATAATTCAGGTGTTGGCTAGGACTTCAATGTGTATTGGCTACACTGGGCTTTTGGAACATGTCAGTTAGCTTCTGATAATTACCATATGGTGATAACGACAGTCCAAGAACTGAACAAGATGGAGAAAGCGCATGTGTAAGGAGGGAATCCATCTCTGAAATGATGCTCTCATTCCTATACTTGATATAATTCACATAAAAGGAATACATTCCAAAGCCTGGACTATTAACACTGTATAAGACCCTGCTCTTCACAACCTCATACTTGTGGGTTCATCATATGCTCTCTATTTGTCACCACTATATTTCCATTCCTTTTTTTTTTGTGCAGAGGTAGAGAGCTCAGTGCAAATCACACATCTCTTTAAAGCAGCTAATGGTCACACAGTCTACTGGAGAAGATTGATTGTGTCAAAGCAAATGAATGGCTGCTGATCAGTCTCACTGAAGACAAGGTTTGCACTAAAACTCTTTTAGTTTGAAGTTACACACCAGGTATAATTGAATACTGGGAACCTAGAAGTGTCTGACTGGACTTTGGAGAGAGTCTAACCATTCTGTTCTGCATGTCAAATTAACTACCCAGTAGTGAACTCCCCTGGCTAAATGATCACCTGTTGGCCAGCTGCCACACCACAAAGCTCCCCATACAACCGTCTTAAAAATGGAAACTTGTTATTCTGGAGTTGCCCTGTGAATACCCGTTCTGTCAAGGCTGGAGGGAAATATTTGGGGCAGGCAGGCTGAGAAAACAGAGAGGTGTTGGGTGTCAGGATTGATTTAAATGGACTGCAGTTTTGCTCAGGAGTGCTGGACCTCATCAGCCAGGGGATGGGAGGTAGCCAGCATATGGGTGTTCAGTGCAGAAGAAAATGTTTTACAGATAAGCTTTGGATGTCTGAGAGCTTCATTTGGATGAAGCTACAGAGCACTCTTGACATGTAAGGCCTTCCTAACCTTCACAAGCAATTCCATTCACTGGAGGGACCAGTGTACTGCTGTTGGCAAACTAATGGAGATTGATCCCCAGGCACTCCGCAGGCTGAACTGCCAGATGACCTGGTAATTATAAGAATGACAGATTCAGGCCTTTGCAATTGACTGTTACTGAAGCCAGTTGTAGAGTGTGCTGCACAGAACAGGCAGTGACTGCCCGCTAGGTACCATCCTTCGAAGGTGCTGAGGATTTCTGAATGCTTGTCCCCAAAAGAAACCCCCCATCCTATGCAGAACAAAAGACTTATTGGAAAACATCATATCTCACTTGTTCTAAAGGAAACTAGGCTAAAGAGGGTATTGTGAACACCAGCTTTCATCCAACCATGCAATTGGGTTGTAGCCAGAGAAGTCAGCAGCTGGAAGGTGAAAAACTGTGATCTCGCAGTAAAGATTTGCTCATGACCCAGCATCACAGAATCCTTCAGGTTGGAAAGGACTTTGGGTGATCTCCAGCCCAAAAGCCCTCCTCAGAGCAGAGTGAGCTCTGAGATCAAACTGGCTTGCTCATGGCTTGTTCCAGCAAAGTATTGAAAATCTCCAAGGATGGAGAATACAGAACCTCTCGGCAGCTTGTACCACTTTTCAACTGTCCTTATAGAATGAATTTCAGTCACCTGGTAAGTTTCTGATACTTTTAGTCCCCAGAAGGCAGAGAAGAGGGAGGAGAACATATTCATGAGTTGTTATGACAGAAAATGCCCCATTGTAAAACAACTGTTGGCTCTATAGCCCTTGTATTGGCCATGACCACCCAAAATATCACAGCTAATATATCAGCTAATGTAATGCAACTAATCTAAACCTGATTTTTGCAGACCGTTAGCTGCTATCATAATGTTGTGAAGTGAGCTCAGCCAAATAAGTATATGGTATAGTTGCTTATGCATGGTTGAGCAGAATAACCGTGCTCTTGCCATTTAAAGTCTCAAATTTCCAGGATTAATTTGGGGTACCTCATGCAGTTACCTACTTTAAGGATGCTAGAAATAGACCATTCAGCAAATTGGTTTCCTGGGGACTAATGTCTTTACTATTGCAGTTTTGTCACCAAGAAATACTACTTTTCCTCTATCCTCTTAAAGCCACATGCTTCATTAACTCTACAGGTAAAAGCACTTGAACACTGGAAAAGGACTCCTAGATATTGAAACCAACACAGCCATAACAATACCTGTGCAGAACCACAAGAAATCTGGAGAAATTTGTGTGCATGTGAAATGCTGGCATAACGCAATGAGTCTCTGTGACCTGAGGCCTACAGGAATTAAACTGAACCTTTGTTTTTATGCCCTGTTGTATGTTGTCTGACACTGTGCAGTTACAGAGCACAGATCCTGGAAGCAGATATACCTACCTGCCATTTAGTTCAAGTACTCATATTCTATAGGAATACTTTCTTAAGATGGTACTAGTTCTTCCCACCTACATTTTCTCTGCCAGTTCTCCAATTTTTGCTCTCCATAGAATGTCACCTCCAATCTAGTAGACCATAAAAAGGGTTGGGACAACCAATAGGCACCCTAGAATAACATATTACTGCCTCTATTCATTTTATTCCACTGCCAAACTCATTCTGAAACTGTTGTCAGACTTGGCCAAGTTGCCTGCATTAAATTGTTTCCTGTCTGCCTGCATCAGATGATTTCCTTCCTGCTCTTACAATATTCTTCTCTTCCTATTCAACAGGCAGTTCCCTGAAGTTCAGAGCATTTACAGAGGGCTCTCTGGCTTACTGTACCTCACAGGACAGACCTCTTATCATATCTAATTTCTTCCTCCTTCTGATAACCAACAGTATTCCATCCAAGAGACCCTTCTAAAACCCATTTTATGTCAAGATCACACATCATGCTGTATATTGCTATGATATGTTTGCTTTTACTTTGTTTTCTTGTTAACACTACTAAAGATAACGGTTAGTTTAAATCCATTAGAGTTCATTATAGTTTATTTTTACTTTCCAAATACAAAGATGCTCATCTGTCTGTTAGTGATGCTTCTGTGCACCATCTATCATGTGACAGTCTGATCTGTCACCCCATAAACAGTCTAGCTGATTTAGTCTACGAACTGTCACCGAAAATTCTCCTGTACTCAGCGGAATTAATATAGAGTCCTTTTTGTTACTCAGCTCTGTTAGCATTCTTGGTGAATTGGTTTGTCCTTTTCAAATATGTCACTGCAGAATCTGTGAGTCTACAATAAGAGGGCCATAACTTATCAGATTTTCAGCTTTAGGGAGGCCCATCATGGCACTCTTCATGTAGCATAAATAAAAATATAGCATAAATAGTTGACTCAATTATACCTTTTGAAGTTGGATATAATATGCAGGGGAGTATCAGCACTAGTAACTCTTTAATGTGGTCTGATTTTTATGCTTGAGCTGCCAGGCCACTCAGAAAGGATACCCATATATGTTTCGCTACCATCCTGAGCCTTCAGAGAATGTGAATGTTCAACAGGCTTGATAAGGCCACAGTATTAAGTAGACACTACACTGGTATGTACCGTGCAATATGTTTAAATCACATCAAAATATTTAGCTATCTATCTATGTCATCTAAGAGATCTAGATATACCTACTCCTAACAAAATTCTGTCTGGTGTCATAGAAATTTCTAGGAAGACAAGAAATTCTAAAACTGAAGTCTTTTACCACTTCAGGAAAAAAATCTTCACACCAGCTGACCATATCTAGTACTTATATGAAGTCCCTACATCTTGAATTTCCTTGTGTTGCTCATTCAGAAAATATCATAGAATCATAGAATGCTTAAGGTTGGAAGGGACCTCTAGAGGTCATCTAGTCCAACCCCCCTGCACACGCAGGGTCACCTAGAGCACATGGCACAGGATTGCATCCAAGGGGGTTTTGAAGATCTCCGGAGAAGGAGACTCCACAACCTCTCTTGGCAACCTTTTCCAGTGCTCTGTCACCCTCACTGTTAAGAAAAATTTTTCCATAAGTTCATGTGGAACTTTTATTTTTTCAGTCTGTGGCTGTTTCCTCTAGTCCTATCAGTGGCCACCACCGAAAAGAGGCTAGCCCCATCCCCTCCTCTCTCCCTCCCTTGAGGTATTTATAGACACTGATCAGGTCCCCTCTCAGCCTTCTCTTCTCCAGGCTGAACAGGCCCAGCTCTCCCAGCCTTTCCTCACAGGGCAGAAGTTCCAGGCCTCTGATCATTCTTGTAGCCCTGCGCTGCACTCTCTCCAGTAGCTCCACATACCTCTTGTACTGGGGAGCCCAGAGCTGGACACAGTATTCCAGATGTGGACTCACCAGGGCTCAGGAGAGGAGGAGGATCATGTCCTTCGACCTGCTGGAGATGCTCTTCTTAATGCACCCTGAGATCCCATTGGCCCTCTTAGCCACGAGGGCACACTGCTGCCTTGTGGTCAACTTGTCATCCACCATGACACCCAGGTCCTTCTCTGCAGAAGATTCTGTTCTTCAGAAGATTAGTACACAGCATGTACTGATGTCTGGGGTTATTCCTCCGCAAGTGCAGGACCTTGCACTTGCCCCTGTTGAACTTCATGAGGTTCCTCACTGCCCAGCTGTCCAAAAAAACGTACTCTAACGTCAGAGACAGCCTGAAGAAATTATTCAACAAAATCAACATCTGAAGCTATGCGACAAAAAGACTGATAAGAACAATGTGAAGGCAAGATGGTTGTAGGATTTTGCATGGAATGACAAACACAGATCACATGGATCATGTTCAGCCTTGAAGGTCTAGAGTGGTATTTTGGTATGGTAACACATCCACAAATGGGATTGAAGCAGAAGAATCAAGGATTCTGCTTGTTTGCCCCGAAGCTGTAAAATTCGAATGCTATAAGCTTGTGTGCAAGCAAGCTATGCAGAGTATGAGTGGCAAGCTATACAGGGTATGTGTGTGTGAACTTGCCATTGATATGGGTTAAGGGTCTGATGGTTATCTCTGCCTCCAAAACATAATTATAAGGATGGAAAATAGTACTTCTCCTTCCTCCCCCAGCAATACTATACTTGCAGAATAGCAGGTGCAAGTTTCAGGGACAGGTCAAGGTCTCTTTCAAAATGTGGTGCTTCCTGTTAGCTTATCAAACCTATCTTCTCCTTCCTAAAAGTCCATGGCAACACAGACTCCTACCAACAACATAATTATCTTGCCTTTGCCAGCATTATGTTTGAGTCTTAAAATAGTCTTTGTAAATAAAGCTGCAGTAGGACATTAAGTCAGCCTACTAGGGCAAATAGAGCAGAATAGAGCTCTGCATTAAGGTTGCCTTCTATACAGTCAATGATGGGATGAAAAAGCAGAAGGTGTTCCTATCCTTCCTTAGGGTTTTAATTCAGGTAGTGTCCCTGCATTTTCAGTTGATCTATATCTACCTGTTTTAGGTTGCAGTTCAGCCTGTTTGAAATACCCAGCAGTGTTGGAGATTGCAAATTCCAGTTAAAATGCTTTGAAAGGGCTAGGCTGCCCTGCAAGCCAACTCCAGTCATAGAACAGGAGGGATGAACAAAAATTCGCTTCTGTGAACTACCACCCTGAATGTCTGAGAAAAAAACTCAAAACAGGTGGTTTTCACATTGTACCACAAAGGTCAACATTGTCAGGCTAGTCCATGTTTTGAGGAAACGGTTGCAGAACCAAGTGCCTTTAACAAAGGCCCCAACCCTTTTCAAACCAGCAGATGGCTTGCTTCAGAACAGCTGATGACCTAAAGCCATTATCCATCTGGGAATGAGAGAGAGATGCCCATCAGCTCCCAACATCCTGAATACTTCCAGGTCTTATGGTCCAAGTCTTTATTCCCTGTGTGAAATAAGAACAGCAGTCACACAGACAATCCTCATTAAAGATTGCTTAATAAGAATGCGCCATGGATTAAAGTCCTCTGATGTCCCCCAACACCATGAATGCAGCTAGTCTATACCTGTGCAATGGCAAAGAGAACTGTAGGTAGAACTAAAATGGAGGATTATGTTCTTCCTACTAGCTGTCATCCCACCCATAGAGGCCTATTTCAACTCTGTGAGGGGTACCAATTGCCACAGCTGCCTTCAGAACAGTGGCTCTACTTCTTCAGCTGGACTCCTTGAAGTAAACAGCTTTTCTTCTTGGTCACATCTTCCAGCCTTTAACCTCTGAGTCCAGGGATAGCATAGAGCTCAAGAGCACAGATACTCTAAGCAGGCTGAGTAATATAAAGGATAACAAAACCAAAAGGATGGGTCTGTCTACTTCCTTTCTAGACAAAGCAATGGTCTTAGCAGTTGCTGAACTGACAGACTCAATGCCAAATAGTTTAAGTTTAGAAAATAAACTTTTTGGTTTTTAGATCTGATGCCCACTTTACTTGAGTGATTCCAGACACTTAGAGCTTTATGCACAAGAAAAATATCATTCTTTCCAAATACTCTGCTTGGCCTGGCCTTTCTGGCTTCTAACTGCCTATCACCAGGGTGAATAAGGTGGCTGGTGGCTGGCACATTGCATTCTCATCTCCCTGCTTCACAGATTTCCAAAGAGTTGCTTATCACATATCTCTGCCATTAACTGGAGATCCTTTCCATGGCGGCATTCTCTGAAGCAAAAGCAAGCCTGATCAATATCCTTGCTCAAATCATGCTGCCCTTTTCTTCTCCCCCCAAATACCCTGCTTCTCTCTGTAAAAAGACAAGCTTCATCCAAAGGCTACTTTCCTGTGTGAGAAGTAACAAGGTTGAAATGGTTTAGTGCTTTTGTCATCGTATATGCTCTCTCAAGTGAGGCATTCTCATGGCTTCCTTTATCAGCTAATCTGTGCAGAGCTCTTTTCAGCCAGCTAGGAGAAAGCCATCTCAAAATAGGGAAGTTCAAGAGTCTCCTTCAGGGATTTGAGGTTTCTGTGTGGCCTTTTTCACCACAGGAACTTTCACAGCTTCACAGTTCTTCTGGAGGTGCAATTCTAAATAATGACCCTGAATAATTGTCCCACCACAGCTACTCTGAGATAACTTCCCAACGCCACCACATGTGTTCTCAGGAACCACAATGGTGCTACACCAGACTGCTTCTCAGAAGGACCAGGGTGCCCACTACCTCCTCTCTGAAAGCATTCCCCCAGGGCCAGGTCCTCCCAGTTGGTGGAATTTATTTCCTCGCTTTACAAAAGTACTTTTTATAGCTTTACAAAAAGTCAAAAAAAAAAAGTACTTTATAACTTCCACAGTAATGCTAGAGAAGAAGAGGAGAATTTTGCAGGCAGAAATACAAACAGGCTTTAGTGCATGTCACTGGTGAGTGACATTCATATACCATGTAGCATGTCTGCACACAAATTTACAGCTTTAAGTCTGTTAAACATCATCTGCATTTTTCATCCCTATATCTGTTACTCTGTTTTCTATTTGGATATATTCCCTTATACGTTCAACAACGTTTTGAGTCTAACAAGTAACCTAGTTTTTTTTACATCATCAGGTGCTTCCATCTTCATTTACTATGCCATAAAACTGGTTCCGTAAGCTGAGTTAATTAGAAATTCTTTTTATACTTGCTTTCTGAACATTGGTTAAAGTATTCAACAGAAAAGAATTCAACTGGACCAAAACCTGTGCCCCCCCATTAGAAACACTTACCCCTTTGCTGCAGATTCCACATTCCTAGTTTTTAATCAGAATGCAAAGCATTTTTAAATAATCTTTTATAGAGATTTAACCACACATTAGCAGGATTAGCTTTATCAGGCAGGAACATGATCATTTCAAAGAACAATGTCAAGTTATTTTAATAGAATCCCTTCTTCATTTTGCTTCATTGGCTAACACTCATTAAATTTCTATAGTTTATGTACTAGTTCCTCAAAAGTTGAAAAAATGATTCAAATTCCAGAAAACTCCTTTATCCACTTAAAACAAAACAAAACAAAACAAATAAACAAACAACCTTTGACTACGGATCTTCTCACTTAAAGATATTCAAGCTTTCTTAATTACAATTTTACTTCCTACTCAGTTACTGCTGTACCATGCCAGTACATTTACCAGTACACTACCTTAATGCAATACATCTTTTCTGGGGACTAGCCTTCAAGATTTGTACTACAGGAATTGCATGGGCTCTTGTCTCCTTTTCATAGGCTGATATTGTTTTTAGTCTTTGGAGTGCTCCATATTTTGGTGTCTGGTATGATGGTCATGGCCATTTTGATTCATATTCTTCTCATGATGGTCTTTTATGTGCTACATAAAAAAAAGCTACATGGTTAAGTACTCTCCAGGGAAAGCCCACATTCTGAGAGGTATGTCACATCAAAGTGTGAACTGAGTTTCATATTCTGCTAATCATAGATTTTTCCCCTTTCCTTCCCCTCCCCCTTCACTTTTCTTTCCCCTTCCACTTTCCCTTCCCCCTCCCCTTCCTCTGTCCTCTCCCTTCTCTTTTCTCTTTCTCTTCCCCTCCCCCGTCCCCATCCCCTTTCCCTTGTACTTCTGCTTCTCCTTCCCTTTCCCTTCCTCTTTCCTTTGCTCTTCCTCTTCCCCCTTCCTATTACGCTTAGTTGACACAGTATGTGGATATTGTGCATTAGCATCATAAATAATATATTTATCTGCACAGAAAATCTCAGATTTGTTAAAACAATCTCACAGTCTGAAATTTTACTATTTTGTTGTATAATCCAAGATGTGTATCTTCCAGATGTACTAAATAATGTGTGTGGGGGTGCACCTATGTAAACTGTATCTGACATCAATAGATTTTGCTTGCTTATCTGTATGGTAAACTTTATTTTCTCACTGCCTTTCATCTTTTTGTTTCTTTTTCTTACTGATAAGACACTTCATAAACCTAGGAGACCAGGTTTATGGACCAGTTAGGAAACAGCGAGCACAGAAAGGTGACTTGGCTCTCTTATAACACCAAGTACATAAGCACCTATCCAGGTTGGCTTCTTCCATCCTCAGTAAACCTCAGGGATCTGCTTGCTGAATTCAGTGAAGCTCACTTGTCTCACTGATCAGAAGATCTGAATCATTCCTGTTACTGCTTTAGTGCCAAGCTTTGGGTTCTGCATCATGAAATACTTCAGATGATGGCCCCTGAGAGACATGGCCTCTTCCCCAACAAATAGATGTAGAGAAAATAGAACATTCGTTCATTTGTAAAAATCAAAAGACTGAGGCCCATGGGGTGGTATGCACTAACACTCAACTGAGTGAATAAGGAAGTCTATATTTTTAATTCTCCTTTCTTAAAAGACTACTAATTAGGAGTTGTTGAAAGTATCTTTAAAAATGCTTTTTTTGTAGCAAATATTCAAAATCTTGGAACAGGTTGAACATCTGGGGAATTCTTTGAGAGGGTCCAGCAGTAAATATTTTTTTACTGCCTTTTCACTGTAAAGTGACATTCACTAACCACAATACTACCCTGTTACACTTCAGTCCCTCTCATGCTCTTTTGGCCTCTTTCTTTCTTTTTGCAGTTGTCAGTGCTATGCATGTAACAGGACTCCGCTGAAGCCATGCAGTACTTTCCGTTCTCCCCAACAAACAGCATTATGCACATGTTCTCCTAGCCCAGCTAATCCCTGTGTTTCTTGAGAATGGAGGTCACCTCCTGGGAGAGGACTGAAGGGAGATTCCTCCTCCTCTCTGGGGATGCCAAATACAGCAACACATGGAGCCAGTTGGTGTGAGTTCATGAAAAAACTTTGACATATAAAAGAAAATCCGTGTAATGGTTATTATTTTCTGCCATTTCCAAGTCTACAAAATACAAAGTAACTATTAAAAGGTAAAATACAGACCTATTGAATTCCATGACTACTACAGAATGATAACAAGTGGGAAGAATGGAGTTTTCTGCACAATAATTTCTGATTCTAGGACAGATTTTCATCCATATTTGTATTTTCATGATGTGATACAAAGGGACTTGGCCCTTCTCCTGGCCTAGGGACACACAGCTGACTTACTGGGTTTCTGTACCATCATCCTTTATGATCCCCTATTCCATTGGTAGCATGTAAGGGATATGTAGGGGATATGTCCACTCCATTTTTTTTAGCTGTCTTTATTGATGTTCTTTAGGCATCAGTGCTTCTATTGTGATTGTTTGTACTGATCAGTATGTGCCAAAAATAGATGTAGAATTGAGGACTTCTAACCAAGCAGTCCTGGAGGCTTTCAAGCCAT
>NW_010589490.1:5201-21870 GCF_000705375.1 Tinamus guttatus
CCAAGGACTAAGAGCTGTCACAGCAGGGCTATAAATATTTCCAACAAGTGGGTCCTACTCGGTCCTGCCTTTTTTCTCCTTACCGGCAGTGAAATTTGGAGAGTTAAACAGTAGTGGCAGGTTATTTCTTCGCTCTTTATCCACTAAAATTCACTGATCAGAAATAAAATGCAACTTGGAGATGGATTGCTAGGATGCAGCTCAGGCTGTAAAGCCGGCGCTTTTCTCTTTCTTGCTCTCTGGATGCTGTTAGATTGGCCCGATTTTGTTTTCCTTGGCAATGCCGTAGTGCTGAAATGTGCCCTCTATTTAAACGCGGGGTATCAGGTGAGAGGACAAAACATGCACCCAGCTCAACCACTTGAAGGATGGGTGGATTTTCTTTTTTTCTTTTTAATGCAGAATAATTCTGCTATGACACAATGTAGTCTTTTTTTTTTTTTTCTCTCCTCCACTGGCTACATGCAGCCTCCAAAGCTACAGAGACGCAGGCCACGTTTAGCAGAGTACAAATATTGCGTCTAGGGTTTTGTTTGGATGGGTTTATTTATTATTTTATTTATTTATTTATTTTGTGCAGCTGTACCAGAATGCATTGAGGATGGATTGTTTTGCTGCTCCAGAAGCAGTAAAGCCTATTCACTTCTCTTACAATGAAATTTGAGAAAGCATGGTCAAAAATGGATCCAGATACTGGTTCTGAGTTATATAGAGTAATTGGGGTGGGGGATGTGTATGGAGACCCAGACTGTAATATTGCAGGGGAAGCAGCTTGTTTCTATTTCTAAGAATTTGTGGGCTTGACTTTAAACTTTTTAGACCTATAGCTCCCAAATGCCAAACTAATGTTTTTAACATGCTTATATGCTGGGGTATGTTGAAATCCTGGGGATAATGATGGCTGTAGAGTTATAAGATGCTAATTTTGTCTGTTTTTGTACAGTTTGGAAAATGAGGTCAAATTAGCAAAGCAAAGATAAATGCACATCTTGCTCTAACCCTCCCTGCCTGCCACCCCAGTACCACCATGGATGGCAAAAAGTCTGTGCTTTCTTTCAGAAGACAGGAAGTGCAGCTTTTCGTATAGTTTAGTCTCATGTCAGCTATACAGGGAACTAAACAATAATAATCTTACCATCCCTGTAAGAGTTACCCATTTATCCAGGAGTATCATTTCTGTATATATTGTATTAGAAGATTTCTGTGAACATGTGGAAATGCTTATTCTTTGTCTTTCTTTTCCCCCTTTATTGGAAAAAATGCTTTCTAGAATAGTAACTGGAAAGCGGCAACCTGGTACATCTCAGACAGTAACTTCAGCTCAATTTCCAGTCTGAAATTTGGTTCAGAGGCCAGGAACAGAACCAAAACCATTACAAAACAAATGAGCAAAATCTCCAGTGCAAAAGCAAACGCTACATTCCCATCCCTAAATGTGCTGTTAATCAGGAAGCAGGAGGAGCAAAGGCAATAATTTCTGGAGATATTTTTGTCTTTGGTGAGAGCAAAAAATTATCTCACACTACCAGAAAAACAGCTGGGATTTTTTTTGTGTGCTTAATATTTAGGTCTAATAACTCAAACACTTTCAGAGATTAAAAGCAGCAATGTTTCTTTCCTGCAAATGAATATGGACAGTACACAGAATAGGCCACTAGTGTGAAGATCTGAGTCCTCTGCTAGGTCCTAAGCACTTTGATCCCATATGCTGTAAAATCAGGAGGAGCAGGAACCAAGCCCCAGGTTGGACTTGCTTTTATACAGACTTGTTTGCTGTTAGTGATGTAGTTTAGTCTCACCTCAGTAAATGGTCTCTGTTTTTTAGCTGGTCCAGGAGTTCAATACGCAGGTGGCCTTGTACCGGGAGCTGGTCATTTCCATTGGGGATGTCTCGGTCACCTGCCCATCTCTCCACGCGGAAATGCACAGGACCCGCACCCGAGGATGTGAGATGGCCTACCAGGCCCACCAGAAACTGGCGGCAATTTCTGAGTAGGAATCGCCTTCTGTTCAATTAAAACTACTCATGTGCACATCTTTGCTAAGTATTTAAATTGATGTGGTTTTGTGCAAAAGCATTAACCTGCTATGTACACCATTGGGTATATCACCGAACTGACCAGTAAGAGGCAACCAGAGACTTAGCAAAATTTGAGGAAAAAATACTTAATTGGATAGGAATTATGTAGGGGGAATAGAAGGATATACGGTGAAAACAATTTTAAATTCTACACGCTTTAAAATCTTTAGTTGTGTTGAAATGAGGATCAAAGCCTTCCCAGCATATAATTTTTGAATGTATTCTCTGGTGCACTTACATTACTGTAGTACTTTACATACTTTTCTTTCCATGGTGACAGAAGGTATCATCACATACTTAAGACTGTGTCTCAGTCCAAAATAGATCAGATTATCTTACAAAAAATGAATTCATGCTGCCCATACAAAGTCTGTTTATTAACGGGTTCTTAACAGGATGGTGATTAGGGCATTTGTATTAACACAAATAGGTACCTCCTGAGTGATTTTTTCCTCTGAGCAGAGCTCATCAGAGCTTTTGGGGCCTGCCTTGTCCAACATAAGTTTCCTTCCAGTGGCACGCAAATGGTTTGGTTCTGGCAGCTCTCCCAATCCCCCTTGCAGTTTACTTTATATGAAATCTATAGAAATACAAGAGAAGACCACACTAACAAGTAAACAAAACAAAACAAAAACAAACAAAAAAGGAAGACGAAAAAACACTGGTGGGTCTTTCTTTGTAGAGCTGTCAACTTTTTTAGATATGATTTTGTGCAGAGACTCTTTTGTTGATATTACAACCTCTGATTGGTTCCACAAACAAAATACATGCTTTTAAAATTCTAAAGTCTGTGAGAATTTTAAAAAAAATCAACATTTTTTTTAAACCAGTGTATGCTACCTTAACATTGCAGCACTGTGCATTTTCAGATTCAAAAAGAAAATTATACATAAAACAGCAGAATCAAACTTGGATTTTTTTTTCTGGAACGGAAACCACAGATATGTGCTCATTTAGAAATACAGAGTTTTTTTTAAAGTAATCATTTAACAGTTGGGAGTCTGTCATATACACAAAGATGTCCTGAAGGTTATGCATTTGTTATGAGATTGACATTTAGCTAATCTAAAACTGTTTTAAATAACTGTGATAATAATGTGTTATCCATAACAACTGCTAGGTGTTAGAAACCCTCTGGAAATTGCTTGTTTAGTTTGACAGGCATTTTTCAAGATGTGCTTCACATGCTCACCCTCCTACAGCTGAGGGAAGCAGAACGAGCCAACTTGCTCAGTGTATCTGTGGGGAAAGATGAGAGAGGGATGTGCAGCAAGGATTAAATGTAAAAAACAAACAGAAAGAGGGCAGTAACAGACTTGGAAGTTTGCTTTAACTCATCTGGAACAGTGATGTAATGCATATGGCATAGAATATGGATGGGAAGATAATTTGGTAAGAAGAGAAAGTATCAGGAAGAAAAATATTTAGCGACAGGAATGGCATTAAATCATTTCCACTATTAAATAGTCAGGAGGGTAGTGTCTCACTGAGAGTCAGCATATATGACACAGATCCATTTATTTCTCTGCTTTAGTTCTGAATGAGCAGCGCGGCTGGATAACACCACCAATTTCATCCACTTCTTCAAAAGCTTCTTAAAGGATAGCAAGCCCTGCCTATTGCTTTCCCAGCCAGAGATAATAAGAACAATTAGCTAACTATGTTACTATACTATAAAATTTCATTACATATCATCATTCTATTAGTTAAGCTCATTAGTAATGTTCAGTTAGTCTCTAAATGACCTGAGCTGTTGCAGGGATGTTTGAGTTTCTTTCGAGAAATGGACCTCACTGTATCAGACAACATTAAGTCCATTAAACTTGTTTGTGCTGGTGTCTTCCTTGGGAAATTAGCAGACAGCTTCCTTTTTCTGCTTCCTGTTTGAATACACGAGCGTTTGAGCCTCCTGCGCTACTCATTCAGGCAGCTGGGAAAGGCACCTACATCCCTCCATAACTGCCCGGTTCTACCAGAGCAGGGAAGGTAACAAAGAGGAAACGTGCGAGGGCTTAGACAGAAAGAACAGATTCGCTAGCATTGGGAAAGACACTTCTGTAAGAAAACTTGGGAATTGTAAGGAGGGAATCAGAGATGCAGAGATAGAGGTAGTGCATTAGGAACCAAACAGGACAGAAGTCATAAGACCAAAACTCTGATCATAGGAACATCACTTTTGGAATTTTAAATGGATATGAGAGTAGGACAGTGGTGCAATATGAACAAGACAGAAGGCTCCAGTTGTAGCTACAGGAAAAGCGTACACTGATAAGCCATGAAAGGCAATCCAGCCAAGAAATGGAGGGAATGAGAGCCACCTTAGCTTTGAAAAACTGAGAGAAATAAGAGCAAAGGAGATAATGACAAAGTAGTAGCAAGGAAACATAAAACTTTAAGAAATCTTCACTGGATTAAACTATCTAGTCCAAATCTGACAGTAGCCAGTAGAAGAGATTTAGTAGAAAAGTATCTAAAAAACAGGCGGTGCCTAAAATGATGCCTTCCCCAGTATGTCTGCAACTTCCCAGCAAGAAGTAGCTTTAGGGGTTTCCTGAACCAAAGGCTGCATATGAACAATTTGTATGTCACAGATCTGAGCTCTCATAGAAGATTTGAGGATTTGTCTGAGTATTAAGGTCTTTACTCAGAAAATGCTGAGGATGAATAATGACATCTTTACGCTGTGGTGTGTTTAAATCCTTACAATTCAATTTGAAAAATAGATTCAGTTTATTGAAAAGGAAAACTTGAAACTCTATCCCTAACTTAATAGGTCTTCATAGCTTGTAGACTTTTTAACTTGCTCTGCTACATATTTTTCTTGTAGAAAAGCATGAAATTTTATCAAAGAGCAGATGCAGGCTTGAATTCTTTTCTCAAACCAACACTATCTTGACTTTTAGGGAATAAAGATTAGAAATAAAAGTATTTAAAATTGAAGTACTCTAGTTCTGGGTGATGATCTGTTCTTTCAGAGTTGGCATTTCAGGACCCTTTCCAACTCACCATAGTCATACAAAAAATTCATAGTGATTTTAATGAGAATATCTTCTGAGTAAAGTGAATAAGATTTGGTCCTTCCATTATGTTTTCTACAGTACAAATGCACAAATACATTTGTGCATTTGTACATTTGCATTAATGTATTAATTAATTAATGTAATTAATGTATTAATTAATGTACAAATGCATTAAAAATCTTGATGGAATTATGCTGAGCACCTCTGTAGATGTTATGGTCAAACCTGGAGAGACTAAAGCAACAAGGAGAGGAGTCAGGGTGATTTTTTTTTCTAAAGCAAAACTAAAAGAGAAGAAAAACACTTAGAACAAGATGACGAAGAAAAAAAGTTTCAGTCTGTTTTGGAAGAGGGTCTACTTTATGGGATTGGTAAAGACTTTGACTATGTTACAGATCAGAAGTCATCAAATAGGGAGACAGCTCTATAGAAGTTCATTGTTTTGAGGAGGTTAACAGAAAGAAAACTCAAGATGGTATTTTAAGATACAGATCTTCACACCTGTGCATGCTTCATCCCTTCCGTATTCTTAAGCACTTGATATGTATATATAATGCAAGTAATTCTGTGGATACTTGACACAGTGAAACTAGAACTGGCCATGTGTCTGTGACAATCTGATATATATGTAAACAGAGAGGCCCAGTGCAGGGCTATGTACATCTCTGTGAACCTGACTTGCAAATAGATTGTCCTCCTTTGATCAGACTGTTTTTGTGAAATCCTGCACTTGGGGAGGAATGACCCCATTCACCACTAGAGGTTGGGAACATGCTGGAGTGGGTCCAGTAAAGGGCCACTAAGACTAATAGGGGCTTGTAGCATCTATCATTTGAGGAGAGGCTGAAAGAGTTGGGACTGGTTAGCCTGAAGAAGGGAAGGCTCAGGGAAGGTCTTACAAGGAAGAGGGAGCCAGACTATTCTCAGCAACAGCGCAAGAAACAATGGACACAAATTGAAATATAGGACATGACATTTAAACATTAAAGGAAGAAATGTTTTCTACTGTGATGGTGGTTGAACACTGGAACTAATTGCCTAGACAGGCTGTGGAGCCTCCATCCTTGGAGATGTCTAAAACTTAACTGGACATGGTCCTTAGTAACGTGCTATAGTTGATATAGAATCACAGAATGGTTAAGATTGGAAGGGACCTCTAGAGATCATCTAGTCCAAACCCCCTGCTCCAGCAGGGACACCTAGAGCATGTGGCACAGGGTGGAATCCAGGCAGATTTTGAAGATCTCCAGAGAAGGAGACTCCACAACCTCTCTGGGCAGCCTGTGCCCAGGGCTCTGTCATCCTCACAGGAAACAAGCTCTTCCTCACATGGAGGTGGAACTTCCTGTGTTTCAACTTATACCCGTTACTCCTCGTCCTGTCACCGGCCACCACGGAGAACAGCCTGGCCCCATCCTCCCTGCAATCATCCCTCAGGTACTTGAACATGTTGATCAGATCTCCTCTCAGCCTTCTCTTCTCCAGACTAAACAGGCCCAGCTCGCTTAGTCTTTCCTCATACAATAGATGCTCCAGTCCCTTAATCATCTTTGTGGCTCTCCACTGGACCCTCTCTAGAAGCTCCATGTCCCTCTTGTACTGGGGAGCCCAGAACTGCTCCCAATACTCCAGGTGTGGCCTCACCAGAGCTGAGCAGAGGGGCAGGATCCCCTCCCTCGACCTGCTGGCAACGGTCCTCCTGATGCAGGCCAGGATCCCATTGCCTCCCCAGGTGCAGGACCCTGCACTTGTCCTTGTTGAACCTCAGGAGGTTCCTCTCTGCCCAACTCTCCATCCTGTCTAGGTCTCTCTGAATGGCAGCACAGCCCTTGGGAGTGTCATCCACTCCACCCATACAACCTTCCAACCTGTGACAATAGTCACCATAAATCTTCTTATCAGAAAAAAAAGCAAAAAACAAAATGAAGTTTGTTTATTTTTCATTGGGATCCATCCATTACTTTTACAATACAATTGTTACTTGTAACTTCCCCTTAGTTCAATAAAATTTAGGGAGGTAGACCTAAAAATCACACTGTGATTGCATTCTTTTTTTCTTCTGCAATCTATAGCAGTTTTCTGATGTTTTCTTTAAGCAATAGAATGTAATTTATCAGACCTAATTAATATTAAGTCACTTGTGCTAAAAGAATATTTGCACCCATTTATGGCTAAATTTTTATTAACATGTTTATGAACTTCCTCTAGATGAAGGAATTTTAAAATTACAATCTGCTTTCTAAAGCACACAAATAAGCAAAAAAGTCTGCTGCAAAATTAAACTGCATATTAAAAGATTTAAGAGAAATTAGGTAAAGAAGACTTCAGGCTTATAACTTAATGAGAACTACATTAAGACAGGCATAATAGAAACTGTCTCAACTGTTTAACTTGAGATGTTGAATGAAGTGCTCCTGGCAGGTGGTATAGCTTAGCAGAAACAAAACACAGCAACACTCAGTTCAACAGAGAAGAATTTTTATAATCATGAATCCAAACACGGTAATGCCGGCAGATAGAGCAGCCAACTAGAGCTCTCCCCAGGCTAGACATCAATCAATCAGCATTTATAGAAATGTCCGCCCTCCCCAGCTGACTCCGTGCTCACTGCCCTTGTATTCCTCCTCTTACTGCCTTGCCAGAGGTGGGGAGAAGAGTGATAAAGTCAGTCCTTGGAGTTCTGGGTGTGAGGCACTATCCCTGTATCCTGCTTTGTACAGAACTGTGTTAAGATGGGTTCTGTTTTTGAGAGAAAATCAATTTACGAAGTTTAAAATTGCAGGAAAAAGTTCTACATCTGAAGTGATGCAATATAACTTAGTTTTGACAAAGTGGAAGAGTTTTAGCACTTGCTTAGGGCTAAACCTAACCAGGGGGCAGAAAAGAGGCATCCTTCATAGTTCATACTTGAAGGAGCTGGATCCCACAGGCATTCCCAGAGCATCCTCAGAGTCTAACATGCACTGATAGCTGTGGGCTCCTCACAAAACACAGTGGCAACTGCCACTTTCTTTTAAAGCGGAGCTGAAGGTGAATCAACTGAATTTCTCGAGCAGTTGCACACCACCTCCTAGAAGGATGCTCTGACTTCCAGACAAGCAGAAGTGAGAGATGGAAGCAGGGTCGGCATCATCTTTGTCAGAGTCACCTTTCTGTCCCTTTCTCCCACCTCACACTCCGCCAGCACATTCCAGCAGGTTCAGGGCAGTCCTGCTGCCTCTGGGACCCTCAAGGAATGCAGATGTCAGGTTTGCCATCCAGTCACCTCCATTGTGAGGGATCCTCGAAGAGCCCAGCAGCAGCCGGAGCCTGTGCCTCATACTCAGGGGTAACCCCAGGTAGGCACAGTGTCCTTGGAAGGGCAGAACACAAGAACTTTGCCCTTCTTAAATGACCCGGAGCAGTTTGGTGGCTCTAGGGATCTGTCTCACCAGCATATGACAGTGATTTTCTTCCATGGATCTGTGCTGAAACACAGTTGTGGATGACTGAGAATTACTCATGGGTTTAAAGTGCTTCTTCCTGGTCTTTTTCTTAAATGTTGTTTGATTTAGAAATACAACACCGCTGCAGTTTTTTAGAGTTAGACACTCTGCTCACCTTGGCTCCATATAGCTCTGATTATATTGTCTTTAAAAATGTATTTCTGATTCTCTTTTCAGTTCTTGTTAAGTCCAGACTATTTTAGCAGTATGTTCTCTTAGAGGAGGACAGAAGTAAATTAGTACAGAGATGAATAACTAAAAAGAGCAATAATTGCTAAAATGTTTTGACAAAGGAAGAGCTGTAGAAAAGGGGGAGGGATGCATTAAAATTCAAATAAAAATCAATGGAAAAAATGTAGAACACTATATAATGTCAGACCGTTCCTCTTTCAAATATCTGTGTATTTTCAGGGAAGCAGAAACATGAGTTTGAGATACTGCAGTTGTGTAGCAGAAAAAGATCATAATCTGGAGACTTAAAATTACATTTACTGTTTTTCAGTTGTGATTTCTTAATTATCTTTTAAGTTTCGGATTGAAATATTCCTAACCCAAATATTGTCAATAGTTCTTTGTGTTCTGAGTCACTTATCTGTGATAGAAAAAAAATAATTTTGATTGTGTGCTTCAGTGAAAGCAACGAGTGCAGATCCTCGGTTAATTGTGCAGCACCCTGCAGGTAACTGCATCTTTTTCTTATGATTCATGTTCTGTCCTGCTCTTTCAAGTGGCAGACTTCCTGGAGAGTCGTCTAAGGAATGACTTATTTATAGTTACCTCTTTGGTGCCTGGAGATTTGCTCTAGTAAGATGTTGGGCACCAAACCATAAAGGGTAACTGCTCCCAGCAACAGCAATTTGCAAGCCCTGTCTCCAAGCAGGAGAGATGTTAGTTCTGTCAGGCTTATACAGGGAAAATTCCGACGGAGTCAGAATTTATTATAAGGTGCATAAAATCTGTTCTAGTTTTTCTAATTGCTTTGTAGTTCTGTTAATAAATATTCTAAACTATTGCCTAAGCATTAAGATCTCAGCTGAACAATCATTCCTTAATCAGAAATCATTCCAGTGTTATCAATTAAATAATGTTTAAATTCAGGTTTTAAAATTAAAATTATACTGCCTAATATTGAGTACTGTTTCTTCTTTCCTGAGTATATTTGCAGCTCTACACTTATATTTTCTATATTTCTTTTAATTGCAAGAGAAATAATATACTCAGTTATTTGTACATGAGCAATTTTTCTCTCTCTCTTTGTTATGACTATTTGCTGGACAGACAACATTTCCTGCCAGCAGATTTGGCATAAGAATTCAAATACTATCATCTCACATTAAATGATGTATTCAGAGTTGTTGAAGGAAGTACCTTGCTCTAGCAGAAGAAAATGAATTTATATTTATTGGGTGAGCAAATTCGTATCTCTGTCTATCATGGCAAGATAGCTGAAAATGTGCCGTTCATAACCTTGTCAGCATGGGAAAAAGTTAAACGTGAAACAGAAAAGTGTCTTGTTTATACAGCAGCCCCCAATTATTTCTAACATTTCTAGAGTTGTTACTGTGGTAAAGCAAAGAAGTTAACCACTCTTATGCATTTACTAAAAAGAAAAACAAACAGAAAACCAAATGAGGGTACTTTGGGATAGTGTGACAGTTGCAACTATTTGGGTGCCCAAGGAAGACTTTGTGGAGCCTTCTTTGCTCCCCAAGTAGAAGTGGGCATTTCAGATAGAAAAATAAGTAAGAGAGCTCACAAAGCAGAGAATAGATCAGAAGTAAAAAATCCAAAATGAAAGTAATCTGAAGTACTTTATGCAAAAATGCTGCTTCCCAAACACATTTTATCAACAGATGGTTTTAAAAATTTCATTCTCTATACATAAATTTAAAAATTTCATGAAGCTCGTGTATTTTTTTTCCTTCTTTCTTTTTGACACATGTTCAAGTTTTCTCACAGTCTCTCAGCTGTGATTTTTACCTTGACAACTCATGGATTTGATCTGTGAAAGGGCTATGTGATGAGCGGAATGCTCAAGTTTGTGTATTCAGATTTAGACAATCTAGTAGGATTTGGGGAAGGAGTAGCTTTTATAGGACTTGAGAAATCAAGTGCCAGTATCATTAGTGCTGTCAGATATGCCTTCTGCTTTGTTGCAGTTATAATTACCTTTTCATTTATGCTACTTCTTATATCCTATCACTACATGATTTGTGGTATTCTATTATTCTTCTGTTAACATGACTGAAAAATTGGATTTATTTCACTGCTTCCTATTGACATTTCTGTTTTGGGCGGTATGAGATCAGTTGTCCAGATTGTTTCATGGGATAGTTAGGGCACCTTGTGTTATAACTTCAGGGAACATGGAATACAAATAAATTTAGATAGATAAATTTACTGAAGATAAATGTTTTTAATAGGAAAACAATGAAAATGAATTATTAACTGATAGAAATGGTCTTTTTCCTTTAATTGGAATTCTATTTTTAATTTCATTTTAAAGATACATTTTTTATAGTCAACAATTTTCTATATTTCTCTTCTATTTTTTTTTCATTTTTAAATGCAATCAAATCAGTTATGCCAGGGATCACGTTATTCCTTTTTTCCAAATTTCTGAATTTCTCAACTTCTAAAATGTTATAAACAGCAGAAGGAGTTTACTCCCTTGAATGGCCTTGTGGAAGAGCATATCATACCTCTCTCACTTGATTACATAGGACCTTAAAGTATACAGGTGAAGTTAAATGTTTAAGTTACATAGAGTAAATCCCTCCCATACTGTTTCACATTTATGACAGATTCATCTATGGATCAATTAATCTATGGATCAAACCCCTTAGCTAGCCAGCTTCAAAAAAAAATCTATGTCATAGCAGGCAAAAGAGAGGATATTGTGCTTTAAAAAAAACAAATGGTTGTGAAGCCTCAAGCATTACCTGGAAGGTCAAAATGGAAAATACTAGATGCAGCCAGTGCAACATGTGATACAACTATTTCTACATTTTTACATTAGTTGTTATGAGTCTGTTTCTCCTCTCTAGGTTGCTTTCCACTACTGTTTTTTTTTTGTCTGTGGATTACCTTTTGGTTCATACCTCTATCACCTGGGAGAAATAGCCCCAAGCACCAGTACAGGTTAGGGGCTGACTTGCTGCAAAGCGACTCCGCAGAGAGGTATTTGGTAGTCCTGGCTGACAAGAAGCTAACCACGAGCCAGCAATGTGCCCTCATGGCCAAGAAGGTCAATGGGATCCTGGCCTGCATCAGGAGGAGTGTTGCCAGCAGGCTGAGGGAGGTGATCCTCCCTGTCTGCTCAGCTCTGGTGAGGCCGCACCTGGAGCACTGTGTGTAGTTCTGGGCTCCCCAGGACAAGTGGGATGTGGAACTTCTAGAAAGGGTCCAGTGTAGAGTGATGAAGATGATTAAGGGACTCGAACATCTATCTATCTCAAGAAGTGAGCTGGGATTGTTTAGCCACGAGAAGAGCAGATTAAGAGGGGATCTTATCAGCACATACAAATACCTGAGGGTAAATTTTCCTATGTTTTTAGGATTATGATAAATCACTAAAGTATAATTGCTAAGGAATTAGAAAAATCTGGAATATAGTCTGTTACTCTGCTGAGCAGCTGAACAGGAGTCTTCCCCTTCAAATCAGCTAAAACTGCTGGAACACTTGGTGCCCTTGTTGCAAATGTCCTACAAAAGGGCACACGTACATAGGCATGCTTTGCCATACATTTTATGTCCTGCAGCTTTCTTGACCCCACACTCTGAAATCAGTCAACCCTCCTTTAAAATATTTGGCCCTGAGCAAGTATAGAGTTGTTGTGTGGCAGGAGAGGGGTTAATGGCATGCGTGCAGCTGCTAATGCTTAGCTTCTGCGGCAGTACGGTCTTCAGGGGTAATTTATCCAGGCAGGATCTGACATGAGATGTGACATTTACCATCAAACATAGCTAGGGCCGTTGCACATATTCTTAGGGCTATCAAAGAGAGTTTGTGTTGGCCTTCTTTTCTGCCTACTATATATATTTTCATTAACCACTTGGAGTCTCACTATTTCTAATATACTTCTCTTAGGCATCTGTATATGTACTGGTGAATTGAGCTTTCCTGACTGTCTAGGGAAATGTGCAGTTACTTAGTGACTTACCAAAGAATATTGAGTGATAATTCCACAAAATGAGATGGGCTGGAAAGAAGTCATTGTGAGGGAAGATGTCAGCAACCAGATACGTAGAGGTCAGATAGCACTAAATAGGAGAAGAGCTTAGGAGGTATTTGAGGATTTTGTTGTGTACCTGAATAATACCTTGGAAACTCGGAAGATAAAAAGAGAGACTGACTATCAGTGACGATACTGAGGCTCAAGCACAAGTGATGGGAACACTAAGGTCCAGTATAGACTGAGTTGTCTCAGCCTCCAAATTCATTAGTCATAAGGGAAGACCAGCACACTGGTGGCACAGCAAAGGCAACCCCTTGTCTGACTCCTAATAATACAGAGCATAGGTGGCTTGATCTTTGCATCGGTGGTCCAAGGTTAGCTTGCAAGGATTTCCTCCACAGATCCAGCAAAGGCAAGTGGGAGAAAAAGAAGCCTAAGGCCATTAGTCATAGTAGGGAAAATACACTTGAGTTGGATCTTGCGAGTAGAAGAGCTGGGAAAGCACAGGCTTCACTGATGTATGCAGGAACTCCAGCAGTCTTATTTGGCCTGTACTGATGTGTGGACAGTTATTTCCCTGAGAAGAAGGCAGGAGGTTGTGCTGTCACACTCCTGACCGCAATGCAGATTTATCTTTCCTTGTGGCACAGTCTGGCCTATCGGTTCTGCTCCCTGTTACAGTGAGTATAAATCCACAAGCACTCTGACATTCAGTTTGTCACACAGAGGAAGAATTAAAAAAAATAAAAATGAATTAGAATAAAGGGAAGCAAGGTAATTACACTCGTCTTCACAATATTCAATTCAGCTCCATCCAGATCTCTAATTTAAGGTCAGTCCAATAATTCAGTGAACAACATAGAAGTGGATGCTATTAAAAATGGAATATTTACCAGGCTTCAGTGCTCACTGAATATAACTGTTTCTTCACCTTGGTAATTTTTTTTTCCCAGCTTAAAACTGAAATTCTGCATATACTGTACTAAATATAACTATTGGCAATATGTATGGCACAAGTGCTAGTTTTTGTTGATTTTCATATACAAGTTTACCATCTTTGCTTAACTTTTAGAGGGACTAGTCACACTCAAGCAAAGAGTTTCTTTTTACTTTTCTGAGGACGTGAATAGTTAGGGAATGGGCTATGGAACAAATCACTTCTGCATTGCAGGTTTAGCCTTCTCGTGAGCCTGAAATTTGTTACACTGTCTGAAGGTTATTTGCTGAGGCAGGTGAATGAATGGGTGGTTTCTGCTGAATTTTTAATCTGCTCATGACTTTAGCTACTGTCTTTGAGGATGCTTTCAACAGAAAGGCCAAGGGGCGGGGAGGGGCAGCATATATTGCAGCAGAAACTTCTTATGCCTTTTTTCTATGTAAAAATTTCCTACTGTTATGAAATAGCTCCAAGCACAGCTCCCAACGGTGAAGGCAACAGATAAGCAAAATGATGTCATCCTAACCAGGAAATAGTAAGAACAGAAGACGTAATAATAAAAATGTTGGCAGTGATGAATGTCTTGCCTGCACCAGAACTTCCATCAGCAATAAGAGAAGTGTGAAATTTAGGAAAATATCAATAAGATGGGAGCACTTAAGTTGGTTCCTGTAGCTCAGGATAGAGTGTGTTTCTGTGGGGCAGTTTCAGCCATGATCGCCTTGTTCGGGAATTATCTATCCTCTGAATAAATCAGATTTTGATTTCCTTTGGTCTGACTCTTTCCACGAGTATGGCATTCATTTCTAAACAGCAAAAAACTGCCTAGTAACCGTCCCCTCTTCCTCCTGATGTGTTAGTGAACTTCCAGAGCTTCAGCTGTTACATCCAGGGCTTCTCTTTGCCCACGTTCCCTGCGCCCTTGCAATGTGTGAGAGGGAGGGCTGAAGGGAATAGAACTCACACGCAGGTATATTAGCAGCTTCAACAACTAGCGAAAACTAAAGCAGCAGCAATGCAAAACAACAGATCGAATGTGATGCATTTTGTTTCAGGTGCAAGGTGAAAGTTGAATCCCTGAAAGACTCTGGCCAAGAAGTCCTTCTCTAAAGGACCATGTGTACAGCAGGCATAACGTGAGAGCCAGGGGAGGCCTGGATGCAGATAAGCAGATGGTGAATCCCTGGAAACCAGGAAGGTAACAAATACAAGAAGCCCGCTACTTTCTGTTGAGAACTTTTCATGTTGTGCTGAATCTCTGTGAATGCTACAGATCTACATCCCCGGGTGACCTGAAGGCCTTTTTTTTCCCCCGCATTTCAAGGCCAAGCACCAGGGAGGATGGCTTATTTATTTATGTAGTGGCATGTAAGGCTGGGTAGGTTCTCCTCCTTTTAAGGGTGGGAAAGTATATATGTGCATAACAGGAATTAGGTTTGGGTAAGTTCCTGAAATTCATTAATTCGAAGGAGGACCTTGATACTTCTGCTAATTGTAACTATACCCTGGAACAGCAGACACTGGAGTGTTTTAAATGCTTTGAAACTCAGAACAAGACAGTAATATCTCTGAAGTACATAAATACATACAATTTCTGAGACTAATACTACTGTTGCTATTAGGAGAGGTAAAATGAATGCCCCTGTGCCCAGTGAGAGAGCACAAACCTGTGCTTTTATAACACCTAATACAAACGAAGGTAAAGTATCAGCGCAAACAGGCAAACGGGTGTTGCTTAGGTCGTGCCTGCTGAACGAGGCCGCTGCACTGCTCTCTGTCTCGCTCTCTTTCAAAACGCTGAAGCTTTGCTCAGTAGTTGCTACTAATGTAGATGAAGCTGGCCATATGGCAAACAGAAAACAGTGCTGGAAGAGCTTTCACACATAGTTACTGCAGCGCTTTCTTTGCTAAATGAGGATTTTCTTCCTGAAGTCCAGATTTCACATGCAGATCTCTAGGGTAATGCGATAAACCACAAACAAGAGTGAAGTGTTTGCATCAGCCTGTTTGAATGCCTTGGAGAAATCCATCTTCTCCATCTCCTCCATGCTATGGAGCTGGTTTAAAAACCTTTCTACTCCAGCTGGAGGCAGGAAAGTACCCTGTTAGATTTACTGTTAAACCTGCAGCAAGTTCATCAGCACCTTCTTTACCAGTACCTTACCATTCTCTAAGGAATTTATCTGAACCATCTTTCAGTTTTGCTTACAAAAGTGTGTTTTGCCACTGTAGGTTTTAGATAAAATTTTCCATTCTCAGATCGACAATGTGTTCCTCTAAAATCACCTATTTCAGCCAAGGCATCTGTTCGAGTGTGATTGTGTGTACATGTTTTTCTTTGTATGACTTAGTTTGTCGTATTTATTTCAATCTCTCCATGGTATCTATCCACCCATATGTCAAGCTATAAATTGATATTGATGTGAGAGGGGCCATATGCCTACACGCATTCCTGTTGGTGGTGTCAATGGGAGCCCCCCCTGCACAGAGCAAGGACTGTCCAAGATTGGGCTGTGCTGTGCTGTGCTGATGAGCTTTTCATCACGGCAGATAGAAAATCATGAACAACTAAAATGTAAGTTGCCTAGTCAAATAATTATTGTTGAGTATCAAGAAGCAGCTTTTTGCTGCAAACCTTATGAACAAAATATTGTTCATAAATATGCAAAATATGCATATCCAGTAATAGATAATGTAAATAACATCAATATGTGGCTTTTGCCATACATATATATATGCCTGATTTAAAACCTGCTAAAGTCAACAGGAAGACTCTTGAACATTTTAAGACTAAGGTTAGAGAAACAGTGGAAGGTTTCTTCACTGCACTCTTTGGATACCCTGTGCTGCTCTGCTCTAGAGCAGGTCTGCCTTCATGTTCGTGAGTCTAGAAGGCATGGGTCTGTCTGCAGGCTCTGGGCAGTCCTCTGTCCCTGCAGCAAGGATGGAGCACGCAAGGCGATGCAGGG
>NW_010589491.1:11715-40183 GCF_000705375.1 Tinamus guttatus
GCACCCTGCATACATCAGTCTCCTGCAGGTTCACCTCACTGCCTTCCTCCCGCTGAGCTAAGCCGCTCTAACCTTCAGTCACCAGGCAAATGTGTCCACCCTCTGGCTCTGCTCTCGCAACCCCACCTTTAGAACGTGCAGGAAATAGCCTGTGGCTCTTGCCAGGCCGCAGGCGCTGGCGGTTGCTCAGCACAGGGCAGGCTGCCCATCTGCAGTGACCTCCAATGCCTGGGTCCGGGAGCCAGCAACCCCCGAGGCAGCAGGAGCCCAGCCAAGCAGACAGTGCCCTGAAGGCTGCTGGGTCCAAACCTGAGCGCCTCATAAAGCCCCCGTTGGTACCCTGTAATTTTGAGAGGCAGCTGCAGCTGACTCAGTCCTCGCTGAGATTCCTGCCAAGGGTTCAGCGCCTTTGAAACCAAAGCAGTAGCTCAGGTAAGACTAAGAAAATCCTGCAATGAAGTCTTGGCCTGAAACAGTGGGTCTGATTCCCTCCCCCCTGCCCCCAAAGGGAAATACCCCAAGAAACCAGGTTAACTCTGAGGAAATTCCCTCACTACAGAGCAGGAAAAGTACTGTTACGGGGACAGCTATGGGAGCAGATACCGCCTCTTCACCTTCAAACTCTGGGTAAACAAATCTAGGACTTGCTCTGATCAACATTTGGAGTATGTGGCAAAGACGATGACTTTTCTCAGAATGACAACGCTGTTTTGCTTCAAGGTGTTCCAAGAATAGCATTAAAATAAAATAAAAAATGTTCTGTAATCATTGGCCAGAAACTTCTGGAAGGCCTTGGCCAAACTCTTGTCTCTGGACTTTATCAGGTTAAGCATCTTTATTATACTGTCTCTTTCCTTTTCTTAGGGCATCATAATTTGAGTGCAGCACTAGAATTTTACTTGTGCAATGACTTAAAATATTTCCCCTGTTTATATCTGACGATAAAGCATCAGCCTGCATAATGTGGCAAACTGAGACATGAAACTAGCCTGTGTGGGTGGAACAGCTGCTTTTTCCTGATGTTTGAGAGAAGCTCATGCCTTCTATCAGAAACTAGACAGGTCAGGAAGAAATGTCCACTATCTGAGTCCACTAGCTGAGGAGGCCACAACTGAAAGAAACATTTTGACCTTTTGGTGGAGGAATTCTCATGGTATATGCTGTGTCAAAAGAGCAAAGGATGGGAGGGAAGCCTTAAAACAAAAATTAAGCAGCAGATTAATAAACATGAAAGCTTGGAATAAGAAACCACATGGCAAAGGGGCATTTACTGCCCACGCATTTGTTTAACTGCCATTTTCCTGGTAGTCACCTGAGCATACCATAAATCCAAGCTGATCAAGTGCTTAACTGTTGCTTAATACCTCTGTAACTGTTATGGTCATGAACCTTCTATCAAGAACATTCTCTGTTGCATCACCCAATACAAACCCCAAAGGACAAGGGGAAAATGCTGGCATTTCCTGCTTGGCATTTTTCAGTGAAAGCAACGCTGTGAATCTTTCAGTTCCAGGCGCACCTTCTACCAGCAGGAAGGGCAGTGCCCAAGGACATGCACATAACGACTCAGGCCAGGAGGGCAGCAAATTGCTCCTCTGACCTCTGAACACAGCAGGGAGGAAGTCATTAAGCAGTGCAAGGTGGATGAAATGGCAGCTTTGTCTAGACTTGGATTTAGAGGTTAGCTGGAGTTCAACCATGCTGGCCAAGGCAAAGCAATTACATTCTGGAATGTGTTAAGCTGGTGCAGCTGCAAACTACCATTTCTCCTCATTGATTTGCTTTTCTTGTTGCATATCCTGACTCAAAAGTTGCAGGATCTAATGTGGATGCTCTTCCCAAACATTTGCTCTGAGCCATAATTCTTCCTGCCCCTAGGTCAGTGTGTCACACAGTAGGAAAACAGCCTTTTCCTTTGCAGTGAACATGGCCAACATAAAAGGGGACTACCACTAACATTTTCATTTTGACCTCAAATGCTCCTCCGTTTACCTGGAGTCCACCTTCTCTATACAGCCAGACACATTTACACTGCTTCAGATCCACTTGGATTTTGCATGGAGGCAGCTATCTATCTGTAATAATGCACCCATGTGTGCAGTAGCTAGGAAAGTAACAGACAATGCTTTTGTTACAGCAATGGCTTTAGACACAATCTGAAGCTTTTAAAATAATCAGATTAATACAAAATGACTTCATCTCCAGACCTGCCAGCAAGGTCTTCAGCAGCCCCAGTATAAGCCCCTAGCCATGCAGCTGACTAATCACTGGATCATCCTGTTTTGACAGCGCAGAAAGAATCTGAATGCTGCTTAAAGTAAGAAAGGCATTTGCAGAAATCCAATTACTGGATTACAAGAAGAAAACAGTTCAGTAGTTGGAAAAAAAAAAAAAAGGAGGGGAAATGGTAGCAGTGCTGGTAATAACTCTCAGGGGGTCAGTCAAATGGAGAGGAGTCTATGCACAGTAGTGCCTTGTAGCTGTGCTCAGTGATGGTGGTCCTCCTGTCTACCAGGCATGCACAAGGGAATGTGCTTCCTGCTCCAGAACTAAGAGCCTAAATAAGTTTGCTCATTTCAGTTTTGTTTTTTGGTCATGTACAGTTTCCATAAACACAATCAGGGAGATCAACTCTCAAGGGCCTCACATTACATGGCAATCTCTGTTTACTGGGTGCAAGCTGTGTTAAGCTGTGCTAAGGTCGCATGGGAAGGTCTTTTATAGGGGAGATGTGCACGCAAAATGGTGTGGAACGTTCCCTAAACACGGGCGAAAAGATGCTGAAAACTTTCTTGTTTATTTAAGGGCCACAGATGCCTAATGACTTTGAGCTAGCCCTAGAATATGCTCACAGTAATTTCTAATGCTCTTCCCAAACTTCATCTCAGCCAAATTTGCTGTGGCATTGTGTCTGACTTTACCACAAATCTGAGTCCACCCCCATATATGCCCCACTTACTTATTATCCTTCTGCACCAGAATTTTGTCTCCATCTTCAATCAGGTTCTTGTACTCTGTCACACCATAGCTTTCCCTGCAGATCTATACACAAACAGAAAACTAGTTTTATCAAAAATACTTCCCAGACCATGAGTCTGCGACAAGATACAAGGTTCTCTTTCATAGTGGATTATTGGTATGAGAAGGATGCAGTAGAGAGACCAGAAAAAAGGGCAAATGCAAAGTAAGTTTTCTCTGCTGCAAATGCCGTTTATGTTTCACTTTTTTTTATTTTTTACATTTTTGTTTGCTGTACAACTACAATGCAAACCTGGAAGGGAATAAAGTCACCCTTTTAGGAATTTTTCTAAAGTATCCTGTATATTGGTGTACATGGCAAAAGTTATTTTAGGTATTTAGGTATCAATTTCTTGCAGGGAAAAAAACGGTATTGGTCACTATAAAAGCTATTTTTAACTATAAATTATAATATAAATTAATAAGCAGATGGGCTTCAACTGTACCATAACAATCAGAGCGCTGACAAGTTAAATATGTCTTACTGTAAAATTCAAGCAGAATGTCTCTTCTACATCTTCCCCTGGGTAATCTAAAAGCTGCTGAAGACTCCTAGAAGAGAGGTAGGGCAAGAAGAGGAAAAATCAAGACCTTCAGAAAAACATATATTTAAAGGGAATAATAAAATCAGCAAAAGCAAACAGTATCATACAGCTAGGTAACAGGATTACAAGAGAGAGAAACTCTGAGTGACTTAAAGAGACAAGAAAAAATATGCTCCAAACATGCAGACATTTTGTTGGAATCAGGATAAATGCCACTCTACATAAACTATCAATATAATCCATACCTACCTGGTATAAGTAACCCCATTAATGATTCTAGCCTCAGAACAGAGTTACATTTCTAGTTCTTAAGGCCTGCTGGATAGTATAAACACCACACAAAGGTATGAGGAGATGGAGGAAGTAAAGGTGGTGGGAAGTTATATCTATATCCCATTATATACAAATTATTCTTGTCCTATTCCTTTAAATCTTGCTCCTGTCCTCTTGGTATTTTACTTCGTTATTGTTAAATGCAGCTGAAAACTTTGCACTGATAAATCAGACAGCAGCTCAGCAGAAAAAAAGGAAACAGCAGTCAAGACGGAGCGATCTTAACCTCTCAGTGCGAGAGGGGACAAAAGGCCCCTGCAACTTTGCAGAAGACATTCCATACCTCGCTCAGAAAAAGCCATCCCTTCACCCCATTCAGCCTCCTTCCTAGCATCAGACCATGTCAGAGTTACGGTGGTCCAAGGAGCAGATAACAGAGGAGTTGCCCACAGGAACCCGTCCATCCCATGCACAGCTCCCATCCTGGGATGCATCGTGAGCCGCACGTCAGAGCGGCTCGCTAATCCAAGCCTAACTAGAGGGAAGAGGCTGAGGCCACGATCTGGGATCCTGCACGTGATCGCATTGTGGAGTGAGAGGCCCCCACTCCCTGCTTTCTAAGCTATGTGGGAAGTCTCCTTTGGACATTTTGATACCCATTTGTTTGGTGTCAGAAAGGTGGGTGCAGGGGTTACAGTCTGAGTACTCTGACCTGAGCCTGTGGGAGAGGAGATGGCTCCTCTGAAACTCCTCACATGCCTAAGTATCTTCCTAGGATCATGACCCCCAGATTCATCTGCCACTAAAATGGATCGGGAGGTGGCTTACTGAACAGTTATTATCCAGTTTGGCATTTCTTGTTCCCAAGAGGATGGTTTCCACTCCCAGAAAGGCTGCCATGTTTTTTTTCATACCTTCCTTCTGTAGGGGACAGCTCCTTCAAATCCTCTAGGCACGGCTTCACATTCAAGAGCTTTTTGTACAGAGCCAAGGGAAAGTGCAGGTCTACCACGGTGAAGTTGTATATTGCAAGACCGCATATGATGCCAATCAAGTGAAACCAGTTGTGTTCTACAAAACACTTCAAAACCACGCACAGAAATCCTGATGAGACACACTGTGACTAGTGCAGCGCACAGTACCCGTTATCCCCATGAGGCGATGACATTAACAAGCTGCTCACTACTTTCTCAGCTGGGGCAAAAGCAAAGTGCTTCCGACAGGTCCCAGGCTGATCCTCAAGTCCTTGATCCTGGCCCTGCTGGACTGTGGCACAGAATGGAGGCTTTGAAAAACAAGATCTATTACCTTTGCAAGCAATCATCAGCTGCAGAAGCAGCTTCAAATAGCTACCGCTCCTTTCCATCTTTTCTGTGCTTTCTTTTTTTTCTCTTGGATTTAGACATCAATGAGGTTTTAATGTTTGTCATCTATTACTGCAAGAAAATATGCAACACCTCTACCTCCTCCCCCCATCCTGTTTTCTCTTACAAACTTACACACAGCCATAGCAGTACCTAAACAAATACAGGTAGGTGTTGGTATATTGGTCTTCATTCCTCCCCACATTTACTCGCACACTGAGATGTCAGTCACAATCAGTCTGCTTCTATTTGTTTAATGTTGCAGGTAAGTGATTCTGGTATTTGCAGTGCTTACACTGCCATTATTCTTAGTGTCAAAAGACATGCTCTTTTTACATCATGAACAAAAAGAGTAATTGCTCTGTAATACTGCTTACAAGTTACCAGGTACCATGTCATTTCTTTCTTTGTAAAATATAATTAATGAATTAAAAGAACCCCCACCAGAGGAGCTATACCTTAAGGGGAGACTGACAACTTAGTTTTCCATTCTATTAGCAAGAAAGGGCAAGGAAAAAGGACATAACCATCACCTCCAGCATACTGATATCTTACAGCAGGGAACTTGCACTTCACACTCTTCCAAAACCAACCAACTTTGCTACAAACCATGTTTCTTGACTTTTAAGAGCATCCTGACATAAAGCATTAACAAGTTTAGATCCTGAGTGTGATAGTGATGCATGAGTAAGTGGATTGATTACAATTATGTGAAGAGCAGGGGAAGCACAGAAGCTCAGGTCAGCCTCTGGTCCTGTAAAGCAGCACATGATTGTCACATTCATGTTAATAAGAGTTCTATTAACCTTTCCATCATAAACTGGCATCTGATACTTAATACATGTTTTATTGTGGGATAAGAATGAAGAAAAAGAGCCAGTTCTTTAACAGGTGTAATGATCATGGGTCCATTAAAGTTAATGGCCTATAGTAATTGATACTGGCTGGAAATAGAGCTTGCATTGTGTCGTGGGAGGAAAATGTGAGGAAGATCATTACCACAGCTGCTGCTAACTCCCTTGTCACTCAAAGGGAGCTTATTCATTCAAGCAACATGGATACAGGGCAAGGGCTCACCGTGTCTGAAAACCACAGCAGGTTTGACTCTGGATAGTAAGTGAACATGCCATAGATGGGGTTGAGCAGCTCTTTTAACAATAGCAGGAAAAATTCTTTGGTCACCCCTCCAGCGTCCACAGCTTCCTCACCATCAAAGATGACCTGCAGGAAAAGCCAGTCAGTAACAAGGACGCAGAAGTGAGACTACAAGTGCATCAGATGTATTTCTACCGGCAAGCTATGCAAAGCCCTTACATACCCAAATCCATCTCAACCCATAAGCCTGTTTCAGTGCTTTGTTTGCCAAGAGGGAAAGGGAACAGGAACTAGGAAATTTGGCATTTTGAAAAACGTTTTAGTCCTCATTTTTCTCATGTTGAGTGGTAACTAAATCATAAATAGCCATCTGTCCTCCCTACGAAAGAAGCAGCAACAAGAGTGCAAGCAATTGTTACCACAGCTGCTTCTAGCAGCTTCAAACTTTGTTGCAACCTCCAAGGGGTAAAACACATCCTATTGGGAGTGACCTATTCCTGTAGAGTGGCAGAAGGGATGCTACATCATGACCAAGAAATGTTTTCCTCCCTCTCCCTTATATTGTAGGCACACCAGGAAAATGGCCCCGAAATAGAAAGCAACCTTTACATGCTTTGTAAAATGACCATTGCCAAACATCCCAGGGGTGACAGAAGAGAAACACTGATGAAGAGGTAGTGTGAAGGAGTGAAGGGCTGTAGAAATGTCAGGCGGATGAGAAGTGCTGAAGGAATGGAGAAAACTTACTTTAAGAGGCTTTTTTAAATCAATGTCCGAATGGATGCTCAACTCCCTCAAAGCATCACCAACCAAGTTACTCCTGCGGACATGAAGTACCAGGAAGGGGCTTCTGACCAGTAGAGGCTCGAGGGTGAGAAGCATGAAGACATTCTGCAAATTTGCACCATTTATTGCTACCTGAAAATGAGAAAAGTGTGAAAAAACAGCTGCTGATTTGCTCCTTTCTTCTTCTGAAAGAAAAACAGTTAGTAGCAATATGCCTGGTGTTCCTTTCTTCCTTACTTTTAGTCTGCTTTTGCAGGTGTACAAAGATTCGATGCATATGTCTGCTTCTGTGCATACGTGTGCCTAATTTCCCCCCATTTCCCACATCCACACCTTCTGAGTCCACTGACTTCTTTCAATCAAATTTGAGCCAGCTCCCAAACACTGTGTGACATAAGGCAGATAGGTGGAGGAAAGAGCAGAGAAACTCAGTGTGAAAATATCCCTTAAAAGATGTCAGAGAGTCTGTGAGGGGTGGCAACATTACTAAAGTGATGAGCTGGTGACTACTGCAACTTGCAAGGCACCAGGGAACCCACCCACACAGTCCAAAGTTTGCACCTACATGGATTTTCTGGTGTTGGGTGAGGCACAAATACTAGCCAAAGCTTTGACTACACATTTTGACTACACATGTTTATTCTCACTCACAGAGTCTAGAGTCTAGTAAGTGACAAATGCACACTGTATACAAGGTATATGCTGTGCATATACCTTCCTCACAGCAATACACTGCTCACAATCACCTTCTGGGAAGCTGGAAATATATGGGAGAGGTTTGCAAAAATGACAGCAATCAGAGGCCAACCCAAAGCTCTTGAGTGAGTGTGGGCCCAACCTTCTCTTCCTTGACAGGGACCGTGTGTTTTAAGTGACCCCAGAAGAGCTCAGAGATGGATCTTACATGAGACTGGCACCGCAGCCATGTGTAACTGAGGACAGTTTTCCACTCTGAAGGAACCTGGCAACCAAAGACGTTGCCAAACTCTTTTTCCAGAGGACGGGACTGTGCTCTGAGCCCACCTGCACTGGGTGCAGAACCAATGACCACTGCTCTCCCCTCTCAGGAGCCACCTCCATGAGCAGTGCAGCTAGCACTGAGCAGTGACACTGGCACATGTGACAGGCCAACTGTCCCTGTCACACACTGTCTGGGACATAGTTTGGCCCCCACCTACAGGGTAAGGGCACCAGAGCAGATGAGCTGCTGTGGCCTCACTCTTGGAGCACCCAGGCTCCATGCCCTTCACTGCAGACACTGCAGTGACAATAGTAACTGCTTGCAACCATGAATGAGGTCATGAGCTGGACCTCAAGCCTCCATTTCTGACCATTAGATCATCTGTCAGGCAGAAACTTCAAAAAGGAACCCACTTACCTAAAAGCCTGTCTGTTTTGCCAGCGTTACAGCTCTTCTAGTAGAGACATCACCTTGCTTCTACCCTTAGATGACCACAAACACACAGTTTTCTGTTTAAATTTCTATCGCATCTCGCAGTTCTGATTTTTCCAAGCTTATTGAAGTGTAAGAAACCAGGAACTGCCTCTGCAGTATCCGAAGTGGAGATTTCCCAACTAATTTATCCCCTCTTGTCACAGAAAGAATGAAATGCTGCACACTAACTCCCAGTGAATCCTTTGCAGAAGCTGATAGGAAAGGCAGCAAAAAAAGAAATGGAACAGGGAAATGAGAAAATAAAAAATGGTACCTGCATCTGTAGTTCAGCATCTGTCTGTAACATCTTGGTCTTAGCCTGAGCATCAAAGATGAAAGGGTAAGAACAGAGTGTCACAGCATCCTGCAAGAAAGGTAGGCAAGTTGGTTCCCATTTTGCAGTTTTGATGAGCTTCTTCAAATAAGAAATATGAAGAAAAATTCTCTTACCTGCATGATAGAAGGTCTTACTTTCTGTGAAAGCAAAAAAAAAAAAAAAAAAAAAGGAAAAAAGGAGAAAAAAATTAAAAATCCTTCATTCTGTTAATATCTGTTAATATTGTCTCTTGTTTTTTTTTAGGATGGACTAGTTCAAAGGTGACCCAATGAACCCTTGTCTCTTCTGACACCAACAACCTTTTTTCTTCTTAAAGAGAAGTACAGAAAATTCCTTCTCAAGGAAATGCACGAGCTCTAATTCAAAACTGGTGCATCAGATATTGCTAGGACTAACTAAGCAGAGGACTAAAAGGACTAACTGGCACAGAAGCCTGTGCTAGCTTGCTGTAAGTGAAAAATTCACTCTTCTGAAGGAAACAAGAAAAATATCCCCACAGCAGAAACCATGTGAAACAACATGAGAGAATGTAAGGTCACAACATGACAATGTAAAACCACTCCAGGAACACAACTTACTCCTCTTATCAGGCATATTGATGCCTTTTTTTTTTTTCCAACTACTGTTACACAAAATTGAGTCAATATTATATTGCTCTAGTCACTGAAAGCAAGCACAGAACAGCACTGCTTATACAATAGAAGGTAGGGATAGGGGCCATAGCACACATGACATTTACAAAGTCCATAAAAACACGTAAACTTCTTGCTACAGTCAGGTTTTATTCCTGCATCAGCCCTTGATGGATGGCCATGGCATTTTCTCATTTGGGATTTCTTTCCTCCCTACAGTTAAATATTTTTATTGGGTTTCTACGCAGCATTTTCCAGCCCTCAGTTTAGTCATCTCCATTCTTACAGATGGGAAAGTGAGGCATAAAAGAGGTGAAGGGTCTTACCCAAGATCACCCAGCAGGTTACTGGAAGAGCCAGGAATAGAACCCACATCTCTTGAGTCTTGGTTCAGTCCCCTAGCCAGTACGCCACACTGTCTCCTCTTACAGAGCAACATTTTAAGATCACTGGCTACATTATTCACAATACCTGCCTAAACAGCAGAAGTAAAGGGTAAAAATTATAATTTTAGAATACAGGATTTGACTCCTGAGGTTGTTGAGTACATTAAAAGGATCCAGCGACTCAATTAATCCCCTGGTGCAAGGATCATATGGGACTCACACGAATCATCACAAAGATCGTTACAAGCATAAGTTAAATATTGTTAGCTTTAGCTTTTCAGATGGTCTTATTTTAAGGCAACTTTGTCAAGATACTGAGTACCCAAATCTGAGAGATCTTACATAAAGATGCTCCTATGCTGTACATATTATAATCTTATTAAGGATATTAAAAATGCAGATCTCTTAGGGGCAGAGACACAAACATGAACAGCTATTTCATGACTACACATAAAAGCTCTTACCATTCCAGCCTGATGCAAGAACCACATGAGATAATCCTCCTGAATGTCCACCAAACTGGAAATCTCAGGGATATAAAACTTATCATATTCTATGTGCTTAACTTTCTGATTTACCTAGTGAAGAAAGCAGAAGGTTTTGAAAATATGGATGCATTCAGCATTTTTCTATGAACAGGCAGGCTTGCTTTAATCAAAGAGGCTTCCCCTCATAGTTCAGGTGAAATCAAACACAGCAGCTTACAACATTACGCCTCAGAAAGCCTTGCAAATTACTGAAGTGTCTTATATTTTACTATGAACTAATTGAGATAACTAATAATGCAAAACATGGTAGAGAAAAACTTTTCTTACTGCTTCTTTTAGTTCTTCCTCCTCCTCAACAAGCACTGAAGCAGTGGGAGTAGAAAGGATGATGAAACAGGTATTTGCGATGGAAAAACAGGTATTTAGATGACACACAGTCTCAGCAGTGCTCAGCAGTGGCACTCTCTAAGTGGCACTCTCTAAGGTAAATTTTTCCTAGTGTTTGAGACAGGACTGGACAGTCTTCAAGAACCCTGAATTCAGGACAAGCGCTAACATCTTCCTTCTTGTGCTGTCTCAATGGCCAATGACAGAGATGTCAAGCCAGGCCTGTAACTGTTCTTGAGCTGCCAAATGGCAAAGGGCAGAGACTAGACTGTGAATCATTGGGGCCAGCTTGCACGCAGGCTTCCCTCTCACCTTGTGGAGCTTCTCCAGAAGTCTGAGAGCAGCTGTAATGTAGCTGCTGAACAAGACCGGGATGAGCAGTGTCTTTCTTCCGCTAAGCAGGTACACCACTGCCCCTTTGTAGAGGTCCACTAGCCTCAGGAAATACCTTGGGCACACCTGAGACCACCAGTTATCTGGAAAGGAGAGGAACATCAATATAAATATTAAATGGAAGGCCACAGTGTGTTATTCTAAATATGCGGGTACAGCTGAAAACAGGGAAATACACCTAATAATAATTTTGGGAAACCTCCCAATTTCTCTCCTAACTGCAGAAGTAGGAAGGTATGACAAGTCAGCTGCAGATGCTAGAAGTCTCAGAAGTCCTTCTCTCCTCTTTCATATAACCACCCCGTTCGCTACCCACCCCCCACACCAATTAGTGCTGGAGCCTAATTCAAGATTTTTGCAAGATATTGAGTTCTTGCAGAGAACCTATGACCAAACTCTCTGTCACTTTAATTGCTCTCCCATTCCCTATTTCTTTATTAGTGACAGGAAAATAGTTGCATGGTCCTTTCTCCATCAGTACCACAGTTTTCTAGCAAGTGTCAGGAAAGCCTCCCTGGCACATCCGTGCTAAAGGTCTGAACTCCTCCTTGTTAAGAAAGTTGATTACTTTCTTGGCCAAGACAATAAGCCCTGCTTATCTTCTGAAGGTACCCAGGTTTATTAACATCTTCACCAGACCTAATCTGCCTGCAAAGTAGAAGCAGGAGCTTGAGAAACCATCACATCTATTGATAGAAACAAACACCAGTTTAGTTTCTTGGATGCAAGTACTATAATAAACTGTGACAGGCAGAAGTATGAGGATCCTTTACATTTCTATATGCAGTCAATCACAGTGGACTAGGAACTCCAAGCACAGGAGACGAGCTGGTCCCAAACTCTCTCTTAATAAGGACAAAAACTCAATTTAATTGCAGCAATGCTCCTGGAGGCCTGAACGCATTACATAGCATTAGGCATAGCTTATATGAGAATTAGTATAAGATAACCTAAAGCCACACAAAACATAACAAAAAGTAACAGCTTAGCAAACATTAGTATGGACTGCAAGCAGCATATATTCTACTTAGCTTAAGCTAAGCTAATAGGAAATAATATGAGCAGAAATGTGAAGATTCAGATGCAGGAGAAGAGCTGGGATGTTCAGCATGATGAGAAAACAGTAGGTTTTTCTGTACCTTATATAGGACAAGATCATTGTGTATAAGAAGTACATTCAGAACAGGATATTTAGAATAGGATATTTTAATGTGGGTAATAGCTGGATAAATTTAAAAGAGTAAGGTATTTAATCCTCACTATATACAAAACCAATGCTCATGCGACAGCCTTAAAATTTTCTTTGGAACCAAAACTTTGAAGGTAGGTAAATTAGATAGGGCTCTCAACTTCTCTCTTCTTAACCTGAATTTTATTTCTCATTTATTATCCACACTATCAGGCATTTTATGTTTTGTATTACTGCAGCTGATGTGCTTCCCATATTTTACCTGCATGGCAAATTCTTTATTTCCTCATATTTTAAACCTAAAATTCAAAGCACTCTCGAAAAAAACTTTTACATGGCAACTTAGTTTTGGGGATGGGGTTAGATTCCTTGACTGCTTTTGGCTCCCTGCTCCTTTCTGGAGGTGAATCCTTCCTAACAACACTATATCGAAAATAACCATCAATCATCAGTGCAGCTGCGGTAGCAAAATAAAAGGTTAAGCCAACACAAAATAAGAGAGAAAAATCTAAAGCCAACACTTTCTTTCCCAGCAGGGTGCTGGAGCAGGATGTGTCTGAAATGGCTCAAATGGAGAAAACGAATTATCCCTTACCAAGAACTTTACTGGGGTTGGTATCCAGGCGCAGGATAGCCATTGCTAGAGGAAGTGTTAATGTTATATAATACTTGGAGTCTTGGAAGAGTGGGAATTCAGGCAGAATCAAATAGATCCTCATTGCCTCAACATCCGGTGGTGAGCTGGACAGCTGAGGAATCAAAAAGCTTTCAAAGCTCTTTAATATCTAGAAGGAAATAAAAGAAAAGAAGGCAACTTATCTTGGGTGATGGAGCATCTACTATTTCGGTCCCACTATGCCTAAAATAAGGATTTGATATGCTGTGTAACCTACAGAAATATGCAATATGCTAAGTCATCTCTGCTTTAGGGGAGCCAGGAAGGTTGAAGATGATGATTAGCTATGGTCAATGAATACACAACAGAAAGGACATGGGTTGATTCTGAAGAGCTGTGGGGAGAACCACGCTTTGAATGAATCAGATATCTGTATGACTTAAGTCCTCAGTTCTAAAAAGTAATTTTTAGTCTTCAGCTTTTCACTATAATTAATATTTGGCTTGAAATAAAATTTTCTTTTTCTCCTCCCTCAATAATTCACTCAGGCATCTGAAAACAGGCCAGATTTTTTTTTTTTTCACTGAGGCTCTCCTTCTGCCATCATAGTAGCTGGAAGACCCTGGGAAACATGTAATTACAAAGGATTGTAAAAAGAATCATCTCATAGAACATCACTTTAAAAGACCAAACGATCCATCATTAATTTATGCCACACTATAGAAATTAACTGCCACTATATTTACCTTCAAGTACTGCAGGTGTTATTGTGCATCTTGCTTAGAACCAAACAATGAGGAATTATCATCAAAAAGTCAAAAGAACGGCAGAGATTTTTAGCACCAAAGCCATATAGTTAACAGCTAGAGCGACTTACCTGCACAGCAAACAACCCTAACTTCATTACTTATTTCACGAGATCACACTTCACTAGCTATGAACTGGAAAAGACAGAAGTCACACTGACTTTTGAAAGTCCCATAAAGTTCACCAAAGTTAGTGCTTCTACCCAGCATACATTCAGGAGCCATTTAAAATATTGTGTTAAAATTAAAATTAAGTTAAAAAAAGTCATGGAAAACACAAAGAATCACATCTCACAGGTCTTGTACTCTTGACAGACAGATCCTGAATTAGAATAAACTGTTAGTATCAACAGTGCTTGAGTTGGTATAAAACAATCAAATACTCAACATGCAAGAAACGAGCATATACTCATTGTTTACAAGTGTACCAGAGGCAAACTTAATTTCAGGAGCTATTTCAAGTAGTCACTGCCATGGGACAAAACTTTTTTTGAAAAAACAAGATTTTGGGCCAGATTCTCAGAAGATGGAATTAGCTCAGGCCAATGAAGACACAAGATCTAGCCTGCAAATACGAAATGCAATCTGCCCCTCAAAAAAGCTCCTGTTACTTCAATGTTAAAGAGGGACAAAGTCTTTACTCTCCCTCTGAATACCCCAAAATCCAGAAGTGCAATACCTGGTCTAGAAGAATGGAGTGCTGAGAGTTCATCAGTTTCTCAAACAGCACTCTGGTGGAGTTCAAATCAATCCCCGGGATCTTCGGACTGGTCTTAAAATGTTCATCAATTCTTTAAAAAAATCACAGACAGGCTGGCATAAATTTAAAAAAAGAGACAGGACTACCCTGTGGCCTGAGAGCATGGCCTGAGAGCAAGCAACAGAGAAATGGTCTCCAAGGAATGAATCAGTCTAGAAATAAAGCAGAACTTTTTGCTAAACACAAGATGGACAAATCACCCTTCTGTACTCCTTAGGGCCTTGGTTAGGGTTGGGATTCCTGCAGATAAATACCTAATTCTTTGATTTCCCCAACACACCTTCCTGACTTAAGAGCCTGCCTGGACAGGTCTGACTTCTTAAAACTCTGCTGAAAAAAAAAAAACCCTAACGTAACACATTGCTGGGTTGCCTGATATACACACCATGCATTTTTAATAGAAAAATTTGTTTATGCACATACCATAAGAAAGGAAAGGGTGATGTGCAAGAAGACGCTGCCTGTTACACAAGGGAACATCAGATGAGGGATTTCAAAAGGAAACAGGGTGAGACTTTCAAAGCAGCTCTTTCAGCAACTCCATCTCCATATTTTCTGTCTCTAAAACTAAACTGGGATCACCACAATCAAACCACAGCACAGTTGAAAGGGGTCTTCATGTGGTATTTGGTTGTAACAAACATGTTCCATTCTTTCTGCTATACTTGAAAGGCTTCAATTTACCCCAGATGCCTGTATAAGTGCAATAATGAGGGCAAGCCTTTGAGGACAATAATATGACAGCTTGATCTAGCATTACTAAAATGTCTTGCAATGCAGCAGGTAAGTTACCCATCTCAGCATCTAGAGCATATTCAGCATCTGTAACATTAGCTCTCAGCACCACCATCTGCAGATAAAACAGCTCCGCAGATGACAGTAAAAAAAAAAAAAAAATAAAAAACAGCCACTACTTCAATTCCACTCAAAGATTTCTCCCAAGAGCTGTATGTCACGAGTCACCTTGAGCTTGTGCCATATCCAAACCCCCGAAGGAAAAGGTACCTATTAAACATAAGATGCCTTTGTCAGTTTGCTGATGCGACTACTGATTGAAGAAGCTAAATTTAGCCTGCTGTAGTAGGAGAGTTATTTCCATAACAACGCAAGGCTGGAAATAGCTCCTCAGAGTCACCCTGTGGCACAGAAAACTCCAGGCTGTGATGTGCAGAAGCAGCACTGGAGCTGACATGGACAGAAAAGCTGCTCTGCCATTTAACCCTGTGTAGACAATGCAATCCTGCAAGCAGGCCTACATGGCATTAGGATGCTGAAAGGATGTACTAGGGTGTTTCTACAAGGTGCACTGTAACATTCATTTCACATATAAAGATGCATGTTTAAAGATAGCCTCATCTCAGGTTACGGTAGCTTCAGATTTTATGCTGCATTAGGTCACAGATCTTCTGTAAAAGTTAAATCTTGCAGTAGCCAAGATATCACTAAGGTGGAAAGGCAGCCGCACGGGGTGATCAAGTCATGCATTCCACTCCTTTCCACAATCAAAGGAGATGTGGGACTATTTACTGCGACACAACCACTCGGAAATCCCACAGTGTGAGAAGAAACCATTGCGCCAGTGGGAAACAAGCAGGAATAACGAGTATATTGTTTTCTTTTCAAGTTGTTCTTGGATAATATTAGTCAAAGGCTATTCAAAGTAACTAGATTCTTCTTCATCTAGCTACAGGTCATTACTCATCACATCACCATAAAAAGTCCTCGTCCTCTTCACCATGCTGTTACGTCCCCACCATTTATAGACACAGCCATCACAATCCCTTCCAGCCCACAGCTTGTCACCAAGCTACACATATTACTTCCTTGTCACCACCCATGGTTAGTTACACCTATTAATCCTTTACCAGCAGTCATGCTCTCCTTGAAATTCCTGCTTTCGCAAGCGTGAGTGCAAAACTTTCCACAACTGACATCATCTAAAAGGAAAGTGCTGCCATACTGCTTATACGAATGTATTTTTTAAAAGCAGTCCATTTGTAAGTATACCTCCACCCAAGCCAATGCTCACCAGCTAGCTCAGCTGCGCATGAGATTGTTCAGATATCCAGGATCAGTCTTTCCCTTACTGCCTAACTCCTCTCTTTTTCAAAGCAAAAAGAGTTCATATGCATTTTGTAAGAAAACAAAAAAATCAAAAAAAAAAAAGTGACAACTCTAAGAATTCTGTATCACTTACAGTACACTCACCATTCACTTTCTTAGACTACTTGCCTTCCTTATCCAGCTCTGACTACCCTTAGTGGGGGCTCTCTGCCCCAGTCTCCTGCCTGATCACAAAAATCAAAGCCCACTGCAACAGTGAACGAAGTAAAGAGATTCCAGTTTATCTCAAGGGAAAGCCACACTTCTGGACTCCATTTGCACTTACTTCTTCTCCAGGAAGCTTCCATTCCAGCAGGCAGCCGAGGACAGTATCTGAACTACATTACTGTTTGCGAGAAGACAAAAGAAAATGAGAGACACAGAGTAAGAACAGATGTTCCAGCAAATCCCCTCAGCTCTCCTCCTTTCCATGCTTTGAGAGCAATCTCAGAATCACCCCTTCATTCAGAGGCACCATGCTGAGGCAGCCCACTCAAGATAATGTAAAATCTCTCTTTTAAAGGATGTCGGCAGTGCCTCCTTTCCATCTACTCTGCTTTTCTCAGGGCAAGCACACAGGGGAAGGCGAGAGGAATTGCAATCAACCTGTACAAAGTTTCTTGCACTTCTTCATGAACTCTTAAGCACACAACAAGACAACTTTAAATTCAGATCCCACCCACCACAATTTCAGACATGTTCCAAGGTAGCCTCAAATTCCTCTGGTCTTGCTAGACCTTGCTTCTAACCTGCCATCCTCAAAAGTTCCAAATAAAAACATGGCATGGTAGCCAACAAAATTCTTTCAGTAAAACCTTCAAGAAAAGGCTTGTCCAGTGTCCCAATACCTACTTGACAGAATTAGAACTGCTCTTTTCTAAAAGCTTTTGCCTCCAGACATCTATAGTTTCATCATTTATTGAACAGGTGTAACGTGTTTCATTTATGGTCCGGAAATCATCAGCAGGCAAGGAATTCTGTGAGAAGATATGGATCTCAGCAAAGGCAAGGCTTGTAAAACAATTCCTTCTTATTTATCATCTCTATTTTATAATTAAAAAATGATTGCTTTCTCAGTGAGTTCTATGCACAGGCTTGATAAGGAGGCTGTGGCTCAACTAATGAACCCAAAAGGGTATAGAAAAAAAAACAGGACCACTAACAAATATAAAAATAAATATTTTAAAATATAAAATATACAAACAAATATAAAAAAAATCTTAAATTTACCAGAGCCCTTTTAAATATGCCACCAAAAGGTATGTCAAATGTCTCTTCAAATAAATAAGGAGACAGACACCAAAAAAAACCAATTGCACATTCAGCCCTTTGCAGCCTATGTCATCAGATAACCTCAGTGTGTGTGTTGCACAACCCTACTCTCTAGAGGGAAAGCGGCCTCTTCCTTACAATCTGCAAAGGAAATTAATTCTTCTCCCTGTCGATCAAAGTGAAACCAGGGCTTTCCCAATTGCTCTTTGACATGGCCCTGAAGGAATGCATCTATGCTCTTTCAGCCACTATTCATCAGTTGGAAATCCCTGTAACAGTTGTAGCCATTAGAAAGGTTCGCAAGGTGAAAGGGACTCCAAAAACACAATATTCTCTTGGGGAGACATGACCAAAAAAAAAAAAAAGGGATGCATTCATTGTGAAGGCTGGGGCCAGAAGCATAGAGTTAAAATGATGTTTGATTCGTTTTACCTCATATTTGGAGCAAAGCACAAATGTTTGGTCTCCTCCAGAGAAGATATGTTTAACAATATGATATTTACAAGCATCTGTTAAAGAAAGAGATGCAGTTGTGTTAGAGACTGATGGATTTCAGTTCCTACTTGCCTTTCCCCCTCATATGCTCCAGTGGCTCAAGCCTTAGGCTACAAGGAGCAGCTGGACTACCTGAGGATAAGGCTGAACTTCAGCACTTCCTTTAGAGACACTCTTGGCCTGGCAAGAGGGAAAGCCAATTTTTTAACTACGGTGGGTCAGCCCTCCAAAATCAGTACTAGACCAATTTTACAAAAGCTCCAGATAACCAGATGCTGAGCTCTGCCATGAAAAGGGAAAGGAGAGAGTACACAGTAACTGAGAGTAAGAGGTCACCCAGCACTTTCCATGGTGTTTCTGGACTAGGGGGTTGAGCTCATTCTCTTTCCAGCAGTGTGATTCCAACTCACAGACCAATTCAAGATGTTTATGGATGAAATGAAATGACCTGTGTCCATAAGCCACTCCAAATCGTGCACAGCACGTACCAGGTTTCCCTGAGAGTTGCCCGTTGTGAGCTGCCCAGTGACCCTTCACAGGAGAGGGACACTTAACATTGCACGTGTGCCCAGTTCCTAGCTGGCCTCTTGTTCCACAGCCAAATGCATAGATCATTCCTGAAGAAGGCACAAAGGCTAAAGTGTGATGTCTGTAACAGAGATGGGTACAAAGTTTGGGCCATGTTTAACAATTGAAGAAAAAACAAACAAACACAGTCTGAAATTTATTTTCTGTTCCACTAGGCCAGAAGCTGGTGCAAAGCAGTATCTTTCCACTAACACCAATGATCAGCTTTTGCCACCTGATGGCACCAGTCTACGGAGCACATACGGCTTGTTAGGTGGAAGGAACAAAAAACAGTCTGTGCCAACATGCAGTCGGTATCAGGCTCACAGATGAAATCAGCTTAGTCATTTGCCAAGTCAGTACATATCAAAAAATAGCATCACAGCACAGTGTTACTCTCTTTTCTGAAAGAGGCAGTAAACTTGTGACCAAAGGGGCTGCAGCTCTAGAGTCCATCTGGTCTAACAAGACGGAAAGAGATTTTTCACTAGGTCATAGCATAGACAACAGTCCCAATTAAAATCAGCCTCATTTAGAGGGCCTTAAAATTCTAATGCAAAGTAAAATTTAAATTAACTTATTTTTTTCACATCGGATGCAGAAGCAACTACCCCGTATAGAGCCAACATCAGCACTAACCTTCACTGAAGGAAGCTCCTGACTGCACACAGGCACTCACCTGCCACAAGCGATCTGGGACACTTCACTGCCCATGAGCTCGAGAACTCTTCGGGGGTTCACTTCGTCATTCATGGAGTCGTGCCCCAGCTGCCCACAGGAACCTGCACCGAACGTGAACACCCCTCCACTCTGTTAGCAAATCAGACAGCACATTCTTTGTTTAGGGACCCATATCCTAGCAGCATCTCCCTGACTCGTTTCACTTCCAGCCCAGGCTTAAGCAGAGGCAGGAACTGAATGGTGATCTCCCAAGACCCAGCCCTGTCCTGTAAGCACTGAACTACACCTTACCTGGAAATGGCAGGAGGTATAGAATTGAAAACCTCTTTTGTAAAGGTTGTGATCAAATTACAACACCCCTTCCTTTTGCCCTGTTTTTTTTTTTTTTTTTCTTCTGATGCACAACAGATCTTTTTACCTTCCAGTAAAAAGCTCTTTTCAGCCCTTTGGAGGCATGTTTGTCAAATTCCCTAATCAAAGTCTTTTTCTTTGAGGAGACAACTGATTTTTGCTATTCATTGTCATGAATTATTAACATCTTCAATTTCAAAAATGACAGTGGATCACACTCACAAGGAATCTCAAAACAAATTAAAACAACATTTCACTTTCCACTTACTTCATTTAGTTCATTTTACTGGGATCAGATGGAATAAGGTAAATAAACCTGTTTTTAAGTGCCATTACCCAGGAAACTAAATGAACCCACCAGGCAGATGAGACAGCAGCCAGCATTCCCAGATTGGCACTTTTACCTTTGTCAGAACTGCTGTGTGTTCTTCTCCACAGCTGATGTAAACAACCTTCTGAGACCGCAACAACTTCACATGGCAAGGAGATTCTCGGTCTGCATAGTAAACCATGAAAATAAAGGGTTTTTTTCACAATTAGAATCCTAAATGTCTGAAAAAACACTAGCAGTTTGACTTTTGGACGTGACCTGCAACTCTGATGGGGTTCCATGCAAGTTTCAGTAAATGTGGAAAAAAACATGTCACTTGCCCTTCAACATGTCACTGTCCCTTTCTCCTCCAACTGTTAAAAGACTTGTGCCACAAAGGAAGGTGTCCAGAGCAAGAACATAAATAATGAGAATGTTGTATAAACACAGTTTATACTTGCAGGCTGGGACACATTACTAGTGCAGCCTAGTTACACACCTTTAGTCTCCTGCTCCATTCCAGACATCTCATATGCTGCTGCACACGTTGTTTACAAAACCTCATTCAGAGCCTCTTCAAGCCTGGGGGACATCAGCACAAGGCACATGGGAAGCTGAATCCAAGATGTATTTAAATGCCTGGCATTCCTTCTTCTGTTATCTTTTAAGAAAATCCTCCTATTTGCAAAGACTTATCTCAGTTTAATGATACTTTTCGTCTTCATGCTGATATCTTATATCAATAAAAGTGGGTCTTCCCACTTGCAAGTTGAATACACCAAACAAGATTTCATGGTATACTGATGGGACAGCTAGACATTTCAACTGCTTATTTTGCATCAAGGGAAAATGAGGTTCCTATCTAGAGTTCTGTCCATTTTAAAGACTCTCACCAAAGGATTTTATAGATGCTTTTTCTGGGTAGTGGAAAGAAAATGATCATATTCTCATAGATCTAGAAATGAGAGTAGCTTCTATATATACTCTGTTCTGTATTTGCACCTACTAATCTTTAGTTTGACTGGAACGATGCTTCCTAACTCTACAGCATAATCGCTTAAATAACTATGCTATAAAAGGCTCATGTTGGTAGACTTTGCTCTTCATGTTCACTACGTATAATCCATACTGTTTCACTATGATTCACTCACCATGAATACCAAATATTTATTACAGATACCCGTCATTTGTGCTATATACTGAGGGAAAACAGACTTTGATCCCTGGCCAACACAGGCCCATAAGCAGAGGCCCCTTATATATTTAATATAGCTCATTAAAAGAGCAAGTCTCTCATATAAACTGCAGCTTTTCTGCTAGTGCTGTATTGAAATTAAGAGCATCTATCTGCTAATGTATGTGGGAAGAGCACAGCCACTACTCTACTAGATCAGTGCTCTAGCTTACATACAGTATAAGAAAGCAGCCCTAAAATATTTCTGAGAGAATGCAAGTTGTATTATAAGTTTTCCAAGTATTTGCTCCACACCAACTTCAAGCAAGAGCTCGGACAAAGCATTCTGAGAGAAGGAAGAAAGAATTCTAGCCCTTCCTTGGTTGCAGACATGGTGATGTCTGCATTTGAGAGATCTTATTTTTAGACTTCTTTGCAGCCACTAACATCTACAACAGAAAGAAAAAGCTGTTTCTGTTTGTACCAAATACAAAAAGCCTGCAGGGACTTTCAGATATTGTTTCTCTGTCCTCTCTTCACAAGAATAGCTAAGGTCACTTATTTGCTCAATAAAATACACTGTAAATGTGAAAAGAAAAGCTGCACTCAGCCAAAAAAGCCCATTTCTTCTTTGCCTAGAAGTGAGATTTTAATACCTCGTTCATCACTCAGTCCCAGCTGCCCTGAGCTGTTCTTCCCCCAGCCAAACACAGCTCCTGAGAGAGATAGGGCAAAGCTGTGGGCTCCGCCTGCAGCAACCTGAGCCAAAGGGATCCCGTCAAGAGATTTGACACGTTGTGGGCTGGCTTGGGAGGGACATTCTTTACCCAAGCCCAGCTGACCATAACTGTTCTGCCCCCACGTGAAGAACTGGCCATCTGAAACAAGGAAAGAAAAACAGTCATTGAGTAAAAGCTGGACAAAAGGAGAATTAAGTTTGTCAAAATGAACATCAACCAATGCTAGAGGCTTCCTTTCCACCCATCTTTACAATGGAAAAATCAAGAAGACACACTTTGTTAAAACAAAAGCAGAGTCTGAAGACACCAGGTAAGCACACAGATGTATGACTAAGTGCAAAATATAACACAGAACTACTGTAACTTAAACGCCACAATGAAGAATGGTCCACATGCTGCATACCACAGAGAAATACCCAAGGATAACTTCTATACAAAGACATTAATTATATACATTTTTCTATGGCAGAATGGAAAGGTTTTAAGAGTTCCTGCTATCACACAATAGTGAGGCAGTGGGTGGCCTGTGCATGTTGTTTCCTTTCTTGAAGTACTAGCAAAGGTTTTCTGGGGCTCCTTCAATATTCACAGTATCTGATCAACTGCATACTCTCCCATTTGGACCGAAAGCAGCTGAGACAAGGATACCCTTGGCTTGTAATGTGAAAATATTCGATCTTAGGCACTGTGCAAAACAGCAGTACAAATCTTGGTAATAAATAATGAATGTTACGGTACCTGCTGCCAAAGCCAGGCAATGCCAGTTTCCACAGGACACCTGCAGTATCGTCTGTTGGTTCAATTTCTTTATCAACCTATAGGAGACGCTATTTTAGAATAATCACCTAAAGTTAACACTATTGTTTTCATTCAAGTATTTTTGCTACACAGATACATAACCGGCAGTTTTGAAACTGAGGTATAGAGTCTTGAAGAAAATAGAGATCCACCCCCCAAGACCCGCAAAACTGTGAAGAGCTTAAGACACTTGGCTACCAACTCCAACTAAGTTGTTGCTATAAAGCTGAATCCTAACATTCAAAAAATGGTGGAGATCGCTTAGTTTTAGCATCTTGCTTACTCTGTTCTTTCAGGTATCAACATTTTTCGTGCTCACAAGGGGCAGAGTAGTTCCTGTGAGCTAAAACACCAAAACCTCCCCAGTGTTTTGTACACAGATCAGCAAGTATTAAAGGGTCATGTTATTTCTTAAAATGCTATACTTAAAATAGCACTATCATGTTAGCATGTGAGCCTTTCTCTCTTTGATGCAGCAGATCTACCTGCAAGTGAAGGGTTGTCTTCCCATAAAGCCAGCATTCCAGCTCCAATGTAATGCTTTGTAACTCAAATTCTTTTATTTTAAACGCTACTTCCACAATGATGACCACCCCAGACAGGTGTCCAATACACCTATGATTGTGTACACAGATCAAGTGATACAATATACTTGAAGTACAGAGAGACCAAACGTATTTATTATGGTGATAAGCTGAGACCTATTGTCTATGACCTGCTGTGAATGAAGGAGTCTTCATATCTGCCACTGGCCCCTGCACCATCTACGTGTGCTTCCATTTAACCCTTACCAGTGCTCTTACACAGGTAAGTTAGATTAAATAAGCATGTAAACGGAAAAAAAAAAAAAAAACTATCTGAAAGTTTTTGATAACATTGACTTTCAAAACTGCAATAGGCTGGTTTAGTGGCTTTGGCGCTATGTAAATCTTGCCAATGAACAACACAGCACAACGGTTTCGGAGCTGAGATGCTGGCTGACTCAGCCACACTTTTTTTTCCCCCCTATTCTTAAAAGGTAGCTCCTATTTCAGAAGATTTCCCAGGGAGCCAAATAAACACAGATATCACAAAGCATTTTCATTTTTAGCTTTTTCCTCATGTACTGGCATTCTTTCCAAGGAGAAAAGTCTCTGATTTTCTTCTCCTCCGGAGCCCTGAGCACCCAAGCGCAGGTCTGCCCTACCTGACTTTACTGAGAACTCACCAAACCCCAGGAGGCTCAGGGAATGCTAGTGCAGAGGAGGAGGAAGAGGTCTCATGCTTATGTGCATGTGTGACCTGAACCTGTTAAAAAAATTACCTCGGTACTGTCACCACATCTTCTATAGTAGTGAGGCCCAGCTGTCCATCGCTGCCTGCGCCCCAGGAGAAGAGCTGGCCCTGGTCGCTGAGCGCCACGCTGTGAGACTCTCCGCAGGCCACGTGCACTATGTGCTGTCCTGCCAGTGCTCCAATTTGTTCTGAAGGAAACAGAAAACCTCTCCTGTTATAGGATTCGACTCATATTTACACATAGACGCTAGAGGGGTAAAATGATGCCCAATTCTGCTTTGAAACTCCCTAAGGAAAGCATCAGACTCTATGGAACACAGAGGAGTCCTGAAAGCCTCATCTGTAAACCAGAAAATAAAGACAGGCACCTGCTCCCACATAGATATAGGTACACATCTATAGCTGCTTGGCTCCAGATACGAGGAAGAAACCCATAAGGTTGTTTAGGAAGAGCCAGAGTTCACAGATTAGATGCTTTCTCATTCGGTTTTGATGTGGGGATCATCAAAGACTCGGAACTCAGCAGACCCTGTGAAACTCTCCTACCTTTCCACACCTCATACCCAAGGAAGATGGGTTATCCAGAGAGCTGACTGACTCAGTGGTCTCTCAATTCATCGCTCAATGTACAAAAGTAGATGTATTATAATATTCCCAGTGCTAGTCTTGGAACAGGATTCCATCAATGAACCAATTATTAGTCATTTTGTTGTTGCTGTCAGACATACATCAAACAAATCCAATAAAACGGGACCAGAGCAATGGGGTCTCACAGTGGAATAAAAGCAGAAAAAATCACTCTCACCTTTGGAAGATTACCCACAATTAATTTCTCATTGTTATGTCACTGCATACAGACAAAATAGCTTTGACAACTACTCTTAAGGAATAAGGCTTGGAGTTGTTGATGTCTTATGTAAGACTTTTAAAAATGGACATGAAAAATCCTTGATTTGCAACAAATTTAGAAAAAAAAGACACACACCTGGTAGAAAAACTCAAACAGAAGGAAGGTTATTTATTTATTTATTTCTCCCTCAAATTAGATGTAAATGTTTGAGGGTAGGCAAAGAAAGGCTTGCTCCAAACTACAGGCCACTCGTTAGTTTTAATAAAAGAAAAAACACTCGACTAGGACACAAGAGGGAAGAGCATTACATGTCATTCTACAAAAAGGACACTCCGCATCAAAGATACTTAGAAATCATTAACGTATAAGCACCAAAAACTGCATACCAATCAATCTAGACATTTTAAATGACTTAAAAGTAAACCACCTCTACAAAGGCTTATGTTTGAAGTCAAGAAATCAGGACTTTGGAAGTAAAATAATCCCCAATGCATATTATTAAAATCACATTATGATTTCTTTAAATACACTTTCTCATGCGGAAAATTGCATCTGTCCATGTGTTTCCTTTCACTCAAAATAGTTAATGGCAGTGGAGGCAAAGCATATACACAACAAGCACACAGAAATCTGGAAGGTGGTCCTCCAGCCACCCTTTAGCCCTGCCCTCTTTGCCTATTGCCCTGCACCTTTTCTTAACACACCTATTTTCACATGCCCCTTATGCAAGAGCATAACCAATTTTCAAGGGCAATCACTCAACTCACACATGCAGTTTCTATACTTAGGTCCATAAGTGTACTATTACTTAGTAGCCTATTTTATGCTCATTTGTATATATAATTACATATTTTTATATGTGGGTTCTAAATAACCACCAGCTGCACAACTTGGTCAATGTCAGTGACAAACATCAGACTACACATCTCAAGAGCAAACATGGCTCTGGTCTTTTCTCAATGGTCAAAGAGGAAGAAAAAAAAAAATCATGTGCATAGCAATGCACCTGACACATTGGCTAAGCTCAGTTGAACACACTTTTGTAGTAGGACTCAAAAGGCCCCAGCTAAAGCTCCTGCCAAAGAAGATGAGGCATCTCTAGAAAAAATAGCTTTGACTCATGAGCAGCTCACTTTGCTACCTTCCTAGCTGGGATCTGCAGCACATCTTGTGTAGCTGTAAGTTTGCCTGCCAGGAGGGACTGAGCCCATCTGTTTTGCCAAGTGCCTCAGCTCTCAAACCAGTCACAAAACACCATTGTTCCCCTCTTCTAAAGATGCTCTCTGCACAGTCAGATATGTGTTGTCCCCTTGAGTGGGGCATCAGTAGGAGAAAATGCGTGTTGCTACCCAGAGGCATAAAGGAGTTAATTTCTTCCCTGAAAAAGTAGTATTTGCTATAAGTGCACACCCAGTTTGCTGCAGGAGTATTGTGAGCTGCCTCTGAGAAAACAGAGCACCTTGGGGAAGGTAACAGAAGACTCCACTGACTGAACACCAGTATCAGGAGCTCACATAGGCAGGATGCTGAAGACAGCAGTATTGCAGCTGGAAAAAAAGCCTTGTGATGTATCAGGAGTCCAGGGTAAGAACCACACAGCAAGGGATTCACATGCAGGGAGGAGGAGGGGATGAACAGGAAGGTTTTGAAATAGAGCTACTGCTTCAGTCTCCATGGACTCTATTTTAAGTCTAATTTGGCAACATGAGCCTGACCTTGTTCTGTGTGCCATCCCTGGGGACTAATAAAAACTGACTTGTTTTGAAAGGCTGCCCTGTGTCACTGAAAGCCTTCACTGACCACATTGCTCGCTCAAGAGGCACAGCAGAGCCTCACGTGCACTCACTGCATAACCACAAATAGAAAGGGTAACTACAGCTTCCAGCTGAAGAGCTTTGCTTTAAAAATGAAGGCCTAAGGCCGCTCTCAGCACAGTACACTCCTCAGCCCTTGTCTTGTGTAGCTTGCCTGCAAAGCCATAAAAAAAAAAATCATAACTAGTGTATGTTTTACACATCCACACACCTCCCCCTTAGGGCACATAGGTTGCCCAGGAATATGCACAAGGGTGTCAGTCCCCTGCCACACGGGGCCAGTAAGTGTATAACCTTGCTGATAACATGGATGATGTATCAAAATGAACAAAAAAAAAAACTTGACTGACTTCCCACCTCTTCCCGATCTCAAAATACAAAGTGTTTTAGCACTTGATTTATTGGGTATTTCCCCATGTATCATCATTACTTATTCCCTTGAAAAGAAGCACTACTAGACAAAAATGAAGGGTGCAAAAGAACAAACTTTAGTCTTGACACTGTGTTCAGTAAGGACTGAATAATGTGCTTAATAAACTCCATTTGAACGGACTTACACCAAGTTGACTAGAATAAAGCCCTGGAAACAGGTATGTTCAAGGAGCTATGTAATAGTATTTAAACATGTCATGAAACTTTGGAAAAAAAAAAAAAGCCCACTTTCAAGAAGTACACATTGAGTCAGTCTTTTATTTCAGAAGTCATCAGCTGTCTCAAAAGTGTTCCGATTTTCACGTTTATCTCACAAATTTTAATTTGCCATTAACTTCCTTGGCTCTTCCTTCTTAAAACTTTTTACAAAATACATATTGGATAAAACAATGTTGTCGAGGCAAAACACAGTCAGGACAGCACTTCTCAGAAAACAGAAACTTGGTTCTGAGAGCTTCTCCAGTGCTTTCCTGACTGTTTTTTCATGTTTTCAAGGACATTTCATCAAAAGCTATAGACAGGTGCTGCATACTTTCCAGGCAGTAGCACGCTTTAGCTGTCTCTGTAACCCAGCTCTGACAGTCAAGGTGCATAACAATCCTGCATTCTAAGAACTTAGAAACTGCTGGGGGGCCAGCATGAAAAAAAAAATCCTGAAAACCTTGCCTTCAACACCTAGCCTCCCAGTTTATAAAACAGGGCTTATACACAGCTTCCCACAGAATTAAAAAAAGCTGTATTAGTCACAGGCACTGGAGTGACGTGTCAGAAGCACAAACCTCTCGGTTATAGGGCACTGAAAAGGATGTACAGGGTAATGAATGATTAATTGGATTACCTGCTGCCAGTAATTATACTAGAGAGTTGGTAGGCCCCTTCTGCACATAGCTTCTGTCTGCTTGCAAGATAGGTTTTTGCTGCGGGACATGGCAGAATCTCTCAGCTGTATGTCTACCATGACATACAGGAACACCATCAGATGGAGAGAGAGAATACTGAGTTTGCAACTTAAATGGCAAAATCAAGTAAAATCTTTCTCTGGTAAAGAAAGTCTGTGGCTTGAAAAAAATGACAAGTGATTTCACTCTGCTTGGAC
>NW_010589492.1:0-36470 GCF_000705375.1 Tinamus guttatus
CTGTAGAAAGTTCCTTCATGCATCCAGCCATCTTTTGCCATCAAACAAAGGATTTTCATCATTTGCGATATGATGTTAATAGACATATTTTCCTTATAGAGAAAGATACGCAGATTAGCATCATTTTCCTTGGTAAAGGTCGAGAACCACAGGACCAGCACATGTGCATACTGTTGCTTTAATTGGTTACCACTTCATTCTTACACCAGTTGGAATTTCTTAGGCAATTCGTAATTTTTTCATTTTCTCAGCAAATACTTAAATATATTTAGTAACATCCCTCTCTCTCTCTTTTCAACATTTGGATGAGCCAGAGCTGTGTAAAGTTGAGAACACTGACAGGACCAAGATGCACCGTTTGTAAATGTTGGGTTTTACCTATTTCCTACTCCTAGGCAATGATATAGAACCCTGTATTAGGATATTTGTAAACCAGTCATCTGCTTTTGCAAGCCTGTTTTAACTGGTCATTCACATGAAGGTTCATGCCTGCTTTTTTTCTTATTTTACTTTATTGAATCAAGGCGAGCAGGGTGAAGCCTGTTGCATAACAAAGGGCACAATTAGGCTGCTCGATTTGCTTGCAGTTGATAGACGCTGATGCAGGACACGCACAAAGGCGAGCCAGAAAGCTGTAACCTGAGGCACAGCCAAATTACTAAACCCTGTAGCATGCTGCCAAAATCAAAAGCTTCCTTTAAAAACAGCTTTCAACCCCTTGAATCTTTGGACACATGCTCTCTGTAGCCCACAGTACTAACTAAAGAAAGGACATAAGCTTAGTTTCAGCCCCAGTAGAAAGATTTTCAACCGCTGCAAGAAAGTAAGGTAATATTATGAAATAAGATGAAAAGGCTCAATTATACCTATTTTCTCTTTATAAATGGAGGCAGTGTTGTTCATAAGGATTGATGCAGAATGGTGAGTAACTGCGTATTTACATGGCAGAGGGAAATGGGCCAGAAGACAGGAAAAAGCAAGTACAAACAAAGGTACAGGAAATTATTATTTAACTGAAAAAAAATTGTGTCTGGGTGGTGGAAAAAAATACATACACAAAATACAGGATGTGATGCAAAATGATTGTAAGAAAAAAAGTTGAACTGAATTGTATAAAAACCCTATTCAAAGGCCTTAAAGAAAAAAAACACAATACCCCAAAATACAATGTTTTTGTACATTTCTGGTAAGAAATGTAAATTCACCTTTTCCTACCTGACATGCTCACTTACACCCAAGCTCCCCTCTGCACTAAAAGAATTAAACCAGCATTTTTTGATGGCCACAACATCTTTTTTTTTTCAGTTTTGTTAAAAGTTAGAGTAGTCCTAGCGCTTTACCTCAAATCAGTAGCCAGTATTTTTTTTTTCTTACAAAGAGATTTAATAATCAAACTAGGACCAGGAGGGATTAGCTATAATTAGGATAAATATTTTCCATGTCTCGCTGCATATGTTCCTCTTAGTTAGCTGTACGCAGTCTGGCAACCTTGTCCATAACATACCGTAAGCAATCTGTCTACGGCTTCCCCACGACTGCACATCAACTACAGTGCCAGAAGCCTACTAAGCACATGGACCAGGCCATAATTTTCATATAAAAGGAATATTCTTGCTAATCTTTAGGGCGAGATAAGAAGACACAAGATACATGGTGGTAGGTACCACCAGAGAGGGGACTCGGGCACACAAGTCCCCTGTTTTTGCAACTGCAGCTGTAAGAATCAATCCCCCACTGTGTCAGTTATGTCAGCAATCATTTTCCTTCTATTTCATCACAAATTTTAGAGATAGCAACAAGAACAGATACTAAGCAATGTGGAAAAGTTGCATATATGTTCATATGCTTTTCACAACCACAGCATAGCTTAAGCAGTTAAATTACCATAAACTTCTAATCTAAAAAGGCAATAAAAACTATTACAGCCTACGTGTAAAAGGCTGCCTTTCATCAAAATTGGTAGATGAAGAAACAAAGTGATGCCCCTCTGTATGGCAGTGGGAAGGCACCAGTAACACGTGAGAAAACAATCTGGTGTTACTCCAAAAGCGTTTGTATCTAAGGCATAGTAGACCAAAAGTATCCCCTTTCTTTGCCCATTCTATCGTTCTGTCAAGATTAAATAAACTCTATACCCTCTGGATAACGTTGTGACAAAATTCTCTCTAAATAAAACCGCAGTGCCCATTTTCCATCATTCTTAGGTCTGTGGAATTGCATACATTTGTAAACAGCACATTTTCCTAATGGTAACAAAAGGATAGTTTTAACTATACTGCTAAGTGTGGCCTAGAGGCCCTGAAGGACTAGACATAAGCTGAAGTAGCATTTTACTTTTCCTTCAACTTAAAAAAGGAAAAAAAAAAAAAATTAACCTCTCTACTTCTACCCGTGCTCTAAGTCATAAGTCATATTGAGTGAAATTAGACTTGTACCTTGAACATAATACATTTACAGATTGTTATAACTACACTTTCTTAGATGACTTCTATCTTTCAGCATACTGAAGAAACATATTACTAAAGGCAGAAGAAAAACATATAGGTTCGAACAGCGTGTGCACAAAGCAAATAAGGAAACTCTTATGTCACCAGCAAAACAAATACCAGAGGAGAAGGGAAACAAATCCTTACCTCGTGTTTCAGGTTCCCGTGTTCTGAAACATAAGTAAAAATTGGCATTATTGATGACTGCAAATTTATGCTTTTTACACCCTGCTCTCAGTGTGCGCCGTGGTACATTGCAAACCCCACCACCGCCTTCGCCAGCTACCTGCGACCTGCAGCAGGAGCCGCGGCCCCGGGCACGGGCGGTGGCGGCTCCGTGCGCCCCGCGTCTATTGGCTCTGCACAGTTAATGCTCAACCAAGGCAAGAAAGGAAACTCCTTCCTCCAAGTTACTAAACTTTCCTGCAGCTGCACGGCAAGCAGACCAACTGAAACCCTGTAAACTTCTATAACCTTTCCAAAGCGCTTTGTAACTACTGACTTGCTGGGGACTCAAAAGTCAAGGCTCTTGACTGCGTGCACTCCTTGCGTCCTTGTCTTTCCAGAACGTACTGAGGGGCACATGAGGAAGCACAAACCTTCATTTTCAAAGCTTCTTGTAGCTCATGCACCTAGATACGTTATCGCTGCACTGGTAAGGCAACAGAATCTGAAGTCAGATAGATTTTTGTGCTCTTTTGCTATCAATCTTTTGTACTATTTAAAAATGAGATTAAAAAATCCCATGGGTGATGAGAAGGATGGCATTAAGACTGTATTCCTGCACACATGAACACAAACAACCACACAAAAGTACTACATTTCTTGCAGTTCTCTAGGAGTCTCAGGTCTGATAGCACAGGCAATACTTTGGCATACTCCAGGATTGATTTCAGTGCCTTATCAAAGGCCATACGGCTATATTGACCTGTGCATACCCTGGCTGTGGCCACTTCTGAAAAATTCACTGCAAGACCTTGCAAAGTAAACAGCAGTGAAGCAAGTCAAGAGCTTCACGTGAAAATAGACTTCATCCTGCTACAAAAGTTACATGAAACAGCAAAGTGTGGGAAAACCCAACTTTGGCACACCTCTACTTTGCGGGGAGATAAGAGGGCATGCCGAGACGGCGTGCGCCGGGCGGGGATGCAGAGCCGCACAGGGGCAGTGCGGCCTCGCCACCGCTGCCAGCACTGCGAGCTCCCTCCCAGAGCAGCCGCCAAAGGGGCTCCTTCCTGGCACCGTCAGAAAACCTGAACCCTGTCACTGTCACAACCTGCCCAGAAGTTATTTGCATCTGCACACTAAGCAAACACAAGGGAGGACAGGGGCAGAAAGGAGGCAGCCCCAAAGGCAGAGGTGAAGGTAGGCACTGAGGCTTTCTAAGGAGCCTTAGGGAATTAGTTGCATAAGTACTGCTGAAATTCAGCATAATTTTGGTATTTACCTTCACAATGGGATACAGATTTGCAACTTTTGCCAAGTTTTCACCTTGTGGAGAAATTCATCTTTTTTAATCTGTTACCTCAGCATTATAAATAATTTAAAATTGAAAAAAGTGACTTGGATAAATACAAACGGTGAAGGGTTTGCAACACTACTCATGCAACCTTAAGGTTTCTCTTTTTTTTGTTTGTTTGTTTTTTTATAGGCTACCTTTACCTCTGCAAAACACTGTTAGGAAAACAGAAATAGAAATGCCTTTCTATTCTTCTATGGGAAAGAATAAACTTGGTCTTTAATGTCTGCTGTTGAATGTTAATTTTTTTCCTCTAGCAACTGTCACAAACATGACCTCATGATCAAGTTTTATATGGTGATTTCAGTATCTAATATTTTTCCTAACAAATTCCCAGATTTAACTTCCAATATTTGGACTCACACTGGACTCAGAAAAACACTACAAAGATTAATAGCTAATAAGGTGATAAATATTCCTCACAATTCACAACCGCAGGGTTTGTTTTTTTTTTTTTTCCCTTTTACTATATACTAATGAGTGACCTCAGAGGCAGCAAGACCAGCTCCACTGGAGAATGCTACGACTTGAAGCCATCTCTGCACTAAACCCTAAGAAGGCTCAAAACTTCACTGACACAAACTAAGCTGCTCTTTGTGATCCTTCCTCCCCACCTACCCCCTAGCATGTAAGGAAAAGAAAATACAAAATATCAGAAAGGTTTCTACAAATACAAGACACATTCTTCTCCCTTTTTATTCATTAAAATTTCAGTATACCTGGATTTCATTTTTTTTTCAATTTTGAGAATTGATTCCTCATGGGAGTTATTTTTCCAAATGTTACCCAAGTACAACAAAACCATTAATTCTTATTTATTCCTACTTTTGGGAAGAAAAAAAATATTGAAGATATCCTCCAGCAGATCTTTTACACACAACAATTTTAATGCATGTGTCTGCTCATCAACAATATGCCAAGGACATTATGGAGTGAGGGAGCTCTCCGTTCTGACAACAAGCTACCTTTACTGCCATCATTTTGCATACTTTTGGGTTTTTTTTATTCACTGGAGCCATGATACTATTGGGTCCCATTCCCACAATTACAGCTCACTACAGAAGTAAGAGCAGCAGCAGCTGGCCCTGATAGTGAAGGAGCACGGAGCAAAAGGGGGAATAGCCGGCTCCTCTGGGATCCAACAGAGCAGCTGGATTTACATGCTGACTAAATGGAAAGTAGAATAAAAGAGTAAGCAGGAAACTACTTGCCTTCTTGTTATAAAGAACAACTCAAAATATTGAAAACATAGAATTGGTAAGTAATAATGAAAATGAACCACTTGGCAATGACTGGAAATGAGCAGGTAATGCTCAATAACCAGGAAAACAGCAAATAATAACCTGGAAGCAGAGTGGAACTTTGCACAAATGCCAAGCTCCCCACGAGATTGCTGTTCAGCTTTAGTAAAATGGTTACTTGAACCTTTGCTGAAGTTGAGGGAAAAGTGATCTCGCTCCAAGGCGTGTTCTGGGACATGGGCCTTCCTGGTCAATGCTACTGACTTGGGAGCTTTGGATGGAGGCTAGCAAATCTGCAAACATTGAGCAGGCAAGCAAAAAGGCAAGCAATGAAAGCTCTCCGTTCCTTTTAGGTGTCAAATAATACGCTCTTATTTTGAATAATCTCCATAATGTGCTGGCGCAGGTAATTGCTACACAAACAAGATGGACACTATTATCAGGCATACACGCTACAGGATGATAGCTACCTTAAATTTAACCCATTCGCGTGTTTCTTTTCTCTAAGTTCATCCTACACACAGAAAGATACTGTTTTCCCATGTAAACAAGGGTGGTGCTTTTCCAAAAGGAATTACATGAAGGAGAAAGGAAACAGGCACGAGTTACTTAAAAATTACTATTACAATGACTCACTATTATGGTTTCTAATCATCTATGCCCTAATGCTTTTTTTATTTCTGTTCCCATGGAAAGCTAAGAGGATTTTGAGGGTTTAGCACTCTACTTAAAATATTAAAATATTTTAAAATTCTGAAAGAACTATTATTGGAGGTTCATCTAACTGAAATATTCAATAGCCTGTGGAACCAGAAAATCTTTGCCTGAGCACACTTAATGCAAAGTGATAGACTTGTTAAAAGTCCAGCCTGGGACCAGAAGGGAATTGGTAATTCTGCTGTTCCAAACCAGCAAACAGGCTCAGGATGAGCTAGGGGAGCCCTGCAATACATTCTAGGGAGAATGTTGATGCCAGTCCTATCAATCCTGACAATCTCTGATGAAATTGCAAGGGTCATGGAACGCCCCCCTCCAATATAAACAGGAAAAAGGAGGGAGAGAGCTTCTCCCCGCAGCTACTGAAGATGCCTCTCACTCCTGCGCTCTTGCCAAAGGCCTCACTCCTACCTGTACCCAAAGAGAAACACTTCCAACTAATTCAAATGAAAGAGCAGGGAAGTAAATGCATACTCTACCTCAAAATAAGACATAGGCATGCAGCTGATAACTGAGAAAAGGTTGCAAGATAACATGAGATCTCTATCAGCCACTAGAAAGAAAAAGCACGTAAGTCTTTATAAAGGGCCCTAAAATGGAAATATGTGCACACAGTTGCTAAGTCCTGTGCTGTGTTTAAAGCTGTGCACTTGAGGAGTCTGCCAGAACAGAAGCAGGAGGAAGGACGGGGTATTGGGGATTTGAAGACACTGAGAAAAAGTGACAGAGTATAAGAGTTAAATGAGAGGACTGCTTCACCATGAAGTATTTCAAAGAAAAACTGTTAAACTGTTAATAATGAGTGCAGAGGGTTTCGACTTGCACCACAGGCTTAGGAACAGGGCAGGGCAGGAACAATAACAAGGGATAATACGTACATTTTGTTCTTTTTCGTAATTCAACTGATTAACACAGCAGCTTTTATCATTGGAACTTGTACAGTCTGCTGTACTGGCCTTCTTTGAAACAAAGCATTTGAAGAGCTGGCATTAGCTTGTGTGTAAGGCATAGTGTGACAACAGAGAAATTTATGTCCAAGTGTTGTCAATGTTTCCCTCATAAATGTATTATCTAAATCTGACACTTATTAAATTTGCCATTCTACAGATTTCAGTTGTCTCTGGGTGTCTGTCTTTGGAAATTTCCACAGGTTGAGACTTGGGCTGAAATACAAAAGGACTTAATCCATTCAGGGAGGTTCTAGGCATTCATTTAAGAAAGCTTAGCAAAAACATCTGGTCTGCGGTCTAAAAAGAAAACAAAACATTCAACTGTTCTGAAAAAAAAAAAGAAGAAGAAAATACTGTGTAAATATCTTCAAGAAACCTAATGGCATATTTTCATTTGGCAGTGTTTTGAATTCTGATCACCCCTTTTCAAACAGGACTCTAGACATAGAGGAGGTTTGCAGAATGCCAATGAAAATCAGCTGGGGCATGGAAACTGTTCTAACTGTTTAAAAATGATTTACAGGCATTTAAATAATAAAAACTTAGAACTATTGAGTTCAGAGAGCCAATTAGATAATTTAATCAACAAAAACACTAACAAGATGCCAAAAACTCTTTGAGTACCAAAAGAGCAAAAAGGAGCAACAACAACGAGCCCCAGAACCCTAAAAACCCAGCAGCATTAGAGAGCAGCATCACCCCTGGGCATGGTCTACCAGAGGAAGGATTTACACATTCCTGGGAGGCACCGGGGAACCAGCCACTGGCAGAATGGCAGAACCTAGTATTTAAACAGACCACTGATATCCCAGGATACGCATATTCCATGTCTGGGACCATAAGTAATACCACCTAGCTGGGGAATAATTATGTCCAACTTCCTAAAAGGATGATTGTGTTTCGTATCCATTTTCCTCTATGAAAAAGCTGTAATAGTCCCCCAGAAACAAAACAAATACACTGCAATACAATAAATGTTCCACGCATTTTGCTACTATCGAAGCATTCAGGCTCTACTACACTATATCTTATCTAAAAATACTCCCAGGCTACCTTAGCTCATTTCCTCCGGGAGCAGCAAATGATGCTGCTACAACATGAAGATTTTCAGACACTAATTTCTTTAAAGAGTTACAAAGGAAAAACTCCAGATTTACAACTACATTAAAATTTTGTGCACGTGAAATATACTTTTTCCAACCAATACAATTAAAACATTGAATTTTACATGATCTCTTTATGTGCATCTTTAATAATGTTACGTATCTTATAAGCCCTGGCGGGGGCGGGGGGAACCACACATGGGAGACCAAATTCTTCAGGATAGCTCTGGGAAAGTGCAAAGGGGAGCTCCATAAAATAATAATTCATACTCAAGTTGCAAGACTCAAGATTTTAAATGCATGCTGAACTGTCCAAAGCCTTTATTGACCACGGAGAGGAAGAGAACCTGGTAAGGCTCCTCATTATATCCTTCCTTCCTCCTGTGCACATTGCGAATGCGCAGCACAGCTTATACAGTCCATAACTAAGAGGGCAAATAAAGGGTAGAAATGGAAAACTGCAGGAAAAAAGCCCTCCAAGCCCTCGTATCAGCTGGCCAGAATCCCTCATTAGGTGGAGAAGAGACATCCATTCCAAACAAAATGGGCCAAATAATTTGTCCTTTCCACCCCTGCTTATACACGGAGTGACAGGGAGCACAGCAAGAATTGTGAGTAACTGTGCGAGTCATAAAAGAATTGCCGGTTTGTCCCCCAATGCCTTTTCGAGGCTAACTTCTATTCTCAGAACAGCCTGGAAGGGAGCCAGAGCCATGCCGTGCCTGTCGTTCTGCGTATGAGCAGGGAAAGATGCATTACTCTTAGCTTGGACTAGAGCTACAGAACTCTGGGAAGCTTCGCCAAGAGGAGGAAAAGGTAATACCTGGATATAAGCTTAACACACGTATCATTTGCTTACAACTTTAGAGGAAAAACTCAAGAGTATCATTTAAAAAGAGCAATAATCTTAAATAATGCTTAAAAGAACATTCAGCACCTTTGACATTGTCTTTTGTTTTATATTGAAGTAAATATTTTTTAAAAAGCCAAAAGTTAGAGGATAATACATAAGATCTCCAGCAACCAAGAACAAGTTCACTGACTGCAGTAGCAAGCTGAGGCAAAAGCCAAGGGGAAGCGGAAAGTGATGCAAACCAGGACCAACACAGGAGCAGCCTCCTGCTGTTCTGAAAGGCACAAAAAAAGCTAGAACCACAATCTTGAAGCAGTGAAGCTCAGCGAAGGGCAGCAAACAAGGTCACGACAGAATTCAAGCAGTAGGGGAGAGATTAACTCTGCAAAAACATTTTGTGAAGATTGTAGGTAGTGATATTAAGAAGAAAACTCAGTGCAAGCGGTTGACATAGCCTATGTGAAATATGTGAGACATGAGAAAATTCACACACAAACCACTATGAAGCAAACTGGGGAAGGAATGTGCAGCTTTTAGAGAAGTGAAGAGGACAGTAAATCAACATACAAGAAAATACAAACACATTTACCAAAAAAATCAAGGGCTTGGGGGAGTTTTGTTTGTTTTTGTTTTTTAAACTTCAAACAGGTTTTGCCAAAGGAACTCTAATGAGAGATTGAGGGGGGGTCATCTCTAGAAAGAAAAACTGTTGGGAACCTGCACAGAGGGAAGAGTCAGAGGGCACAAGGGTTATCAGACTAGCTGGCAGGAGGGTAAGCAGCCCAGTGCTGGCACCTGCCTAGGCTTAGGGAAAGGAAAGAAAAGAGGGCAGGTAGTGAGAATTAACACCTAGAATTAGCAGTGAGCATCCCCCCCCACACACACACACACACACACGATGTCATAGAGAGAATCAGAAACATCAGAGAAATCAAAACTAAAGAGAGACTAGGGTAGCTGAGGTTGGAGCATCCCTGAGGCAGGAGGAGAGCTGGAATAGCGTCGAGGGACATGGTCAGGGAGAGACTCAGGTACAGCCACAAAGAGAAGGGCAGGAAGGAAAACAGTCCTGAGATATGGCCAGTAGTGAGACATCAATCATCTTTTTGTGAATATTGCCAGTGGACTGAAATCATGGGAACGTGAGAGATCAAAGAGGAAGCTGAGGCAACACAAACAATCAGCTTGAGGAGCTAGGAGGAGAATTGACAGAGACTTACAAGCTGAGCAGTGAGGGTGACAGATCATATACTATACGTGTTACTTATGAGCAGTTTATGATTAAAAACAGAGCAATTCCTTGCTCCTCAAGATACTGGTGAAGAAATCCAGTCTATAGTAGCTCACTCTTCCTAACATTTCAATTTAGTAAGAATAAAAATCCCTACGAATTCTAAACGTAGTTCTAATTGTGCTTATAAATGGTAATTTCACAAGTATGTATGTTACAATAAACACAAATTAGAAGTAAATTAAACCTTAATTATACTTAGCAAATTTTATGTCCTAATTAAAAATGGTATTCTAACAATAAAAATGACTTACCACCTGAATTAGCTCTGCCACAATTGTCTAATCTTCCTAAACACTCTTTGTGTGCTCCAGCTCCACACTTAGAACATAAATAGCCTTGATAAAATGTTCCCCTGTAAAATAAAATTAGATAGCGATATATTAGAGGTGATAAATCCCATGCATAAAGGAAATAAGAGACACAGCAGAAGGTATTTGAAGTCATTTGCTGTTCTGCATAATGATAGTTCTTACAGGCTTGAGAAACAGTGACAACAATTGACAAGTAGCTCATCTGCTTTTCATCACAACCAGTCATTTAAAATATCCCAGCCGGATAGTTATTCTACCAGTAACCTAGAAGAACTATTTTCATTTCAGTTTAGCTCAAAGCAACTTTGGCACAACACTTGAAATTGTACCATTATGTATCTGTCCCACTCCAACTCATCTCCATTGGAATTTGCCCAGACAACATGAAGAGCAAGCTCTATTTTGAGCAGGCTAGAAGTATGAATATATATATTTAAACATTAATAGAGGGTTTTAATATTATTCACAAAATAGCTCATGATTTCCAATGTGCTCATTTAAAAGATAACTGGGCATGCTTTAGTTAACATCCACAGCTTTCAAGAAAGGAGTTACTTTCCTTACCCAGTGTTAAATCAGACTCCCCTTAACAAACCGGAATCTGAATTTGAGTCTCAGGAAATTTATTTTCAGACTTGTCCATAGCTTTTCTCTCAGGCAAAATCCACAGCACGGCTAACAGAAAAACCTTTGTACTTGTACTCAGCATTGTACTTGCATGCATTCGGTGCATCTGCTTCCTCTTTACAGTAGATTTGGCTGTCTCCAAGATTATCCTGACCCATATCAGGGGATTTTGTGTCTAGTCTAATGCGACACCTTCTGCTTCAAAGGAAACCCAAGCCGCACACGTGGGACACAGGACTCAGCAAGTTTACCTTGAGCACAAGGTAGAGCAACTGCTACAGCAATTACTAGACTGTTAGAGTGGGTTTTTTTTTAATTGAACATAGATCCCTAACCTTCAGCAACAGAATATACAAACTTGAATATATATATATATGTAGTAAATATAAAATATTCTAATGCAATCCATTGTTTTTTTTTTCCCCTACTTCTTTATTAGGGCATAGAATTATCCTTCACCTCAGAAGCTTCCAAGACTGGGAATTTATCCCCAGTTCAGAAAAATTAGGCACTGAGGTTCTTTTTGCCTTTTTTTTTTTTTTTTGAGTATGTGAGAGAATCATAGTTTAGCATTTTGAAGCTGAAAGCGACAATTCATTTTCAAAAATTATTTAGCACTTAACAAGCCTAAGTTGGCTCTTAACACAACTTCCAAATGCAGGACAGTTGAGGATGTCACAAGCAAGCTCTGGGGACAGCCGAGAGCCCGAGACGCAGCCCGTGTGCTGATGCAGAGCACTGTGGCCTCAACTAAGCGGTGTCCTCAGCAACGGCAGCACTGCAACGTGGTCACAGTGCCTCTGCCGTGCGGCTGCAGGAATTAATCATCTGGCCCTCACCAAGTCAGACGCATCCACACCACTCTTTGCAGTCGCTCAGGCCTTGTTACACTGAGCAAAACATCACCAAAAAATCTCTCCAAAGCCAGGACAATAAAACCATCCAGGAAAAAGGCTCCTAAAGAAAAATACATGACAAAGAAACATCCCTCGTGTCATTGTATCCCTTGCCTGTACCTACCCAAAGTGGCATTTTTCTACAGCAAGCAACAGCAGCGCCTCAACAGGCAACATCTGCAGAGCCTTTGCATGCCCGGCTCATGCTGTGCGATTTACTTTCTATGCATACCTCTATACCATTAGGCATTCCGTTATTTACAAGCAACCAGGTAGCTCTTTAAAGATAGCTCACATAATGAAATAGGAAAAAGATAAGCATGTGTGCATCTGTTTTATAGGAAAAGGAAGAAAATATGGAATTTCTCATGGTGGTCCACTAGCCTCTCTTACCTGGCTTTGTAACATCTACTTGCACTTTGCCTGGTTCAGCAATGCCTCACAGTTATTTTCAGAAAGCAGTCTCCTTATATCAAAATTTTATGATCATCCTTCTCATCTACCTTTCTGAAAAAAACATACCATCTGCTCTTGTGACTGCTGACCTACAAAGGGACCTGCAGACCAACCACGCTGGTCAGAGCTGCACAGAAAGTTGCTGTTACTCTAACTTTAACATGACTTCCATCTATTGAATTAAGTAATTCTCAAAAGACAAGAGAATTAAACAGCCTCCTGAAAAATGGGGCTGCAACTAGAGAACGTGAGCTTTTAACAGCACTTCAAGCTAATAGTTGGAGATTTGACCATAAAAATCTAGTTATAAGAACAAGAAATACCACATATAATCAATCTTATGGCTTGTCTCTCCTGGGTAAGTAACAAGCCCTTGGATAAGTAACAAGCCAGCTGTGTATTTCCACATTCTCATTAGACTCAAAATACTCCACTTGATAAAAGAAGAAGTTAAAATCTTACCTCAGAAGCATCTGACAGACTTTGCAAGATGTCACACGATTGAAGGTATGCATCTTGAACTCATGAAAGCTTGTATCTGCATAGTCTGGCCGTATGTTTGACCTAAAGGAATTTAAAAACCTATTTTAAACTGAGGAAATCTAGGACATAATGTAGCATTCTTAGAATGCGATCCAAACCTATGAGTTTAATACTGTTTTGCTTTCTTTGTTCATTCAATAAGATCCAAAAACTATATTAAAAAAAAATCAACTAGCTTAACACCATCAAAAAAATGCTAGGAACATAATTTTAACAGGCTAGACTATATTAGTCAAAAAGACAGATTCAGCATGGATTAATATATTTTAAAATATATTATTTATACTACAATGTTTAGGATTCCATAAATCTCTGGCATTTTTCTTGCTAATGAGCTACAATGATGCATAGGTATCAAAACAGGAAAAAAAAATCCAGAGGGTAAGAATCATAACCTACAAATCCTAAAGGAATGACCCCAGATGCTCTCAGGCACATCAAAGACCAACTCTGTTACTATCAAGAGGACTGGAGATATTTATTAGTTAAGTTCCATTTGTATGTATTGCACATAACTTCGACCAAAAAACATAAGACAGTTGCAAATTACAGTGATGCATAAATATAGGCAAGCATGCAAGCATCATTCTCTCCAAGAGTGATAGAAGGCTTATGAAAAATATATTTAAAGAAACTCCTTAAGTACTTAGTGTCAGAGAGGTCAGTCTTCTAACCCACTTGCTGAAGATGAACTTGCTGAAAATAAAACTGAACTCAAAGCAAATAGAATCTTGCTTTTATGCTTATGAATAACCTTACAATCAGCACAGTTTTAATCAGCTCAGTAGTCTCTCTCTGTACTACACATAATAAGATGCCAATACCGCATCTAGCAAAACCATGCATGGATACCATCACATTCAGAGGAGAAAGGTATAAAGTTAATTTCGAAACAGAAGAATTTTAGCAGAGAAATACCATACTAGAGATCTTACACTTTACAGGGCAAGGCCTGTATCCTACACTATGTTTGCAAAAGCACTAATTCTGCTAAAATCTCTACTAAAAACTGTGGGCAGCACTGTAAATGCTCCCATACAAATGGCACTGCCCCAAAACATCTGCCTTTTATTTACTCTTTGATTCAGACTAAAACAGCGTGTAAAACCACGTCGAAAGTATCATCTTAATGTGCAGACACTAATTTGGTTTGTTTTTCAATCTGATGAAACTAAACAACCTGGTCATTTTTCAAGAGTTTCCACCTATTTCGTTAGAACACGATCAATATTTTAAAATAGTAAGGATAATGTATGAGCAGAAAAGCCTCACACAGTTAAACACAAGCATATGACTATATAGCTTTCATATGTAAGAATTTCTCTTACTTTCTTCTGTCAGGTTATCTTCCACAAAGATTCAAATTTAGGTAAACCATGGAAAACACCTGCTATTAACAGAACACAGACAATACAATGATTTCATTCCTCCTTAAATTAAGAGTACTATTTTTTTTTTAAACAAAGTCATTCAGTTTTTTTTTAAAATTCTTAATAGAAAGTGTTGGTGGAGTGTGGAAAGGAGAAACATACCTCAAAAGCATAGTCAAAAAATGGCAAAGAACACAATGATTCATTGAGAGAAGAGCTGCCACAGGAGCTTTCATCTTCTTAAAACATACGCTGCTTTATTCCGCTTATAGATATTGAATTATAATGCCTTAAACAAGGTTTATCCAGATGAACAGACCTACTTACAGGCTTTCTTCTGTATGCTGAAATTTAGATACACTTGCCCTACTTGTGTAGACAGGAATACAGACTGCAATAAACCTTTGCCCTATCTTGTCTGTTTTTACCTACAAGACGACCTAGTTTCATTCCAAGTATACGTTGGTTCTTAAGAAACATAAAAATATAACATAAAAAGTCAAGTCTTCTAAGTCTCTTTAAGTCCCACAAGGTTTTAGTTTCGTGATTTTAAGATTCTAAAGACTACTTCCATAAATTTTCTATCAAAAGACCTGTACTTTTTTCACCCACCTACAAATCTTTCATACCGCCTGTCCATTCGCTGACATCTAACTTCATCTCTGTTCTTAGGAAGATGGGCCTCCTGGCTGAAGCATGTTACCAAAAAGATCCTCTGAAATATCTGGTTTTAAAGTGCATGAACCTGACTAGCTCTTTTAGGAACCTATAGCAATTGCTCATAAACCAACATGTTTCTTTGAATTTTGCTAGCCCATCTGTCTATCCCTCACAAGTTGACACTCTTCTTTTATGTTGCCCAAAGCCACATCACCCAGAAGCAAAAGCTTAATAGCCCCCAGCAATGACATCTTAGTGAAGAAAAAGAGATGCCACAAAAGCACATCATCCATCATTAAATGGATTTGGAAGGGAATGCAGCCCACCCTGTGTATCACAGAGATTCCTGTGCAGAGAAAACAAGAATCAAGAAGAAAATAAACCCAACCTGCTGCCAAATCATTCTATTTGAACAGACTTATAAAAATGCTTCAAAATAGTTGTCTCAAAACAACAGGACTATTGCATTCCCTGGAAGACCAACATACTAGTTTTCTTTTATCTCTCCCTTTCTATTACTTAATAATCATTCATCCTACCTTCACACATACATTCATACATCCTTACAAGTTACTTCAAGTTGGACAAGAAGGAATATCCTCTCCCTGCAGAAAGCTTTTAACATAAGGACAAAGTTTCTAGTTGTTAGCATTTTGAAGTCATTAGAAACAACAGTGTAAAACCAGAAATAACATTATTACTCCATAGACAGTAATATAAAGTTACCACCATATGGAAAGGTAATTAATTATATAATGAAACCCAGATAAAAATAAACAAAAAGCAAAGAAATGTGAATTTATTGTGAATAGGGAGGCAGGAGTAAGCAAGTTTTCTATAAAAATAGGTATTTCAGTGCTAACTGTGACCAGGAAAGCTCTTTCCCATTCAGGTACCTGATCAGTCATTCTGCATTATGTCAATTCCTGTTCTGTTGTCACATTACATATCACACCAAACAAGTCTGAAATAACCTGAGATGATGCACTGTAGCAGTATATATCAAGTTGCAAGTCTTTTAAGGTAAAGTTTGAAGCTTGATGAATTTTCATATTTTACTTGTCAATGTATTTTCAATACATTTAAAAAAGTGCATCTATAACCACACCTAAGCTTCTAACCAGAGACAAATTACAGCTCATCTTAATCTGTCCATGCCCAAATATCCCAAAGACCACAGCAATTTTTTTTGTCAACAAAGCCTTTGACACTGAATATTGTATTCTTGGAATTTCTGTCTGCAGTAAAACAGAAGGTCTTTGTAAAGCTGATAGCTTCATAGAAAAACAAGTGACAGTGTAACCACAACTCTCCTCAGTCACTTCTAACCGTAAGAGCAGCACTATGAGTTTCCACGTTCAAGAGCTTCATTGAGCTCTCAGAACACGCATCAGAGCTCCAGTAACGGTGTGAGAAAACACTTCCATGATCTTCCTTTCCCTTCTACTTCCCTATACAAGCTCATGTTCTAATTTGCAGGAAAAAAAAAAAGAATAAAAAGAATATGAAGCCAATATTATTTTTCATTAAGAATATTGTTTTTACAAGGAAGGTTACCTGAAAGAAAAAGGAAACTTGCACACAAAGGTTACAAAAATTCATATATATGCTTGAAACGAATCCTCTGGCTAACCTTAGGCAAATACAAGTTAGGATTTGGACTGAGTTCCTTCTCCTCCAGGCACAGTAGAGCAGCGCCCGGTGCTCTTTTCACTGCAAGTGTTAGTATGGCGTGTCCCTGCTAACCACAAAGGAATCCCTGCTTTAGAATGATCTCCGAGAGGGGTGGGGATAGGATGTCACCTGTGTGGCAGGAATACTTAATCTAACGTAATAATGAGAACGCGATTCTTCTTTTAGAGTAGAACACTGTCCCTTATTTTTACTAGTAACACTGGGAGTCGCAATGAGTTTCCTTCCTTCCCTCTTCTCCTTCTCCTGGCTGTTGCAGTTCCTTTGCTCTAGCAGGGGCACAACATTGAGACACAGAAGCAGTGGGCCCCCGTACCCAGGAAAAACAGCCCAATTCTCCCCTCTGTTCAGTTAGAGCTTTGGAAAGGAACAGCAAGGAAAGCCCCCAACTGCACAGTTACCCAGATTTACTCTAGAAACCACAGGGACATCCTTGGGCTGCCCCTCAGCCTTCTCAGTAAACCTTCCCTTTTCCAACTTAACTGCAGATTATTAGTCCCACTGGGACCAATTCATTGCTATGGCAGCAGCCCAGAGACCTGTGTTGGCTCACCTTGCTATTCCTCATCAGCTGGTAGCTGAGGCCCCTGCAGCCACCATTTGAGGATCATCCCAGCCATCATCTTCAGTGCATCCTGCACCCCCAACAAATCTTTTCTCTATAAAGTTTGCAAAATCTAGTGTAGTAAAGAGTTATTCAGGTATTTGGCATGATTTTTGCTGACATCGTGTCTATGAAACAGTTCCCCTTTAAAAATACTTTCCACATTTGCAGTGTTACTTCTTTCTTTTGATTCCTACATCTCAGAAGAATAAACCGAGTCACAGGTCACTGTCCTCAACCAGTCACATAATACAACATGTCTACAACAGGTGTCAGAAAGCAGCTTGTTTTCAACAGTCAAACCCAAGCTTTTGGGATTACAAGTTCATCCCAGGAATAAAATCCACCTAGACACGTGGCAGGACTGGCCACAGAGTAATACTATAAACTGTTCAAAATTATCTTGTCAGATAACACGTGTATGTACCTATCCTCACGCCTAAATAACAATAAAAAAGTTCTGCACTGTCCTACCTCAAAATACAAAAACAATGCATATATGAATAAAAGGCAACAGCTTAAATATAATGTATTATTAATTTCTTATAGCAAGTGAAATAATAGTTCAGAAAGTTAACATAACTCTCAAAGTTAAGACATATATGTCATAATAAAAACACTAATGCTGGAGTCAAAAATAACGAGCCTTGGCTATCCAGTGCAAGTTCTGAGCCTCATTTTACAAAACTGAATTTTGACCATCTCAGCTCTCAGCAGATTTTCAGGATGCAAATCAGAATGAAAAGGGTAACATGAATAAAATTAGACAGGATGCATTACTAGCATTTCACAAGTATGCATTACTAGCATTTCACAACTTAACCAAAATCATATTTTGAATAAAACAAAAATTAAAATAAAAATGCATTTCAATAGCATAAAACAAGCATTTAGCAGCAATTTTATTTTCGATTGGTAATCTTTGTTTGTTTTGAAATCAAGCATAACAAAAACCATTAAGTACCACCTGTCACAACTGGAGGTTGGATTAAAGAAACGAATTATAACTTTTGCTATGTAGTAGGAAAACTACACTTTCCTGTGCCATCGATTTAATTTTCCATGCATAGTAAAAATCTTATGAAATAAACTGCATTGGGAAAACAACTAAACTTTCAGCCCCAACATTTGCCAGAACGAACCATATTAAATACCTAATTACTACTGAAAATGTGTCCCAGGAGATTAAACAAACGAGAGGCTAAAGGATGGCTTACTATAGCTTCTTCCTCCCATTTTACATGGAAAGTGCATCAAAATCCCAGTCTTCATCTTTCAGAAAAGATGAGATTTCTGAAGGTATAAACAATAATGTGATCCTTATTTCATGAACTGTACTATAATGACCCTTAGATGCTTTACTTCTATTGGAGATTCTCCAAGGAACAGTTGCCCTTTAGGTGTTTCAGTATTAGCCTTACAGATTTGAACCATCTTCTCAAGTTTGTTTTGCATGAGTTAATGAAGGTAAATTTTTATTTCATTTCATAACTTAATTAAATTCTTACAGTAAATTTAAATTTTCAGTAGGAAATGTGTGAAATGCAAATAATGTGGCCAGCACTCAAAGAGAGCACACAAAAAAGAAGATGGGATTATAAAACTCAAGGAGCAGAAACTAGAGTCTGGAGTCTTTGGCCTCCTGGTTATAGGTATCAATCTCATAAGATGGTGCTAGTGATAGAAAACGCCCTGAAGCAGAGAGCCTCAAGTCTAGCATCTTGTGGCTTCACGTGCTGCAAAGAATTGAAGGCAAGAGGCTAGAGACCTCACTTTCTTATTGTAAGTGTATTTACTATTACATTAAAGTATCAGTTCAAAACCAATCTGCCTGCTAGATCCAGCGCTGTTTTCCACTCGTGACTAGTTCTTCTTTCTGTCTGTATTTAAGGACCATTTCTTTTAATTGCTTCCTTGGCAGTTTTTCAATACTAGCTAGAATTTAGCAATTAAGACTTGTACAGATTCCTACCTCTCCGGGTCAAGGCCACTGCAAAGGTGCTGCTTAGACCCATTACAAACATTTCAATTACTGTTGAAAAATTGCTTCTCTGGAAGACTTAATTAACAACTCAACTTCTTCCTCCCAGATTTCAAGTAATTCCAATCTAATTTATTTTTCTTCAACTGGAAGGGAAAGCATATTATAGAAGCAATCCTGAAAAAAACATGCGATATCCCTCAGATACACAGATAACAATTCACCCCCTGCAAGGCACATATATGTTTAACTGCAGGAATCATAGCACACAGTTAAAAGCAATCAATAAATAGGCTACAGTTAAAGGGAGGTGAGAAATCATCCTTGGCAAATGGATCGAGAAAGATCTTCTGAGAAGCGGGGTGACTCCCCCAGCTGCTCTGCTCTCAGGGGGACCCAACACAGTCACGAGCGCCCCAACACAGGCACTCTCACACAGGCAGCCCACAGAGTCAGTCCCCTGCCCCGCACACCAGGACCACAGGTCAGCTGCTCCTTCCAAGGGACTATGTTCTACCCCACAAGGAAAGAACATGCTGGGAAGCTTTAACAGTGCATCTCAATATCCTTTTTATTTCATCCCCCTCCTCTCTTCTTGACTGAATTTTACCGCAATTCTATTCAGGTCATGCATTGAAGCCTCTTATCCGATACCAACCACTTCAGTAAACACAATCATGCCAGAAGAAATTGCAAAGGAGTTGCTTGTGTTTTTAGTGGTCTGTGTATTAAAAAAAAATGCCACAACTCTAAAAAGATATTAAGAATATACTAAAAGTATACTATATTCTAAAATGACTAGCCTATTTATTTGACTAAAACCTGGTTTCAGAGAATCATAGCTTATGTGTACACACTTGTGAGTCTAGAAGCATAAAAAATGAAGAGCTGCAAGAAGCATCAGGTAAGGAGTGTGTAGTGAATCACAACTGGGTTAAGCATTAAAAGAAGAAATGCTACAGGGAGCTCGATAAAGCTCGATACGTTGAACCCTCCTCGACTCTCAACCTTGAGTAAGACCTTTGCATTTTGAGCTCTGTTATTATTCTGCACTCCATGTTATGCTTATAATAATTTAAAATGCTCCAAATGGAACTGTTGAGAATTGTGGACGCTGAGCTGATACCCTGAGCACGAACTGCTCGAGAACACTTTAGAGCATATGTGATATGAAATCCAATGCTGCAGCCAGTGCCCTCTAGTCTATAAAAGCGGGGCACAGGCTAATATCTAAGGGCACTGGAAATTTTCATGTTTACTAATTGTTATTATATTTGATATCACTTCAGGAAATGCATCAATATACCCAGATGTGCTATAACTCCTTGTAAACTGTTAACTCCCAACAGAAATCACTTACAAAAGCAAATATTTTAACTTAAAATTCATATTTTGCTACCAACGTGACCTGATTTCAAGATGTTAAGCACTTTGGAAGTTAGCCATGACAACTAGATAACAAGTACCTCAGAAAATCTTGAAAAATTTCATTAAGCAATAAGATATAGATAACATTCGGTATATTTCTTAGTGTTTTAACTTTTGTTGTCCATGCTGTCACTTATGAAACAGAAAACCATGTGTGCCACTGTCAAAAACAAACAAGACAAAAGGCTTTCAGCCAAACCTTATACGAAGAGCTGCATGGAAAGCTGATGCGAAGGGATATCCAAGCACTCTGACATGCAGCACACTTCCCTGGAAAGCACAGTGCCAACAGGCAGCATGGAACACCTTACATTTGCACCATCCTTTCCTTCTTTTTCCTCTGTGCAACACTGCCCATTTCAAATGATCTTTTCATACCACATTTCCCACTGGACAATAAGGTCTTTGTGCAATAAAATAACCAGATGAGAGCACAGGTATATAAATAGAAATAAATGATACATTTGGGATCATTAGAAGGATTTTTAGATTAACTGTAAAATAGATCTGAAAGCAAACAGTATTCTAAAAGGGTATTGTCTCTAGAGATGGACGGTGCCATTTCACAAAGGGCAATTTTTGGCTTCTTTTCCCTTGCTCTTCTCAAAGAGCAATGCTGATGACTTGCAGCTAATTCATTTTCTGTTCCAGCTAGGCTGTTATATTTCAGAACCATCTTTGAACATGCTATTTACTGAATTAATCAATCAATCAATTCTCTGTATGCAAATTCTCCATATGCAAACACTCAAACATTCTTGGTTTGTTACATCAAAGAATCTCCATCAAGACGACATGTCGTATAATTAAATTAACCATATCACAAGTAAATTGTGCTTTTGATCAAGAACGCACAATTCACTTTTAAGACTTTGCTAGCAAACTTGCTTATTTGATCATACCATGAGTGGCTTTTTTGAGATCAAGGAAATTATCATGTTAACTTTTTGGAAATGTAGTGCATTGTTTCAAAGTTGTTAATGGTTCTCCTTTGTCCTTATCAGCCTATTTCCATAAAAACTATGGGAAAGTAGTTGCTTTGAGCTAATTTATTCATATGCAAAATTTATAGACAGCAACACCTGACGGGAACAAAGCTCTGTCACGCTTTAGTTTTTAATACATCAAAAGTATCAATACTTCATATACTTGCTCTAAACATTCACTTGCTGATTTATCTGAAAGCTATGTAAATTTGGATTTGTAAAACTAATTATAACTTACCTTGATAAATGTTAAGTAAACATCTTACCATAGATTTGCACTTAGTTGAAAAGAAATGTTTGTGTTTGAATAAAGTAGGGGATGTATATTACCAAAAAATTCTGTGTTATTGGACAGATACCTAATCTGCTGAGCAGAGACCAAAAAAAAAAAAAAAAACCTTAATTAAAAAAAATATTGGGTTTCTGGGAGGAAGTAGAGTATCTATTAAAGTATCCAGGCAATATTACTTGTACAGGGACTGAAAAACCCCAAATATCTTATGCAAACAGCAAAGCTGGTACTTGACATTTGTGATGTGATGCCATGATGAACTTATTTCATGTTGACCCTGAATTTTAAGAAATAATGACTAGCTTTCATAGTAATACACCCCACATGCTGTAAAATTGTATAATTACAGAAAACATAAGGACTGGGAAATGTTTTAGTTTTGTTAACTGGAAGACCAAAGTGTGTTTATAATCTCCAAGCATTTACCCATACTGTTTTCATAAAGTCTCCTTTACATGCACTCTGTATGCTATTCTTACACTGTGTTCTAAATCATGCATAGAATTCTCCACATGGTTCTTGCTTTGTCTGGAAAAATCTACAGACACCGTTTAATGACAAATATATTGGCAATGGCAGCTTGTAACCCTAAAAAACAACCATAACCATAGTAAAGCACATTATTATTCGGTATGACACAGATTTGGCATTCATTCTTGCAGTACTGAAATATTTATACTGATTGAGAAACCAAGGCGGACACTTATTTATTGCTCTGGTAACCTACATGAGGTTCTTACAAGTGAAACACCTTTCTAGGCTGTTTGAAAAATGCAGCAGATACCTAAGGCTTTTAAAATGCTCTGATGAGAAAGCTTTAATTTAATATGTCAATGTTCAATATGTCAGAGCTCAAATATTCTCTCAGAAGCAGTCTTAATGCATATGCATTATTAATGCAGTATCTGAGGGAGCAGATCTATTTGAGCTGAATCTGACCAATGTCATTAGTCACAGAGTGCAAAGCAAATTTGGAAATAGATATGATAATCGGTAAGAGAACAGTTTTTCATCTACCATGTATCTTGCACTTAAAAATCTAAAAATCAGAGGTTTCAACCTATGAAGTATATAGCTTGCCTAAGTCTAAGACGCGATACACACACCTTTGGGTTTCAGAACCAGTGAATCTCAGATTATTTCCTTTCCATCAGATGCATGTTCAGCTTCCCTTGCGTTAGAGAACGTGCACTGATGTCTAATTTAAAGGTTGCATTTTGAGAAACAAATGAGATTGTACTTGAACTACTGCACAAACTCTAGAGCAACCTAGAAACACAACAGAGGTCAGTTAACACTAAAACTCCTTTTAAATTTTTTTTGAGAGTTATGCAGCTTTGGGATCTAAATCATTTTATTTGAATATTTCTGATTCATTAGCTCTGCATAAGGACAATTAATGCATATTCTAATCACTACAATGGCCACAATTCACACCGATGTTTAAGATATGGCCTATTAAACATGACAATAACACTGAAAATTCAGCAACAAAGTCAAAGCAGAAAATATAATCGTAATACTTCCAAATGCGACATTTCAACTGAAGACATGAAAAATGGTCTTTTCTTTACCTGCAAGATGGTTTAAATACACTTTTTAATTAGTGGCGGAGTTGCTGACTAAAGCCTTACTAATAGAGTTTTACAACAGTGTGACATGAGGCTTTGTAACACTGGTCTGTGCCTCCTCCAGTGCAGCAGTGCTGAACTCAGGCAGACAAGGCCCTGAGGAACCCTGACCCTGCTTTGGGGAAGAGGCTGGAGCAGGCCTAGGACCTAAGTTTTCCTGCAATTCTGTTTTAAATAGCATTTTTGTGTAATGGGTCCTATCTAGGAAAATAGATTGAGGCCAAATTTGCTGATGGCAATGTAGGAAAATAGACTGAAGCCAAGTTTTCTGATGGCAATGTTTAGAGCAGATTAGGAAGCACAGTGAGAAATGAGAGAAAAAGCTAATTGAATTAGCAAACGGGATATCACGATGACAAACTAAATTCAGTCCAGATCAGCATAAGATATGGCATACTGTATTACACTAATGGATTCAGATATTAAGTCAGTGTGAAAATCCAACACACAGCCTTCCAAGCGAAAAAGTGCTACCACCGCACACCACACAACATGCCCTTGCCCCGCGCTCTACAGCGATCGAGAAACAAGAGCCAACTACGCACAAAGAAATATATAGCTGAAGGAAGCAAGAGTATACTGTGAAAATGAGTCACATGGATATATTTTCTTTCAGCATTTATTCTATTATTATCTATTTTTATCATCTCTGAATAAAATAAACAAGAATTACAAAGCAGCAACTCTTGTACAGAGTTGAGGAGAGAAGATGTCACCATATAGTAAGAAACTCAGCTTGATAATTAGTTGGGTAAGCAGTTCCAAAGACAAAGGAATACGATTGTGGAACACATGCTTACACAACGGACAGAGTCAACTGAGTTTCATAAGTCACAATAAATACAATGAAACAAAAATGTTTCCAATCTAACATTATCAAGTAGTTTTTTGTTTTAATGAAGAATGGTTAGCTTAAAATTCCCTGACACATATATTAGATTTTTTTTTAAAAAAAAAAGCAGCCTATTGCATAAACTGATTGATAACATAAACATATCAAGTATTATGGATAAATTCTAGGTGTATTATGGGACACAATGTATTTTTCCCCCGATTCTTCTGGTTGATTTTAATACAGGAATAAAGAGAGAAAATATATTTTTATTAAATTTTTTTTTTAATAAAATGTCCCACCTAGTGTCTCACATTCTTACTGTCAAGATTTGATGTTTTTAATGACTTATTGACAGCAAAGAAACAGTGTACATTATCACATTGCTAACAAGCTTTTTACATTGTGTTTCTAACAAGCTCGTAGCAATTTGGCATAACACTTCTATTATTGCCTTAAAAATGAATCGACTGTATTTTAACCAGGGTTATTTCTCACGTCAGGTCAAATATGATCAGTCCACTCCTTCTAGTAGAGCACTATCTTTAAAAAGACCAAGAGTAAACTCCTCTCTTTGGTGTAAGAATGCTCCTCTTAAAACCTATTGCCCTGGTCTCTGCCTGTTCACTTTACAAAAACCTCTCAGATGACCAGGCTCTATTTCACAGAAGTCTCCGATTCAAGAACCTAACTGCAATGTTAACTGTGCTGCCCCAATGTCATACTTCACCTTAATGTCATCTAGAAAACCCAGGGCTCTAACTGCCAATTTTGAAGGCTGCACACAATATATTGAAAACCAAACAAAAAAAAAGAAAAAGGCAGAAAAGGAGAAGCTGAGTCAACCATGACTCCAGAGATTAGTAAGAATAATGTCAACAGCATCAAATTCAGTGCACAAATGCTGAGGATGTCACTCATTGTCACTGAGGATGCAACTTTTATACCTATGCCATTGAAAAGCTTTATGAAATTCTTGGCAGAAATAAAAATTGAGGTGCTTTGGTATTGCATATTTTTTCTAAACTGAACACTAGTCAGGAAAACTGCAAATACTTACTGTCACAGTGGAACTGCCATATGAACAAAACCGATTTACTCCATTTCTTCTAAAGAGAAAACCATTGTTCCCGTCTTCGCGCATGAAGAAACTCAGCACATACAATAACAACGGAGCGGCTACGAGGCCAAGTAGCTTCACAAGTCTGTGAAACTAGTTCTCTCTCTAAACACAAAGCATTTACTAGCCCCGGGAAGGACCCTGAGATCTCCTCCTTTGTCACATCAAAGCTTTTCTGTATCGAGGAGCTCCCTTCTCTTTCATGCTACATCAGTAACATACATGTGTCTGTATCCAAATTCGCTTTTCAATTACACTATTGTAACACACGAGCAACTTTATTGACTTGGGTAGATTTAGGACTTGTCAACACTGAACAGTTTTTAAAAGGGATTTTACTGAGCTACTTTTAAAGGTTCAGAAAACAAAGTAAGGTCTGTCTGCATTGGATGTCTTTTCAGAAATGTAACTGTAAGCAAGGCAGTGGTTACACAGATATAATACCATCCAACTATCTCAAAAATGTTATTAAAAAGCAATTAAGATCCTTTGTGTTCCCTTGTTTTGTCCCTCAATTAATATGGCACAGACCTGATTGCACACAGAGCGCTCTTCTGAAGGCAACAAAACCACACTGACCTTTCTGACTGGAATTCTGTAAAACAATATTTCCAATAACCAAGTAAGAGTCCAGTTTCCCCCTTCACCAAGTGCACAGTGTAGGCTTAGTACAATTTTTCAGTAATCAAATATTCTGCCTATAAACATAGCAATTATAATTAAGTATGCTGAATAGCAGCATCATTTTAATCACAGCTACTTTCCAGAGTTGAATGACATTAGACCAGATATCCTACACAATAGGCAACGAGAGCCTTGAAAAGCACAAATCAAATCAACCAGCCTGCTGAGCGAAACAGTTGGCTTTGCTTATTCCCAATACAAACTCTTGAGCCTCAACACACCTAAGAAACTAGTTGTTGCTATATATCCTGTGGTATGTTTGGGGAAATCTGTCTTGGAAGAAAGTTGCTGAGCGCAAGATGCTATAAAGCCAAACTGGGTCAAAAGAGAAGGAAAAAAAAGTCTAAGAATATTCTTTTAAAATGTTCTTTTAAATCCCATTTGCCATAAATAAAAGGGAAGAAAAGAACTGTGTAATACAAATAATGCACTACCTCACCTGTTACCTCAGCTCTACTGACACAGCTCAGCCCTGACCTGCAGCAACCTGCTCTTCCAGCTTCCGCATCCATGTGGGAAGAGGTTAAACCAGGAGTATGGCTTTACAAAATGGACAAATGCTCACAAAAGACAAGGCTAACACCACCAGTCTCACTTTCAACAACCTCCATCTGTCCAAGCTGAAAAAGAAGCACATTAACTTGATAGACTTTTAGATCGCCTTTGTTCTGCTCTCCTAGGACAACTAGCAGCAAGAAAACAGTAAATCACTGCTCGCCAAAGCATACCTCTGAACAGCCCGGACACTCACAAACAGAAAATAAAGGTCATTATAGCATGAACACCCTGCTATTTCAAGTGATAAGAGAGTATTACAGATGACCATAAAAACAGATATTTTGGAAAGATGTCTGTTTCTTCCAGTCTTGCTCAGACTCAAAAAAAGCAAAGGATAGGGGAATGAAGGTGGCTGTTGTCTGGAAAATAAATTTGGGGCAGCAGGAGGACAGATACATGGGCTGCCAGCTGCTCTCAAAACTGGAAGCTGCACAAGGAACAGGTATCCCAAGACACAAGATGGGAGAGTCCTCAAAAACATGGCGAAGATGAAGCAGAGGGGAGCAGGCATGAGAGCAGGCCTGCAGGGAATCAGAAAAATGTTTAGGTGTTACTGAGGACTCGCTTCCAGGAGAAAGCAGAGTTCCTACCGCTCTCACCAACTCCTTGCCTGGTTTTACCCTCACCACTCGCCTCAGGGTCAGGGAGGAAGCCTGAAAGGGATCAATAGCAGTAATGTTAATGCTGATAAAGTTGGGTTCCTCATGCTTTTCAAACACAATTTATCTATACTTAAATAAATATCAATAATGGCATTACAGGAAGTGCAGGGAGGGCACGGAGACAGAAAGACAGGAAAAGCTGAAGTACTTAGTTTTCTGTGCCCATACGACTAGAAGCTTCTTCCCAGCCCCTTCCATGCTACACAGAAATTGTTACCAAAGCGTGACATTTACATCTGCTATAATCAGCAAGGTGGGAAGGGATCTCAGTATTTGTCCAACCCAGTTCTTCTCTATATTTTTACTTAAATCATTAACATAGATCACAATAAAATTTTATATATATATATACACACACACACCCATAATAGGTGTATATCCATATATATATATACACATACACACACACATCTTATAAGTTTCAGTCATATCAGCTCTCTATAGCACATGTACCCCCTTTTTCTACAATCCACATTCCTTCACATTCACATTTAAAACAACCTTTAATATTGTCTCTCTATTTTCACTGGGAATATCTCACTCCCCCACACTTTTTTTTTTTAATAAAGCAATGTATCTCCTCATTATCTGATTCCTTTGTTTGCATATTTTAAATTTAATCAGAACACTCAAGGTGCCAATAATCACATTTGTCTTTCCACCAAGAAGCAGAAATGGAAGTAAAGCTGATGCTGCATAACAATAATGTAATCTGCAGTACTGCATCTGAACTGAACTTTTTAAGAAGTCCAAAACATTCATGTGTCTAAGTTGAAAATTTAAAACGGAAATCAACCTTTTGAAATCAAAGGTAATAAAGCAAACAACTTCACCTAAATATTAGACTATAAGCTAGCTAAAAGCCACTAGCAATGAAGTCAGCATCTACTTTCTTAAATAATCAACATCATCTCAAAAAAGCAACTAGGCAACATAAAAATGAGAGAAAGTCACTATTATGTGCTAAACAATAAACAATAAAACAATAAAGAATAGGCTAAAGCAATATCCCCCTGGTTGTTTCAAACAGTGTTATAAAAAAATGACTAGGAAGCGATGGCAGAAAGTTAATACATAGTCTAGAGTGCCCTCTTTCTTCTCTACGAGGAGTTTCACGGAAGCATTATATTTCTATCAGCTGTAAGTTTTGTTTTCACTAAGTCAAATAAAGCAATTGAGGGTGTATAAAAGTTAAAATTAAAAATATTTCTGCTGCATAGTCTTAGACTAGTGAGGAAGGTGATTTTACTCTAATGAAAATATACTTACAAGGCCATTTGAAATTGTTCAAGCCACTTTTTCTTCAAGTCCTTAGTTTTACAGTAAACTTCTAATCCATTTTGACCTTGGATATGAATGAGGTAGAAGCCATAAGACCACTGCATAAAAAAAGACCAGCAATACACAGACTGAACAATTACGTAACTCAACATTTACTGGGGGGGGGGAAGGGGAGGAGGGGAGTGGGAGGGAGAGGGAAGAGAAGAGAGAGAAAGAAGCAACTCTAGGTTCCTTAGTATAAATCCTGATTTTGGAAACACTGAGAACATATTATAACGTGATTTGGTTCACTTGGGATCGGTTTACTCAAACATTTTCATTATCTCTAAATAAGCAAAACTGAAATCCTTAAGTATTCATTTCAAATAACATACAGCTTATTTAACACAGAAATACAGTTTATTTAATACAGCTTATTTAACACAGAAAACTTGCTAAACACATTTTAGAAACATTTCTTGAACTCAAGCAAAATTTCTGAATGTTGCTGAAAGCACACATTTTATTATCAACTTAGCAATTTGTAAAATATATATACCTTTTTATTTTCTTTATCAGTAGTGGGATTATTTGTAATTTTGTATTTTTGAAGATCTATTATTTCCTTCATTTCATAATTATCACCTCTCCGTTTACAAACGATTACAGCTAGATCAAACAAGAAAATATGCCTATAAAAATACAATATAGAAAAGGGTTAAAACATTATTTGTAAAGTCAACACGCAAAGCCCTCTCCACAGGCAATTAAAATACTGGATAAGAGAACATGAAATACTTCAAGTATTTTTACAAGAGGTTCATAGAGACTGAGATGACCCTAGATGATAATGGTTAACTTCCCATGAACCACTTTGCAAATTTATTTTCTTAATATCGATAGGCTTGGTGATTGCACGGTGAAAGTACTCAAGAATCACTGAACTGACCACACATTATAAAAAACAGATTTATTCTGCATTTCTAATAGCAAACATCAGACCTCACGCCATCACCTGTCTTGCCTTGCACGTTTGTCTAATGTAGTTATCCTTATTTCCCCATCACCTTGTGGCCTTCCATACTGTAACAGAGAATGATTCTGAAAACAAAAAGAATATGCACGTCTTAGCATAGCAGAGGAGCTAAAAAGTTGACATAAAAGGCGGACCACCTCTCTTACCCCCTTTTGTCAGGTCCAAACAAGCAATTAACAAAAAAAAAAAAAAAAAAACCACACACACACACCTTATTTCACTTTCATGTAAACTAACTTTGATAAAGCATCAGTACATTACTTTTTTTTCCGTTTTGTAAATACCTGCAGCACTATGCAAGTAATACTTAAGCGCACAAATACATTTAACTGTACACAGATCCCCAAAATAGTGAGCAGTATTGTCTGTACTTAAACACACATATATCAACCTAAACCAACCAAAGCATACACATGCAGGAATACTATAGCTGCATGTAAAATGGAGAAAAAAGAAAAAAGGTGTGTCAAACAATATATATGATCAGAAATGATTTTAAAACTACATAAGTGAGAAATATCACATACCAAATTCTCTATTGATAGTTGAAATTGTCTAATTTCACGGAGTGTTTCATTATCTCTCTTCACTTCATTTACATATTGAGCCAAGTCCTAGAGTATCAACAGGAAAAGGGAGACAAGCTTTTCTGTAACAGAGCACTTAATTATTTCTGTCTTAAAAAAAATGACTACGCAGATAGGCTAAGAAGTTATCTTTAATATTCAAGAATTACCCATATGTACACCTAAATAAAAAGCAAAAACCCTTTACAGATTTTAAAGTCATATTTACAACTTTCTTCTTTTCAATTCCAAATTCAGTAGCAAGATATAGAAAAACACATAATAAATTGCAAAAGAGGACTGACTTTTTCTGAATTTGGTTAACGTCTTGTTTTCAAGACTAGACTTGGAAATGTAATTTGTGTAGTGCACAGTCTGAAAAAGCACTCAATGCCACCCAACACCTGAAAACAAAGAGTAAATACCACATATTTTATATGTGGTGTAACGCTGCTCAGATGTGGTGGAAAGAGTATTAAAGACTGTGTGCTTGTGCAAAGAGAAGTTATTACACAGAGGATTTAAAAAGGGGCTTGCAATGGGGCATATACTTCTGAAGTCACAGGCTGAGATCATTCTTGTCCCCTTCACCAACACACCTCCTGTACACATTTCACTGACACCTTTAAAACCACCTGAACATGCTTGACTAACAGGGACAATTTGCTGGGGCTTCTGTTTTATGGCTGGAGACTACGAGTGAGCAGGAGTGGTAATTGGTAAGGTCAGGGATGCTGAGAGCAGCAGCTCAAAAAGGTGTTTGGATCTTCACAACCTGCTTTAACAAGATCTTTCAATATGGTCACAAAATTGGAGGGCAAGGAAAGGATATTTTTTCTCAAGATGCTTTTATGGGAACCTAAGAAGAGCTGAAGTCATTCCATCAGCTTCCAAATGGATTCAAATGACATTCACATCAGTCTTAAATGGGCTGACATAAAAATCAAGTAATTCTGGTTTTTTTGCTGCTAAAAGAAAGCTGCCCACATAAAGCTTTCCTACAATTTTCTTTCTGGATAGGCAGCAAAAATTACTCAGTTTCCACTTTGTTGTCAGCTATTCCCAAAGATTCTTCATTTTTCCAGAAGACACATCAGGGGCTTTAGAAACACGCTATGCTGTGTGGTTATCTCTACTGCGCTGGCAGCAACGATCATAAGACAATACAATAAGATGGGAAATAATGAAGTGAGGTAACTGCAGGCACAAGCATTAATAAAGTTGCTCATTTCTGTAAATTTTATTTTGGTTGCATTGGTAGTCTTGTGTTACGCCATCCAGTACATAACTGCCACAGCAGTTGGAGAAACAAAATAAAGAGAATGTGACAAGCCTGTTCCAGAAACACTGCAGCTCAGAAAACTACTAAAACTTATTCCCAACACTTGAGCAAATATCCTTGCCCTAGTGTACTCGCTAAGGTCATGGTGAACTGTGAAAACATTTGACCTATTGTGAAAAATGTTATCTCTGCCAAGAAATATAATTGTGAATTACCCTTTTAACAGGCATCATAAATATAAATACTTGTCACAAATACTTACCTTCATGGCATCAAGTGCCAGCTTGAGATTTGCCTTCTCCATAGGATCCGTAGTATGTTTTACCAGCTCCTGTTGACAGAGGAGTTACAACTTTTCACCCACTGGCTGTCATTTCACAAATTGAAGTTACTGTCGCTCACCAACAAAAAAAACTGCCAATTACACTTTTAACAGATATCACAGCCCAAGAACTCACAATTTCTTCCCTATAGTGACCTATAGGGCCTATGAGTTACTAAAGGTTACAGCAAACAGGTAATTGGCTTAAGGATTACTGCAACATAGCTTTAAAGACCAATTTTAACTATTAAATGAAAAAATCATTAAAAGCTAATCTGGTCTGTCTCGCGCTTAAAACTTGCCAATAAGATCACTACTATATGTGCACCTTGGAAGCACAGGTCAACACATTCATGTGCACATTCCTCAGAGCGAATGATCCCACTACATTTGTCTGAAGAGGAACGTTTCCTGACAATAAAGCCTCAGCTAAACTGGGAACTGTGCAAAAGAAATCACTGTCTCATTACACTTAAGATAAAGCTGACTCGGAAGACATATTTAAGACACATGGAAACGTTAAAAGAATTTTTAAGCTGCCTCCCATATGGAAAATAAAGTGGGTTTTTGGGGTTTTTTTTTGTTTGTTTTGTCTTTCCTGACATGGAAAAGCAACCTCTTAAGAAAATAGGTTGTTACTTCTTTATAATCTGAGAAGATAATTATACATTTCAGCTCATGTAGTAACTTTATAAAATCCTAGAAAATTAAGGAATAACTATTTCATATAACAACCACAACAACTTTATTGGATTTTTTCTTTCATCTGTTAAATGCTTTTCGGCATTTACAAACTTACTCTTTCATAAACCCAGACATTAGTGTGTACTGACACGTTAAATATCCTTTCCTGTTATACACAGTGATTATAAAACCATGATTCAGATTTTATAAGCAATTTTAAAAGGAGCTGTACTGCTCATTTTTTCTTTTTCCAAATTTCTGTTGATCAAAATACTGATGACTCACATTTATAGAAATATTTTGAAAAATTTAATATAAGAATGTATATTGCTCTGCAGAGTCAAAATTATGCTTCACATACAAGCAGTAGCTCTTTTTAAATGACATTTTACAAGCATCAGCAGGGTTGACAGTCTAATATAGTAATACATTTCTTTGCTGCTGAACTAATGAGTCTCCTGGCACAGCTATCAAATTAAATTTATAAGACTCTCCACCCTTATTATAGGACTAACAGCAAAAGCTAACACTTTGTGGTTTATAACAAGAAACATTTCAAAATAAATATGGCCTTATTGTAATTTATGAAAGCATGGAAGCATCTTAAATGTATGCAGCATTGTTGAGCTTGCTCTTTTGGGGGTCCACATTTCAAGCACCGTAATTAGAGTTTGACACTACTAATAATTTTTAAAATACCAAGAATGAAAAGGTTCAGATACTGGGGAAGCAATTGCGGTTTACTTGTTTTTCTCAGATGTGCTTCAGCTCCGAGGAATAAACACCACTATGAAACCCACACTTGAGAGGATTTTATTTTGTAATAAATCAGCCTCAAATCTATGGAAATAATGATCACCTCCCTTTGATAAAGGCTTTAAACCTCATTTTAAAATTCTACCAAGGGTAAGCCACACATTCTGCTCTCAGACACCTAAAGCTTCAAAAACAGAATACCTGGAGCAGCAGGTGATATTTTAGTACTCTCTGCATTGGAACCACTAAGAGATCACGCAACGTAAACTTCCCGTTATTGGCCCTCTTGGAACATTCCTAGTTCAGAGCAGAGGAAAGATTAAAGTAAGTCCGAAAATGCAAGCATTAAAAATTATATATATATATACATGAACATGCATCTATCTATATAAGACAATGTTTATCTAGGCCAAGCAACTATATTAAACATAAGATGTGAAATACCAACAAAATGGAGAAAAATAAAAAATACAGCAATAGCACCAGAGCTAAAAAATAGCCAAGTCCTGCACTGGGGACACACTATCCCCTCCAGCGGGGCAGCCTGAGGACTAGCTGGTTGGGACTCTGCTGGAAAGGACCGGGGGTCTTGGCAGAGAACAAGACCCTCCGAGGAGAGACTGTGGGACGGGTCCCTTCCACCCTGAACCATCCCGCACACCTAAGTTCAGTCTCCTCAGGCAGCACTTAAAACAGATCCAGAGCAATGCTGCAAGCTCAGGCAGACTGCCCATCCTTTCAGGAGCAGAGGGGACAGTTGGGAAGCATATTTCCATCAAGTAACAATGACAAGAAAACTTAAAATCTGTATATATGTATGTATTCCATCAAAACTGATACCTCTAACTTCAACTTAACATCTTCTTTTGTCTTAGAGATGTTGTCTAAACATGATATTGCTATCTCCACTTGACTGCAGTACTGTCCATAAATAACCAATCTAAATCAAAGCAAGAGAAAAAGAATTAACAGAATATTTGCATCTATAAGAACTATCTTGATCATATTTCATGAACAGATTGGTAACACACTTTCAGAGGGAATTGAAAAGCACAAATTTCAATGGGCAGCAAAAAAAAAAAAAAAAAAAAAAAAACAAGGAAGGGTTATTCAGGGACAACATGGTATTGGGCTATCTTCAAAATCCTGTAGAAGCAGTGCAGTTTGCCTTACCACTCACATGTATATATTCTGATAAGCATGGCTATTGCTTAACAGTACTACAGCCTGCAGTATTTAAAAACACTGTACATTTGAAAGGCTATTGTAAAATAGGCTTAACTACAAGGTTAGTTACAGCTATCATTTTTAAAGAAATTTTAGGTTTGCCAATCCTTCTACAAGAGTTTTTCAACTCTTTACCTTCACTCACTATTGAAGATGGTTATTTAACTTTTACCACATTTGATTATTTTTAATAACTACATTGTAAAAATCTGAGTCTATTCTCCCAAACGTTTCCCTTGTGTGTAGTAAACAAAGTTTGGGTTTGCTCTTTCTTTCCTTTTTTCTTCCTTGTAGCACAAATCTCGGAGCTACTTTTGAAAAACATGCATTATCCAGAACAACTTTATGCCATCTAATTGCTTCCTGTAGCAGGAGAAAGTCTCATAACCTGGGAGATAAATACGTCCTGCTCCAACACGAAAGCTCAGAGCGAGGGCCTCTGCAGGCAAGTGTGTTTACAGGCAGTTTTATAAATATACTGACATTAAATTTGATTCTATATTAGAAGTATTCAGCAAATAGTGAAATGCTTTAGTGGACTGAGTGTAGATTATCACAAGGGAGTACTACAAGTTAGTGCATAAATCTTACCTTTCTTTGTAGTTAATAAAAATCTGATACAGGTTCTGATCGTTTTTGTTAACAATGGAGTCATTGATGTCCTGTGTTAGACTTCGGTGAATTTTCACCAAATCCTTGAAAACAGTGAAGGGGGAAAGGAGGAAGGTTTTGTTCTGTTCTGTTTTGTTTGTAAATGGAGGAAAAAAGCTTTGACTTCACGTCAGAACCACCAATTTCACTAAGTTAGAAAACAGATTATTTCTGAGTAAAAGCTAAATTTCATGATCCACCACATATTCAGTTCAGTGCAATGAGAAGCTGAATTTCAAGAACTGCTTATAAAACACTAATTTATTTTAGCTTGAAATGCGCACTGTTAATTCATCTTCATTTTATAATGATAATTTTAAAATTACGCAAGTCAAGTAAATACTTTAGTGACAAAATAATGATTCGTGTCCCTGAGCATGAAAAATTAGTTTTGTACATTACATTGGTCAATTAGTGACGTTCCAGTGCTAAGTTAACTGCAACCATAATGAGCTTTCCAATACAGCAGGCTCAAAAAAAGTACAAATGCTGCCAAAAGACTGAAGCCTTACTACATAGTAGCAAAACATCTCTAATGTTTACTGCTATGCAAAAAAATAAAGTTACTAGGAGTGACTACTCCTAGCCTTACATTGGTACCCATCAGCATGGATACTGTCAGAGAAGTCATAAGAAATTAAGTTAGAATAGGTTAAAAAAAAAAAAAAAAAAAGCTACAGCCTCCACCCCAGTTAATCAGGAGAACTTAGAAGTGGTGCACAGTCTACCACAAAGAAAAGCATAGGACTTAATGGAAAAAACTATTGAAGACTGTTTAATTCCGTAAAAGATATAGCACAAAAATAATATTCAACATTCAGTAGGAAATTACAGGAATAAAAACTAACGATAAACAAACTCAGTTATCACATCCCAACTGCAAGAACAAAAACATCTTAAAGCAGATCAAATGCAGTTGCTAAATCTGCATGACTTCATCATCAGAACTTGAAGTTGCAGGACACACAGGCATTAGTACAGAAACGCTTCCAAATGAAAATATTATAGGAACACACTTTTCAGGGCTGCACAGAGATACAACTAAGCAGCAGCCACAGGAAAGACCTGGAAGTTTCCTGAACAGAATCTTTAGGAGCTCTTATCTCCATTGAAAACATTTATATCAGTTTAATTTAAAACGTTAAGCATCATTAAAAGTTAACAAAAGCTTCATCGCTTCAGCATCAGTT
>NW_010589492.1:36485-81467 GCF_000705375.1 Tinamus guttatus
CTTTCCCTCTGCATGCCTGTGTCTGGTATGTAGGTCTCTATACATAAACATACACAGATGTAAATATACACACCCCTGCAGGCATACACGGGTACATAGACTGACATACATACACACACATATATATTTTATAGGACTAAGCCTCAAATTCTAATCTGTGAGGCCTTGTGAAATGCACTATCTTTACAGTGGCAGCTGTTTTTTTTTTTTTTTTTTTTTTTTTTCCCTTTGTGCTAGAAGTACCTTTTAACATTAGGAGGTAATTTTGTCCAGCAGGCATCTGTCAGAATCTATATACAGAAAATAACCTCACTCTAAAGTGCCCAGGCTTCACCACAACCCACAACTCCTTGAAAGAGGCAAACTCATCCTGTTCTGAGACCACTGCATTTCTCTCCACATCCCAGTTTGCAATAGATCTTTATGCAACAGAGCTATTTTTAGTTTAAAATGAGCTTCCACTGCCCTCCAGCCTTCCTGCCGAGGAACTGCCGCAGAGCCAAGGTCTAAGCAGAAAAAATGTTTACACATATTTTTGGTTAACTCAAATCTACATTTCTTTTCATGTTTTTGAAAGCCTATGAAAGGTTATCTTGTTAGAAATAAGCACCCTGTTGTAACAAAAGACTACTGAACGTTGACAATGGAAAGCAAAGTAAAATATCCGCAATACAGTAGCTGAGTATATCCTGCTGATTTCAAATGAACAGTTTTGTTCTTTTTATTCCTCTTGCCTCAACACTTTTTAATGAGTTGACTGACCTCATTAGGGTTATAGACCTCTGTATAGCGGTGCACCTTGGTTGGCTTTAAGTCCTCAAACGTACATAAGACAACATGCCTAGGCGTACTGAGCCTTAGGAAAGGAACTTAGGGTAGGTCAAACAGGCCGAGTCAGGGCCTTATTTACCCTGAATAAGAAATGCCCACGTAGGACAAAATGTAGACTCATTTTGGAAAGCAGAGATCTCTCAAAAGGCAGTCAACATATTCCAAGTTCCACTGAATCTTTGTAACACCACCTTTCAATGACAGATTCTGCTTAAGCTGTATGCTTAACTTTAAAATGCCTTGCATGATGACACATGCAGCCTAAATACCAGGATTTGCACACTAGCTACAGCTTTCTGCTGAAAACTCTGCTAGCTTTGAGCAGCAGGCAACCTACCAGGCACAACTTTGTACAGTCACTAAAATACTGGAATATGTTAAAGGCAATCCATCTTCAATGAATTACTAGCTACCTATGCATCAAAAATACTCCACCTTAAAAACACTCATTGTCTGGCTAGGACTGTTTCTCTTACTTTTTATTTTTCTTTTTCCTAATTTTTTCTATTTAAGGAAATAGGGTATTATTTTGCAAGATTTTTCATTAAGCATCCTAATACATAAATGCTTTATGAGAACATGTGCACCTTACTTCACATAAGCACTTTATGCAGTAACATCCGACAAAAATGGTACCAGCATATGAACCTTTTAACTTTTCACTAAACCGCAATTACTTACAGGAATGTTGATGAAAACAGTATCAAACTCTGATGCTGACAAAAACCTTCTCAATGGCACCATGAAAAACTGTCAGGGAAAAAAAATATATATATATATATATGTATACACACACACACACCCCAACTGTTTCATTATTTTCTAGGCTGTAAATAACAATTATAAAATATGTAAAGAACAATTTGGAGTAGTATCTTACTTTCTCTATCGATTCCAGTGTTTCAGTGTATTTCTCTTCAGTTTGCTTTATTTCAGCAAGACAACAGCTTCTTATGTCATTTTCAGTATGTTTCTGCAATTACAGTGAAGTCAAGTTTAGGTCATTATTAGGTACATAATGGACAAAAAAACGGATTTGTTTAAAAATAGGCAATTAGGACAATAACTGCTTCCTGATTTTTTTTCCTCAACTAGTACAGCCTCTAAAGATGGTAGCAATTACCAATATTATTTTTATTGTTCAATTAGATGATGTTTATAAGTTTTACCAAAAATTTAGCATTAAAGGAATATTATGAACAGTTAGTTAATGTTTAGGTATAAAAGGCTTAAATGTCTGCACATACTTTTAGAGTTGAAGGATAAAGTCACATTCAATTTAGATCCAGACTAGGAAGCCTTATTTAAAACACTGAGCAGTTAATAATTCCATTAAACTTAATGGGACTAACTTATATAAGTAACTTTCCATTGCCATAAATATTGGATTCGATCTAATCCCTGCCCTTATTTACAGTTTTCCCTCTGTGATCACGAGAGTTTTTTCTTCGGATAAAACACAAAGCTGTTGTCAAATTAGGAAACACAGTAACCTCTTAACATGTGCATTTCTTTTCAAAGAGACACTGGGATTTTTCTGTGCAAATCAGCAGACGCGTAGGAAATTGAAGCAATTATCAGGACTCTATAAAAATAATTTAAAAGCATGTGCATTTACCGTGCGTTGGAAGAGAGGGGGGAGTTAACCATAGGCAAATATGGTCAATAAGGTGCTGAAATTTGATATCATTTGGCTTTTAGTTATAGGTTTAGTTTTCTTTTGTGAGCTCAATACTCTTCAAACCAAGAAATGTATTTGCATCAACATAAGTTTTTGTACCCTATAGAAGTTGAGATCCAATTGTAACATTTATGCTTTTGCTGCACACTAAATCATATAAGCAATACAAACAAAACCCAAGGATCACACTTAATTTACTTCAGTTTTGTGTTAATTTAACACAAACAGATCATTCCCACCAGTGCTTGTGGCAAAATTTACTAACATAACAATCTCCTATCTATACCACAAACTACTGCAATTAGAGTATGACAAAAGCAGAGATGGGGAGAGAAAAAAAAAAAAAAAGAGAGAAATACTTCTGGCAGTACTTACACATTAAGTGAGGAAAATCTGTCTATGAAGGTCTACTTTGCAAGATAATATCAATAAATTGAGAATAAGGGTTATTTAAGCAAAAGATGCATTTTTGGCCAGCTAATGCACACTTTGAAGAGTACTGATTTCTGTTAAAAATGTGCTTGAAGTTGTCCTGCAATAATGCATTTATACAGGGAAGTCTCACATAGGATCCAGATGAAAGAACTGCATAAAAGTGTCATATTAGCATGCAGTAGTTTTATAAATCTGAAGAGCAAATCACCACAAACTAGAAATAATTACCATATTTGAGAAACGTGTCAGACAAAGAACTGTAACATCTCCATACATTTCATGTTGTGGAAGAATATTTTGCTGTAACATTTTCATGTTTCAATTACTTTTTATAATGATCAGTCTGAAAGATCTAGGCTTAAGATGCAGCTAAAATAAGAATGTCAAGCTTCTGATTACTTGACTAATCATTTGCTAGAAATAAAGATATCAGAGTGACATTTGAATCAGGAAAGAATCAGAGAGAGTTTGCACATTACAAACTGTCCAAGATTACCAAATTCTACTGTGGAAAAAAACTTCTATTATAGGTAACCCAAAACTTACTGTGTTTTGAATTTCAGCATAAGATTACAAAAAAAAAAAAAATCGCAGACAAGATCAGAGTAAAAGATTTCTATGATCTGAGTTCGTACCTAAAAATTCCTACCTGCAAGTGAATGGGATTTGACTATAAACAAAACAGTATCTAGTTTTTCAACTGGGTTTCACTGAAGTGCCAAGAATAGAGGTTCAACCAAATTAATCAAAATGTGCAAAACTAGCATCAGTACCTGCTAACTCCTCCATGATATATATTTATTATAAGATTTGCATTAGCAGCACAACAATCCAGAAAGTAATATAACGTTACTCTAAAACTAACCTGTTATTATGACACAAAATAAAATAAGGTAATAATCTTCCCAAGGAAAAGAGTCTTTTCAACAGATAATGGTAATTTTGAGGATTTTTTAAAAAAATTTATCAACAGGATACAAAAGGGGAAAAAAAATTAAGAAAGTCTCACTTCTTCCTTTAACTATGTAACTAAAGAGGAATTTGGAAAAGCAGAGACTGAATTTCTAACTTGAAACAACATGAAGCAAAACATTACAAGAGAAAAAAAACAATCATCTTTACCGTCTAAAAAAAACCATGGACTATCATGGCCAAACACCAATATCTTCCAGACCTTAAAAGACCTCTAGGAAGGGCAGACAAGTACATTATTAGAAGAGTCTGTATTGTTTTCAGAACAGTTGTGAAAACTGACCATAAAGTCTTTATATGGTATACTATGCACTGTAGCATAGCTCAGCACAAATAGCCTAATGATCAGAAAAGGACTACATGGTTGAATAAGGCATGAAAAGATTATTGATTGTCATTTCCAGATTAGTTGTTCCAATTAAAAATTATTTTTATTTTGGCTAGAAAGTAGGACACTTGGAAATAAGCACAATAAGCTCTATTTTTAATTCCTCTTAATTAGCTAGTATCTTAATCTTCATAATTGACTGAATCTTAGCAAAATATGTCACTACCTTATTTCAGTAAAAAATTACATTTCTTTCAAAAAACTACGTTAGTGTTTGACCCTTTGCCAGGGGAGACCCTACCAAGTCTTACACAGGAGCCAACGCACTGCACATGTGACAGCTCAGCAAAACTAGCCACTTCATGAACATTAAACATGAGAAACAACTGCAATAGGTGAAAAATAGAGGAAGTGGAAATCATACAGGTTGCTGTGCTGCTTCATCCTTCATGAGGTCTTCATATACCTCCCCACCTTCATCTTCTCCATAGACACAATCATATAACTCTTCATCTTCACCAGTTTCACTGAAAAATAAAAGGAAACGCAATGGAAAAAAAAAATCAGCACATCTAAATTACCATGTGAGCTCTGCAAGGAAGCACTTCTCATAGGAAAAGATTGCTTGAGGAAACATAAACAGAGTAACGGATCTATCTTAGAAAATAGCTCATTAAGGGAAATTAAGTACTTTGATTTTCTTACCTCAGCACATTTAAAATATGATTGTATGAAATCAACACAACGCTGATGACTTGTTTTTTGTCTCCCAATTCTCAACTTGCATGCACTTCAGAAAAGTTCCTTAAGAACAGTACTTTTAGATACTGCCAATACCACAAACATTAACAGTTTTTTATATATATATATATTCCCTTCTTCGCCTGTATTCGGACATGTTTTCTTAAAAAGGTGCAAAACATTCAAGGGGCTTGTAATGAAAATGGCCCCAGTCTGTTGGTGGTCTATGACAACACGCTCCAGAGGGAAAATCCCCTGGATGCAATTATTAATGAACCTGCATATATATAAAAAAATAAGAATAGCTAGCTCTTCCTAGGTCTATTTCTACTCTCTTTGAACTTCCAGTTTAGTTAATTCCCTAACACCAACTCTGCAGAACTGCTTATTTTAACAAAGTTGTTGAGTCATACAGAGCAAAAAGCAGTTATGAGGCAGCTAGTCAACTGCAGGGGACAAGGAAGGATTTTGCAGGGAGGCCCATAGGCTGGGCAATGCCAAACATCATGGGATTTTTGCCTACTTAAAAGCACAGTAAGGAAATGGAGCCATGTTGCACAGAGTGATGGTTTCAGAGCATCCCAGCCAGCTCTGAACATGGTGGTCAGAAGGCCCGAGGCAAGAGAAAGCAGGAGGGGAGAGCAACAACCTGAGAGCTGGTGAATGCAAAGCTTTGGGAGAAGGAGCTTTCAAGCTAGCAGCTCAGATCTCTCACAATCCATTGGGAATTGTGTTGGACCAGAGCCAAGAACTTCACCATGGGATACAAGACCATTTTTTCCCCTACCCCTGAACTGAGTTGTTTATCTCAAATATGTTTTTTCCTCACCAATCTTCTAAATAAGGTTGTAGTCTGCCATGTAATACTAGGCAGTATGTTCACATCCATCTCACTTGTTGCCCAAAGCCAACGTGAATATTTGCAGTAACTAATAATCCTGCAAACACACTCCCAGAGAAGTAAATGTACTCACAGGAAATGCCTGATTGACTTCAGGAAAACTACACAACCCACTTGCAATGCAAACACGTATCTTCTTTGCAAGATCAAGACAATTGCTTTAACTGATACTGTAATCCTATCAAAGCATTCTGACACATCAGACAGATGATTCAAAGATGCATTTGTGATTTATTTTGCTACCAACACCCTTTATGAAGGCACACTTTACCAATCATTTAGATTTCAAAATTAATTCTGATCAGTGTAATGACTAACCAAATCTTTTAATTCAAATAAAATTTCCCATTAAAAATGTGTATTGAATAACATTACATAAATAATATTGTATAACTAAAAGCCAAAAATTTTTCGTTTAGCTGAAGATTTACAACATACTCTATTAGATCAGGAAGACCTTTGTAGATGTCTTCATCATCAATGCTTTCTTCTGTAGGGAAGGGCCTATAGAAATAAAAATAGCGTAAATTGTATTATACTGCTCTAATCACAAAGGTCTTTTTGTTTTGCTCCTAAAACGCTAACATTAAGAAATACTAAGTTATGGGGAGTATGCTTCCCTCTTTCTCTAAAGAACAGTATACAAACATTATATTGATAATTTGATATTTAACATACTAAAAATGCTACTGAGTGGGGTCAATATAAATCACCAACAAGGTACATCATGGTCAGATTTTTGAATACTCAATAGTAGCAATAGTGGTACAGTGAAATATGAATTTTTAGCACCGCACATACGTTACACAGCTGGCTAGAAATTTTTGTTTCTAAGAGTCATACGTGATGGTATGACTACAGAAATAAACCCCTTAAACTGGAAAAATAACACAGGTTAATCACACGACACTTCAATTTTTCACCTTTTCTCATAGCCGATGACTATAGTTCATGAGGCCACAGGTTTGTTTTAAATGGCAATCCCATAGACCTGCAATTTTTTTGATTTTCAGAAGAGAGAGGAGAAAACCCATTCCTCTCCCCACAGATCAGTGCTGCAGCAGCCTGATGTATGACTTGTGTCTTAAAATTATTTCAAGTTCTATAATACCACTCTGTTCACCCTGCGTAGAAATACTAGAAGACCTCACATACCTCAGTAAATATGCCTGACATAGAAGATGCCCTGCTGAGCTCAGGGTCCACAGAGCTCAAGCTCCCTGGAGCTCAAGGTCCACAGTTTGGACTAGCTGTGTATCAGAGCAACACCACTTGTAAGCAGTGAAGTGCTGGCTGGAAAACACCGGCTGCCAGGATGCTCTGCATCTCTTCATTCCCTTCTTCGCCAGTATTTGGACATGTTTTCTTAAAAAGGTGCAAAACATTCAAGGGGCTTGTAATGAAAACGGCCCCAGTCTGTTGGTGGTCTATGACAACACGCTCCAGAGGGAAAATCCCCTGGATGCAATTATTAATGAACCTGCAAGCTGGTCAGGGCACCAAACGGAAGATGGGGGAAAGGTTCCTAGAGCACTAGTTTCAGATATATGATTATTCCCAGCTTTTAGAAAAAAAGGGCTGGGCTTTCTGCTATACCATTGTCTACCCAAGGCCTCAGCATTTAAACACAGCTTTACAGGCCTATAGTTTCCTGCATCATCCCTTTCCAGATAAATTGGCAGAAAGATCTCTGCTTCACTGATGATCCAGCAACCCATTAAGAGCTCTGTGACTCCCTGTACTGTTTCTAACGGTCTTCCCAAGGAGGACCATGCAAGGGGCATTATTCCCATAAAACTCTACGGTTGTAACATACCTTATTCCTGTGCCGACTGCTATAGGAGTGCGAGAAAGCTTTGAGAGGGTTTCTATGACCTGCAGGAAAAAAAAAAAAAAAAAAAAGGTAAGGAAAAACACATGTTTAGTCGTAGAACAGAGGCGATAAACTTCACATTTTGCTCTCCAGTGTTTAGTTATCAGCAAGATGGTTTCACAAATGCCACAGACATAGACATCCAGTGCCCACAGCCCACTACCCAGTACCTGCTCTTCAGAGCTTTTGATTCAGGGGAAATAAAGGGAGCAAAATGAAAAGATTTGTCTTATTTACATGAATTATTTTATTTATGAGTCTTAGCTAAAGTAAATAACATTTAACAGCCACATCATTCAGTAGCTTTAAACTAGATATTCAATTTTCAGTTGGACATGGGTGCAACCATGACCTGATTTTATCTTGCAGGCTGCTGCAGCTGGTAAAACCGGAGCTCTTCATCAGCGCTTTTCCAAACAGGGGCCAGAGGAGGGAGCCAAATACCAAGCGAGCAGATGCCACCTAGTCAGGACTGTTTGCAGGGTCATCTCTGAGGAGGCAAACGAGAAAAGCAGTGCCACAGCCTAACTGCAAACTAGGTTTATTTTCAGTAGGCAGCAGCGTTTGGGAGCTTTCTTTCCAAGAAAAGCTGGCTTCGGAGGGCTCAGGGGGATCCCTCCGAGAAAGAACCTGCAGGAGGCCATGGAGGGAGATGCGGGCAGCATCACAGGATTGCCTCATGTCGGCCACAAGCCCAAGCCCATGCTACCCTCTGCCTACCCAGGCCCCTTTGCCATGGGCCAGTTTTCCTGCTTTGGCCACTACCATGTCATCAGGCCAGACATGCAAGAGAGTGACAGAGTCAAAAGGACAAGCATAGCGACCCTCTTCGTGTCCAGGGCAAAGCTACCCAACTCTTTGGCTCTTACAGCTTAAAAGTTGTATTGAATGAAAGCTGAATTTCCAAGGCAGTTTGTATTTGCAGCATTAGATTTTAGGCATAGCAGTTCCTTAAATTCCTTGAACAATTCTGAACAACCTCTACAATTAAAACTATTTAATTTTGAAGCCCTAATTACAAGACTAACCTGATGATAAAACACACCATATGAGAAAAGTAGATTTCTCAAAGGAAGGACAATGGTACATTTACAAAGAAAAAATGGCAAAACAAAAACCACACAGAATAATCACCAACTGCAGGGCTTAAACTGAAGTGAAAGAGTCTCCTAAACAAATCAGGTTTCATTTGTAGATAAGGAAGTTTCAGAACAAAAGCAGCTACAATATTCCCATGAACAGAAAGTTTGGAGTTCATCTGTTACTGTAAAAAATAATGCCATAAAATCAACCAATTTTAATTTTTGCCTCACAGAAATGGAAAAGAAAGAAATATGCTGTGAACTTACTCAAAGCCACAGACAAATTCCTCAATGAACAGAAAAATTCCATCACAGACTAGGCAAAAAAAAAAAAAAAGTGAATCTAGTTATTTGACTAAAGTTAACTGCCTAATGGCATTAGACAAGAAGTGAAAACTACAAGGTTCCTTTAAAGGAGTCTTGGTACTTTGGAACCAGGTGATTGCCGATTTAGGCACCTCTGCCTCTGCCTACCTGGAAGACCCTCTGAACGCAGAACTGGGTGAGAACTGCAAGACACATGAAACCAGCTACTATGGGGAGTGCACTGAAAATTCAATAGCAGCAGAATGACATGGCCTGACAGATGGGAAGATAACAATCAGCAAGGCCACAGGAAGAGAGGTTTAATGATTATCGAAAAAAGAGGGGCAAGTTCTTTGAACTAACTATCCCTTTCACATTTAAACATGTCTCAGCACATGATGTCGTCTTCAAATTACGCCACCCTTGCAAAACTTTTTTTCCTTACAGGATTCTCATTCACCTAGTACAATCAAACCTTGCAGAGGTACAGTTTATTCTTCATAGCCAATTATAATTGTTTCAAGACAATATGAAAAGATTTGTACAAGAAACCATCAATATTAGGGAGATACTCTAGGAAGCAGCATTCCCAAAACATCCTACCAAATTACAGAAACCATAGCAAGAGTGGGAAAATAAACAGGTTGGAAGGAATCTCTGCCAGAAACTGATGCAAACTTTTTATTTTGGGAGGAGAGAGAGAAAAAAAAAAAAAAAAAAAAGAACACACACACACACCACTGAAAAAGTCAGAAAAAGTGTCTAAGAGAACATCCATACCACAAGAAGAGAAAATGGAACTAAATGACCTGAGAAATCCCAATGTGGCAATCATGGGTTGGGTGCATGGAACACCTTTGACTGGGGCTAACAGGATTTTATCGCCAAATGCAAAATTAGCAGTCTTCATGGCTTTTTTTTTTTTTTCCCTTTTCTAATGTGTGTACAAAGCCCAGAACAACAGGGCTTCACCAGCTGGGACTGCCCTAAAACAACTGTGCAAAGTGCCCTCACACCTTTGGACACATACTGCTACCTGAAATAGCAAGTGGGAAATAACACTGAGTAAATATTTGTGTTTATGTTCTAGATATCTGTGATAGGTTAGAAAACATCCAAGTCGCACTCTCTTCAAGAAGACAGCAACATCCTGGTTAGTTTCTCAGTATGTAAGCAGTTTATGAAACGCAGGGCTTGGGTGCAGCCGTGGCTGCTGGTGAGGCCCATCCAGCCATGGCCACGCATTCGCAACTGTCATCCTGCTTCCTACCCCAGGAGCAGCTACCACAGCTAATGGTTTTTGGCTCACTAATTACTGCTGACTCACTGCTGTAAATCAGTCTCTCCAGTGTATGTAAGCACTTCTACATCCCTTGCCGAAACACTCTTTTGTAATTTCCTGCAACAGCACTCCTAGCTAAACCATGGCAGATGCACTCCTGGCCGTGCTTACAGCAGCAGCACACTAGAGGGACTGTTCTACTTCTTTCCACAGCGCTAGACACAGACACCGAGTTTCGCAAAGTACGCTGATACCAATGAGAAAGACCATGTTTGCAGGCTAGGTCGTCGAAAAAGTTAAGTTTCCAAGCACTTAAATCAGGGTAAATCTGATTTAGACACAGCAGAAGTCCTCAAGATTTCATAAGCTGATCTATGCATTCAGAAGTCTGACATCTGGATAAAATTAGCTGAGACAACATCATCTCAGCAGAAAGTACAAAACTACTGTTAGCTGCCTCACAGAAGGACTTTTCTGCCCATGTTTGACAAAAACTTAGTATTCTTCACTTTGGTGTACAAAATGAGCATAATTCTAACCCTTGCCATTTCAAGAATCAATTCCTTCAAAGGCTAAGTCTAAAGGACATTCATATTTACACTGGCAAAAACTGCATTTGCTCAAAACTCTTACCAAGACAATTTGTCAGTGTCTCATGCTCAAGATACTTCAAAGCCCGGATGGCCACTCCTGCTCCCTTGCTGAGGTGCTTTCCACTAAACTGTTTTCACTCATACACAGGATTACGGAGAGAGAGGAAGGAGAGAGAGGAGAGGAAAAAAAAAAAAAAAGAATCATCTCACTTTGCTCATCCGTCACTCAGTGATAACATGAAATTTTGGGGTTTTTTTTGTTTGTTTGTTTGTTTTCCTCAAACACACTCATAGCAAAAGAGAAATTTTTATCATTTGCTACTCTGAGTAAATATCACAGTTGACAGATGACAGACAGCCCCTGATTAAAACTTCATTTGGCCAGAAGGCGGGGGAGGATGGATTATCACAATCCAATATTACCTTTGGGGTGAAAAGACTTTCAGAAACGACCAAATATACATCTGAAAGTAGCTTATCCAACAGATGTGAAAAAGGACATTTAGCCAGACAACTGCAGGGTGACTACCCAGCTGCTGATGTAAAGAACATATTAGTTCAAGCAAAGGCTGCTATTAGGTTATGTGGAAGATTTTCTCTCCATCTCCTTTGCTCTGTATTACTATTCTATGTTGGTTCAGGTTAGATTTTCATCAAACCAAAAATAAAATAACCTGGCAAAGGAGAAAGGATGAGGGGTATTTTTTTGGGGGGGAGGGGGGGGTCTAGCAGGACCTCTAGCAGGTCCTTACTAAGCAAATGGGAAATTTCAAACATCAAAGATACAGATACCTCTACACCAAACACAGCTGTGGCACACACTGAGGTGTCCAAGTCATACACACATAGACCACCCTCATCCACATTTAATTATAAACATCAGTGACAGCAGAAGTCAGCATGTAGAAATATAAACCTCTGGTCTTGCATATGCAAAGCTCCCTATATATCTTGATATTTTTTCATTCAAACAGTGAAACATAAGCCTTAGGTGTGGAGTACTAGTAACTGCAATACAAAGGAAGGCTTCCTTAAACTCATGAACTTACTTTCCACATGGGCAGTCACCAGCTGGGGGTGTTGCCCCTTTCCTCACCAACAGCTACACTAATTCTGGAGCATGGTCCACATCCATTCCTCCAGCTCCACAACTCTTCTCTGTCTTCTTCCCCCAAAAATACAAGCCAACATATCTCAAACCCATTTCCATTCTATCTCTTCAGCCTTGCCTTCCTCCCCATTTTGTATGTAAGCTAACTTCAGAAATGCAAACTAGAGGAGTTTCAAAGGCTGGGGGAACCAACAACTCTAAAAGCTGCAAGACGTCCTGCGAAGTCCAGTACAAGGCAGAGGCATGTCAAGAAGGTTATGCAGTAGTGAACACTTGCATCTTATTTCACTGCTGGACAGAGGCATTTCACACCCTGCAGCATCTCAGAAGAGCTCTAAGCTGCACCAAGTAACTCCTGGTTTCACATATCAACAGCTTAGGAGTAGTTGCAGTCTCCTCCAGAGCAGTTAAAGCAGAAGCATTAAAACATAGTAGCCAGCAACACCAAGGGGCAGGCTGGATCTCCCGCTAACCAACATGCACCTCCACCTTTCAAAGCTCACTGAATGTTTTCCACATTTTAAGCTTTTGTGTTGGGAGCGATATCTCAGCTCACTTGAAATCCTGAATCAAAATACTGTAGATTGAACTACATGATCATGAACACAGAATTCCAAAACAAAGAAATAAAGAAGGAGAGAAATAAAGCTGAGTGCTGTTCAGGCACTCACAATAAGAAACATCATTGCACAAAGACTTCCCTAATGATCAGTATCCAACTTTGGACACAAGCATATACTCATTACACAAAAGTTGCATTTAAAATCTAAACTTTGTGTCAGTGGCATGTTTACAATTGCTATCCCTAAAAGCATGAAAGCTTCCCTAGTCGGTTCTGTTCTGAAAAGGAACTGAAAAAATCTAAACTGCACAAGCAATAGGGTATTCCTGCTAAGCACTGGCTGTTTTGTCCAGAAGGCCGACATGCAACCCAAGGAAGGCTTGGGGGAAGGGAGCTGCAGCAGCAGCTTCCTCTTGGCAGCTTGTGGTTTTGATTCTATGAATACTTTCGAGTCCTCACCCAGCCTCGAGGCTTTTTAAGATGTTGCTTAAAAACGCTAACCTTCCTCCAAGCACTGTTGTTAAGATAAAAAGAGCACTTAAACACTGGAGCGCAGGTTGTCCCCTGTGCACACTCCATCCTCACAAAGCAGGGACAATGAGATAGGTTTTTGCCCTTGGTTACATTCATTACATTTCATGTTTTAATGAAGGACACAGGAATACAAAAGGATGTCTGAGATATTTTGGCAAAACCTGGCTGCTATTAAATCATTGCAGATCCATTCAAAATTATCTTTATTACAATAGCCTACACTTACCAATTCTCAATGCATTTTTAAATTGCATTGAGCTTGGATGAAATGCACACTTGCACTGGCTTTGTAAATACTCTCACCAATAATATGACATTTTTAACACCATTTTATAGGAGCCATAATGCTGAACAAGGAAGAAACAGATTTTTCTTGGATATTATACAGCACATTTTCACATAACATTAATCTCTTCCTAAATTAAAGTATCCATTTTAACATCCATAATGGCTCTAACAGTGGGATTTTCCAATGTGTTCAGAGTTTGAATCATGGATTAAAATTTAATAGAAGCAGACATAAATCAATGTTGTGTATTTTTTTAAGATTATATTTGCCATTGGCCTTTGGACTTCAGAAAACTGTATCTCACATCCTTGAGCAAAACACGCCAACTCTCTAATCTACAAGCAGCAGCATAGACTTCTACAAGCTTGCTTGATCCCAGGTGATCACTATTAGCAAGCAAATGTTTTAAAAGAAAAGTGCTTTCGTATTCATTGCCAATCAGATAAGCACCCATCTCAGGTGAGCATCCTAGGATCTGATGGGCCTCTCCTTGCTACCATCCCCCTGTTCTTATTTTACTTCTATCTTTAAGGTAACTCCCAGTCAACTTGGATAGTGGCAAGAAGAGTACTGAGTGGAGACTGTGCAGCACAGCACTTCTTCCTCTCCTCTGCTCAAGAGGAAGACCTTTCTCTTCCTGCCTTAAGTGAACCATGCCACAGTTCTCCCTTTTTTGAAAATACTTTAACCACCAACTATAAACACTACTGGAGCACAGCTGTGCAGAACAGCAGCAAGGCAGACATGCATCATGAACTGGGTTTACTCTAGCACACTCCTGTGGAGCCAAATAGCAATTTCCAAAACTATTTACTGGGATAAACACATATTTTACAACCTCATTTTCTGTGAGGAAAAGAAATTTGCGCCCACTCCAGCAGACAGGGCAGAGGGGACCTGAGTTTTTCTCTCCAATACAGTTATCCTAAGATTCTCTCCCAGTAACTTAGAGCAGTTCTGGGCTCCAGGGATTTTTTTTTTTTTTTTTTTTTTTTTTGGACTCCCACAGATGCTGAGCACATCTCAATCACATGGCACAAGGGACTGGATCTGTCAATAGCAAAAGCCTGCGCCAGCTCTCAGGGCTCCAACAGGACACACTGTACATTGGGACCGGGTAACTCACACACTCAGTTTTTTTACTCTTCTTTCATATCATCTTTCTTACAGGGCTATAGCATGCTTAAGGTTTGAAGGGACCTTTTGAGGTCATCTAGCCCAACCCCCCTGCACATGCAGGGTCACCTAGAGCACGTGGCCCAGGACTGCGTCCAAGCGGGTTTGAAGATCTCCAGAGAAGGAGACTCCACAACCTCTCTGGGCAGCCTGTTCCAGTGCTCTGGCACCCTCACTGGTAAGAAATTTTTCCTTCGGTTCCTGTGGCACTTTCGGTGCTTCTGTTTGTGGCCATCTCCTCTAGTTATGTTGGCGGCCACCAGTGAAAAGAGGCCAGCACCATCCTCCTCACTGCCTCCCTTGAGGTCCTTATAGATACTGATTAGATCCCCTCTCAGCCTTCTCTTCTCCAGGCTGAACAGGCCCAGCTCCCTCAGCCTCTCCTCATAGGGCAGATGTTCCAGGCCCCTGATCATCCTTGTAGCCCTGCGCTGGACGCTCTTCTTAACACACCCCAGGATCCCATTGAACTGCAAAATATATTTGAGTTGTCATTCAACAGCAGTCAGCAAGGGGAACAGCAATGCTGTCAGCTTCCAGCATAGCCAGCAACAGGACTCTGGTTTGCTTTCCTCCCTAACTTTCTGTTCATTTGCGGAATAACCTTATCAACACTTTATATAGTAAGAAAAAGGATACAGAACAAGGCATACATTACCTCTGTACATCATACTCCTTAAGCTGCATCCTTATAATGAAGCTTACAGAATGAATGAACCTGATGTGCTCATTTCCTTGCTGCTGCTTCAGCAGCCCTTTGCTCTGCTCCCTGGCCCATTCTGTAACTTGCAGACTTGTGACATGAGCTGTTCCTGTTATTCGTCTTCCAGGAAAAAAAAAGAGCCCAGCACTTGCAAATGCCACGTCACAACTGCAATACAGAGGGAATAGTGAATTCCTCACTGCTTGTTTCCCCCAGACAAGCAAGGGATTTAAGGGTAGCACATTTAAAATGATCTTGTTTTTGAGTCTACTTTTTTTTTTTTTAAATCTAGGAGACATCTATTTAATTTAATTCTCCTTGCAAGTCAGGAATTAACACTGCAAAACACAGAAGTATTTGAATACAAGTAAAACAAATAAAATGGATTTTAAACAGAAAATAGGAGAGGATCAAAAACTACTCATCTGCACCAAGAGTAACTTCAGTATTACAGACTATTTCAGTGTTATTAAAATATTTTCTAAATGACATAATACCATCCTCAGATAAAGGAAAGGAAACATTTGTATATGGGTAGGGTTCACGTAAGTCCTAGGACCTCTCTCCTACAACTTCAGGCTTCCAGTTGCAGGCCCTGCATTCATTTCTTGTAAACTAAGATGAGGTTTGAGAATTATTTGAAGAATGTTTTCTTCTCATGTTGCATCAGTATCTGAAGATGTGCAGCAGACAGCGGTGTCTGACACTCCCCCAAGAATTGTGGCACCAGACCTAATTTGCAGAAATGAACCAAATTTCCTTACAATATATCTGCTGATGTTATGCCCTTCACATATGACATGTTTTAGCTAGGGATTTGCTCTTCGGTTTTTGCATGGCTGTAAATTTAAAAGAATATTATGAGTTCAAGTATGTGATACAGATCTTGCATATAATTTAATTATAGACACTGTGGTAAGTAAGAGCAAACCACAGGTATCTATGGCCTGCTCTTATGCTAAATACAGTAGCTCTCTATTAGGATGTTCCTCAAGACCTCAGCAGCACTGTTGGCTCCAGACATTTGTCCCCTGCCCTCTATTCTTCAGCCACCCTCTGTTACCTTCTTAGCAAAGCTATCAAATAGCTAAGGAAAGAAAACAAAACACACACGTCTGTTTTCTTAGGCCTAAGCCTTTCCCCAGGTCAGAAAAAAAAACCCACACACTCTCCCAAAAGCACAAGTAAGGAACAAATGTTCTGAAATTATATTCAGTGTTCAGCAGCAATTTGAGTCGCAACTGCTTCCTCTACATTTTTTACATCAAAATGCAAATCTAAACCAAAGTTGAATTAAAGTGTGTGGCAAGTTGATGAATGCTAAACAAAGTAACTGAAACAGCTTCAATGTCAAGATTTCAAAGAGGCTGCTAAGTGTTAGAGCTTGCAGTTTTACTCATGCTGATTGTGATCATGATGTTAAACTTATTTTCCCTTAAAATATTTCCCTTTTTATTTTGATGAGTACCATTTTTTACTTCTCAGTGCTATTTCCATTAGCACATAAATTCCCTTTTTGGGCTCACACCAAAAACAGTAGCTCAGGTAAGAGACTGCATCAAAAACCCTGAAATAGAGCAACGTCAAACAGAGATAGATGTATGAAAAATCATCCTCAGCAGTGAAGTCAGGCGGTTTAGAGAGAGATATTTTGTGACAGAAGAGATCTTGACAAAAGAAAGCAGATATAAGAAAGGAAGTTAAGGAGAGATGGTAAGGCAAGGGGGGAGGAAGAGAAATCTCACTCTAGAAAAATAAGATTGTCAGATTTGATAGTCTTATGCTTCAGATGGGGGAGGAAGGGAGAGAAACTATGAAACAGGAAAACTAAGAACAAATCTAAAAAGCAAAACAGTATAAAAATGAGAACAAGGATATGTCAACATTTCCTTCAATGCTAATTTGCTTCCAGAAAAAAATATGCTGCATGTTTTCCACAAAAAGAAACAAAAATACCAGCTTAAAAGAATAGGCCATGACTCTCAATTAGCTACATTAATGGTATTAGGTTCTTGTTCTAGCTGCAGTACCTACAGCACCCAATGCATTTTATAAGCAGATAAATCAGGTCCGTGCTTACAACATATGACTGCAAAGTACAGACATAAGCATCTGTTTTAATGTCAGATTTTAGTTTTTGAGAAGTTCTAGTTTTGAGAAGAACTGTTTTTCAGTCAAAATTTGATAATCATCACACAGCATGCAGGACTATAGCGCAACTTAAATTTCTCAGTTGATGTACGATTACTGAAGGACTGAGGTTGTGCACTGTGTGACGATATAGCAGGATTCCTTGTAGCATTTATCACACGGCTGTGATCCTCAAAAGCCTATTGCAGTTATTAACCTAGTAACAGCAGGCAAGAAAAGGCACTTCAGAGGGGATTCACTGCCTCGCTAGCTCCTCAGGCCCAGAGGAGCTGTGCAGAAAGGGGATTGTGCGGAAAATCTCGCTGTCAAGAACTGAATGTCCAAAAGGAGACAGAGGAGTCCTAAAACTTTATTCGAATAAAGGGAGAGACCCCACAGGGATATGCCTGGTGGACTCTCCCTTTATTCGAATAAAGTTTTAGGACTCCTCTGTCTCCTTTTGGACATTCAGTTCTTGACAGCGAGATTTTCCGCACAGGATTTTTCCCCAAGTCTGTCAAGCAAGATAGTTTGGGGCACCATTAAGCTGATTCTTTTCTATAAGCCAAGTAGCTTTAACGCAGCTGCGCCAGGCGCAGCCCTGGTCTCAGCACTCACCTTGCTCACAAATCCATAGCGGGAGCACCTTGCCCACCCACATCTCTGTGGGTAAGAACATGCATCAAAATGAAAAGCCTTTATCTTTTATTGCCTATCTGTGTGAACAGCCAGCCTCAGTTTCAAAACTCAAGCAGGAAAACCAGGTTAAGTGGCTTCAACAGAGCTTCTACAACAATTTGGACCTGCATAATCCCAACAATTGCGGTAAAATAACTGTGAGGAAAACTATTTTTAACATGTATGCAGATAGAACAGGATTTCATATGATTGGTTAAGTAACTTCATCTACTATCCATGCAGTACACTTTCTTCCCCTATATTAGGGAATAGGGGACTGAAATGTTTCAAAATGTGTCTTATGACGTGGCAGAGAAATCAGTATAACTTCTACACAAAAGTTTTATGTTACTGAAACTTGGTGGAAGAAACCATATCAAACGCTTGAGGACACAGCTGTCAACTTCATGTCAGCACCTGGATTCATCTTCACTTCCAGTTTATGGGAAGCCACTTGAAAATGACTTAACCTTTTTGATTTCCTCCCCCTCCCCCCGCCTCAAATTAACATAATAAAACATTTGCCATGGCTCCCAGAAAATCCTATCTAAAGGAGAGAGGAGGGAAATAAGAAAAAAAAAGCACTTATGCTGACTTTCCTTCACTCCTGAAATGGGCATTTTCTCTTAGCTGGGACTAAGAATGTCCAGAGTGCATTCTCAGTTGGCTTTTATCCTTGCACTCCATTGACTTCAATGGTAGGAGCTGAAGACCTATAGCCTACAGCCTAACTACATTTGTGTGGTTGGATACAGGTGTTCAAATGAGAAAAGAAACCAATGCATCGGCATCCACTAAAAAACAATTTGTATGCAAATAACCATATCATAAATACTCCTTTCGCCCCTTGCATTTACTGGAGAACAGAGGTGTCGTGAGCCCTCCTCAGGCTAACAGCAGGCAGGCCTCCTGCCACCCCAGCTACCCTGACAAACCCGGCTGCGTCAGGTCTTCCTTCTCTTTTATATGCCTCACGCCCAGCTCCAAGGCAGTCAGCACGACGAGGAATCATGGCTTCTGCAAGAACACACACGAGCAGAAACGCACAACAGAGGAGCTTGCAGAGAACACGTTGCTTCCGCTTCTTAGAGGGCAGCCTCTGCTTTCAGCCCTAAGCGGTGCAGCATGAGAAGACTCCTCTGTTGTCTGCATGATCTGGATCTGCTTCTGGAGCTCAATTATTCCAAGCTTCTAAAAGTCTCATTCAGGTGCTTTTTATTGCCTTATTTTCTATGACACAAGCCTTGTTGTCCTCTATTCATGCCACTAATAGTTTTTATAATCCAAATTATAGATATCAATTTGATTAGAAGGCTAAATTCTCCCATTAGATTCACTATTCTCTACTACACTTTCAAATGAAGTTTCAATTACATGCTCTTGGAATTTAGAAAAATCAACTTGGAGAATCCCAGGCAAATAAATCTGATACAACACCAAACTTCTTACCTCTTGTGAGGTTATAGCCTCACTTGCTACTTGTTACAGATAGGCCATACATGGATGGTTCTCTCCTAAACATCCCTCTAGTATGTATCCCACACAATCTTTTAAAGGGCTTGTTGGGTAAAGCTGGAGGGAGGGAGAAGGTGAGTTGTCATTGATCGCACAGCATAGGTAGGAAAAGGCAGATGGCATTGTCAGTGCTCACAGAGGCCCTCTTCCTGCTCACCTACTTGGCCTCTTTCCCACCTCATTTGCTCCATCTCATTCCACCTTACTCTTCCTTTTCCATAGGATATAAATAGATAAAACATTATCCATTAGCACCCACAGCCAACTAGCAATAAAAAATGTCCACAGAGAACTACAAACAGGTCAGGATGCAAATACTCAGTCTGCTCATATTCTTCAGTCCTCAGATGGCACCATTGGGAAGAGGGGGCACCGGGTAACTTGGCACAAGTTTAGCAATAATCCTAGAAAGCACCTTTCCCCAGTGAAAGGTAGACTATTAAGGCAAATCCGGACTATTCCAGCCAGACAAAAAGAATGAGTTCTACAACTGAAGCAGCAGGAAGGAGTCATAGAGAAGTTTGCAATTTGAATAGAAAGATTCTCATCCACTCCCATTTAACTTAGAATCCAGCATACAGTCTCTTGGCACTGATGAACTGATGGTTAATCTAATTAATAAATCATGCTTTTGTATGTAATAAAATTAGACTGGTTGTGGCTTCTGCAGATTCTGAATTTATGCCACCCACCTGTGGGTGGCATACATTTCCATGAAAAAAAACAAAATGTAGATACAGATTCCTAGGCAAAATCTACCCTTGGGGCCAGCACGGCAGCTCTTGCTCAACCTGCTGGGCCGTCCCGCAAGAAATGGCCAGAGCTCCAGCTCCCTCCCACAAAGCGCTTCACTCGTGTTTAATCATCTTCTTGAGTCTACACGTCTCACAAAAATGTGCAAGGGCCTATTTTAAAACTGTTGTATCTGTAAAGCTGAATTGTGTGAAGTTGTGTTTGCCTAATACAGAAAAAATATTCTGGTTAAAGGTTGAAGAAAAAAGAATCCTAGAAGTTGATCTTGTCTTTCTCTCTTCTGCACCCCTCCTCCCAAAATCAAGCAGTTAAATCAAGTTTAATTACCTGAACCAAAACCACAATGGCAATCTGTTTTATCTTGTTCTTTAAGGCAACTCACACTTGAAGGAAATTAAAATAAACATCTGGAATATCTTAATATAAGCCAGTAAGGAAAAAAGTATCTGAATTATACTTTGACATAAATTTTTTGAGTCTCAACACCCTTCATATTCTGACAGCAAAACAGTATTTATTCAAGGAGTGAATCAGAGTATTTGACACTATTTTATGTTTACCTCAACATCTGTCAGTTTGAAATATTTATATTAGTAAGTAATTTACAAAATACTTATCCTAATTTAAAGCAATTTTCTACTAGGCGAGGAAAAACCTGTTTGTTTTCTAATTGGGTACAATGATACTTTAAACAAACATTTTCTGCCACAACACAGGCAATTTAGAAAACCAGGCTGTACCCAGTTCACAGCCTCCAAGGTAGCATATATAAAACAGAGGCCTCACCACTTTGAAAATGGTATGAGTATGAGGACACTTCTAATGAGGTGGTTTAAGAACTTTTATTAACTTCACTAAGCTCATACTTTGGAGTTCATAACGAAGTACGTTTCCAACACACCTCTGAAAGAGAGGAAAGTCTTCTTTTGAAGGTGGTTTAACTCCTCATGCTACTGCTTCTGAAGGGAAGGCTTTTGAAGGAAGGAGTTCAGAGAAAGTAAAATATAATCACTTATCAGTAGTTAGCAATAATATTTATACAATATTTTGAGCCAAATGTTCAGACTGTGGCAGCCACAATCTTAGCATTAATTTATTTCCTAATGCAGTGCTTTAATTCCCTAAACTTTGGGTTTTATAGTAGTCACTTATTCCATTTCAAGGCAAATCAAAAGAAGTATTCAGTAAATCAAGGACAGGGGTCACAGCTACTGCTACACCTCACGTCATCTTACAGAAATCCGTCCTGAGACACGAGAAATGGAGAATGTCGTCACTCACGTTTCAGTGCCCACCATTTACTTAACATAACCACATGTAGGTGCTGATGCAACTACTTGCACAAGTAGCAGCAGCAAAATCGAAACCCTTGAGTGTCCGAGTCCCTCACGAAACCGAGGGCCTTTGCCAGCAACGTCATCCCACCACAAAGGCCAGGTGAGTGGCCCAGCACGAGCCCTCCCTGCAGCACCAGGCACGCGCAGCTGCCCCAGACGGCACAGTGACACTCTGCTGCTGAGCGTCACTGTGCCGTCCGGAGCACAGTTGGAGCGGATACCCTTGGCACGTGCAAACATGGTGGAAAGCCATGGAAAGACAGGGCGAGACATGACAGAGTAACTGCAATGGGGTCTGGAGCACGGAACAGAGGCAGGAGAAATTAAATGATACGTCTGGAGGGAAAAGACATAGCAAGATAAAAATAAAAGATATTTTAGTGCATTTTTTTTCTGTAATATCTTATTTCAACGCATACAGCATACTGGTGCTGGCAATACTAGCCAAAATGGTAGACACTGCAATTCCCCATGTTATATGAAAGTACTAGGCACAGGAAGATTACTCCATTTTTCCTAGTACTGGAAAATGGAGAGCAAGAAAACACTAAAATCACACGGTGACTACCAAGTCACTATGAAGTCAACAGCAAATCTGCTTGACACTTAGCACCACATTGAGTTTTGGACATCAGCTTACACCAGTAAAGGCTAACTAGGAAATGGTGGAAAACTCCCCATCCCTGCCAATGATCTATGTTTACTTTTTGAACATACTCTCTGCAAGAGCGCAGGCAATCAAGCTTCCCTGAAAAGTAATTTATGTATTTTTGTCAAAGCTATATTATACAATACACAATATTACTTAGCTAGTATCAACTGGCTACAGTAGACAACCCACATCACGGGCTCCAGCAGCATCACGGAGCTCTTTTCACTCAAATTGCTTCTGCTTCAGAAACACTTTAAGCCTTTCAACATCTTAAATTACCCATTTAGGAGATTTTGGAGGGATGAATTATATATGTAAGAGAACTAACTCTCAGTTAGGTTTCCCAAGGAATTCTGCCAACTGTTCTTTGCAGTAGTACATAGAGTAAGTGATTTTCAACTATTTAGATTCAGTTAAAAATATACTCGGGTCTGTAAGTAACTCAATTAGAGGATTTTTTTAAAGGACTAAAATTGTTTGGAAAATATGCTCAAAATAGCACCTTCCAAAATTCAAATGATATGCTTATTCAGGCCACTCAGCATCACATTGCAATGCGTAATGCACCCCGGTTACTACTTCCTATCCAAGACTTTAAAGGCAGGTCCTGTGCTGCTAATTCTAGTTGTAAACAGCAAGCTGAAATCCAGCTTCACTGGTTCACAATATTTTTTATAACACTTTTAATTTCAGCTGTTCTGTTACTTTCCACTTGGGAACCGCCACTATTTACAACTGTCTCCATATTTTTTCCCAAGTTTAGCAGCAAAGACACTGATGATAAATTGTTTTTACACCAAATATGTTGATTATTAAATGGTTATTTAGAAATGGAATGTTTCCAGTGTGCACAAGGGTTGTTAATCTTCACACCAAGCACTATCAGCAATAAGCTCATTGCTTCCCTCTGCACCAGAGGCTTTACCCTCAAAATTTTCTGGTAATCAGGTGCGTAAGAAGGAGGACGTAACATAAGGAAGGGGGCCAAACAGCTATTTCACTTATTTTCTCTGCTTCCAACACAACTGGGGCTGAAGGGGAAGCACCCACTCCCTGAGACATTCCAGCTGCTTGAGCAGAGGGAGCAGGCTTGGAGATCTCAGGCACTCCAGCACATGCAAGCTTTATTTAGCCATAAACACACTTAAAACACTTTTGTGACATATTCTTCCTTTACAAAACTGTGCTTTCCAAAGGTGCATACTAGTTGGCATGTATGCCTAACCTAGAAATTATGTGCAGCAGGATCAGAAGCAACAGAACACAGTTCTTGACTCTCAACCCCCTCCTCTAACCTTTGCTGTCACAAACAGGCTCAGTTAAAGCCCTCTACAATCTTTTACAAACATTTGTCTGATACTTATTTCCTTTTTACAAAATATTCAAATGTTGTGTCTCACTGCAAACCACTTGCTACAGGTTTCACTTTCTATGGAAATCAGGCAGAAAAAAAAAGCAATGAATGAACCTCCAACCAATCTTACTATCCTCTGGGCTAAACAAAACCTGACCTTTTAATATTTATAAATAAACAACAACCTTTGTTTGTGAAAAGAAACATTATTTGGGATTCTTTATTACAATATGCTTTTGCTTTACATGAAATGCACACAGGAACCACCACCTAGAAACAGCTGATCTATACTCTTCCCCTTACTTGCACTGTACAGAAGAGGGGGTTTCTACAGACTAAGCAGAAAAAACACAGTCATTACTTCCTAACAACAAACTACCATCTTCAGTTTTGGTGGCACAGCCTTGCTGGCAGCTGCCGCTGGAAGACACTTCCAGTTGGCGACTTCACAGGAAATGCCAACTCTGCACCACCAGAGCTTTGCGTCACTGTCTCACTTCCATCCCCGCTTGCAATTACTGCCTCGCGGGTAGCCTCGGCCCAAAGGCCTCAAGACTTGGGCCCAAATGTCTCGGATGGAGATTTTAGCACAGATACCCTTTAGGAAAGATTTAAATTCATGGTCTATAAATCCAGAGGCTGTGAATTTGGCAGTCAGACAGAAGTTAAGCTCTTTTAAACTCTTCTAGGGAGAAATAAGAGGAAGAAAAAAATAAGTTTAATTCCACCCCATCTCTAATGTTTTTATATTAAAGTAGTGCAAAGAAAGGCACCAGCCTCATTATTTTAAAACCATGTACAGATAAGGTACCAAGTTAATTGAATAGCTGCTATTGTTATTAATGCATACAACAACAACATTTTGGCAAGCAATATAAGGAGTGATAGCCACCTCAGGTGGCCCACTTTGGAATACCCGCCTATTCTGATGTTGTTGTTTCTGCTCCTTTCCTCCATAATCTTTGCTCTCTATCTAGACACAGACAGTTAAAACGCTAAGCTGCAGGCAGTAGTAACATGCTCTCAGAGTGTTTGTTTTCACTGCTAAGCTGCAGGCAGTAGTAAGAAATGAAAGCAGCAGTGCAGAACATGCTCTCAGAGTGTTTGTTTTCACTGCCTTGCTCAGCCAAAAGACAAGGCACAGAGAAACACCACCATGGACTAGGAAGATTCACCTTTCCAGGCTTGGAATAATTCAGCTGAGTTCATCGTAACCCCAAATCTTCAAGGATGCAACAGGAAGAAACAGAACTCTTAGATCCTACACAAAACCATTTCCCATTATTGATCTAGGGCCTAGATCACTAGTACTTTTGAATAAGCATTTTGCTATATCCTGAACATAACATTACCCAGTCTCTTTAGAGACTTTTTATTTTTTAAAAATTTAAAGATCTTCTGAAATTCTCTTCCACAGTTTCTGTTAAAACCTTCAAGCCAATGAGTACATGCAAAATATATCAGACTGGATTTACGAATCAACATAAGGTAAAAAAGACATAGCAGAAAATAAAAAGGGAGAGAGAGGAGGAAAAGCAGGAAGGAGCAAGCATAATGCCTAGCAGGCATGAGAAGTAAAAAGCCACATATTGAAAGTTCTCTGAATGCTGTTACAGTAAACATAACTGACAAGCAAAACTTGAAGCTGCAATCCTTAACTCCAGAAGATTGTTGCCGCATGTGCATTTTTCAGTGAGATTAGCAGGCAGGTTTTTTTTTTTAGCAGGCTAGCATGCATCACCACTAACACCCCTGGTACTGCCTGCTGTCCCATATTTTACCTGAAGAGCTGGAGAAACAGTTCTATTTTAGTACAGCAGGCAGATCCGCAAGTTGTCCTTGAACTGCTTATGTTTGGATACCCTAACCAAAAACACAGTCACTTTTACCACTATTTGCTACCTGCTTTTACCGCCATTTAGCAACAATACAGGCTTGCTACTCCAGCCACAACAAAAGCTGAGCAAGCAAAAAACCCATGTCCTCTTGGGGGCAGAGGGTGGCAGGGGCAGAGAACACAACTATTTCAGTCCACCAACCTTATTAAATTCTGAATTAAACTCTGACATTCAGAGTTTGCAAGAGGCTTTTGGGGTTGACATCAAGCCAACTATTCATGTCAGAAGTGGAAATATTAGAGACCAACTGTCCCAGTTTACTGGGCTAGTCCTCCATCCTACTTGTTTCTAGAGACATTATAGTTTTAAAGTCTGTCATTGAATCTCAAAATCCCAGGGCACCAATAGGAACCAAGAGGAAACCTCAGCTGAAGTCAGGAGAATCTGGGTCAGAACAGTAGAGGGATTTTCTTACAAATCAACTGTATTGTAAAGCACAGGCAACATACAACAGCTTACACAAATTTAACTTCAACTTTTCCCCTTTCCTCTCCTGCATCCACCTCAGTGTATTTACGGAAAACTTCTCTACTTGTTTTCCTTAGAAGGCTGGCTATCCCAAGCCTGGGCACAAACCATACAAACCACCACCACCCCCACACACTGGGTTCCCCATGAAGGGTGAATATTTGGCTTGCACAGAGGAACGATGAGCACAACACTCTGCAGAGGTTCCCTGTATTGCTCATTCCTTTGCCTTCTGTTTCTGGTAGCTCGCCCAGTATTCCTAAAGAGAGGAAACATGGGTTTTCACTGTCAGCTTCACTGTCACCTCGTTACTGAAACACTTGTGGTGTGATTATTGCAGGAAATCAATGATGAGTCTAAAAAGTTCAAAAATACTTCCGTAGACAAATGTGTGAGAAGACAAAACACTTCAACTTATTCGAGGTCCAGCTAACCTCTCCTCTTCCTCCCCATACTTCTCTCATCTACAAGGCAATTCCATACTTTCCATACTTCAGGCATTCAACAACAAAAATCCAGCATCTCCAGGATATGCAAATCAGATGCTCAAAACATTCAGGTAAGATCACCATGGTGATCCAAACGGGGAAATATATGCCGGGAAACTTAACTTTACTCTTTCATACTAGCATTTTCTCATTAATCTTGACTTTCCAAACCTGGTCAGGTTTACTTCAGGAAAAAAGAAAGAAATTTAACTGAACCAACCAACAACCCCACTATTTAAAAAAGAACAACAACAACAAAAAACCCATACTGTTAATGTCTTCTGAGACTTCCAAAAGAAGTCTCAAGCACTCCCTGGATGAGAATTTTTCATTAATGATCAAATACTTGTGGTATGTTGACTGCTTTGTGTTGTGGTAAAAAAAAAAAAAAAAAAATCATTAGCATTTTCATCAACTGCATCAACTGGAAGCAAACATCATAAGTTGATTAAGTTATGACAAACTTTTAAGGAATTCATGAAGACTCATTTGAAGAGACCAACAAGGTGATAGACTATGCTATCACTAAAACATTTGGCACACTAATCCTGAAATACTCAGTCTTTTTAAATATACTTAGGCTGTAAGCCCATGCTAATGGTTTTAATGCATTGAAATTAATGTCTATCAATTTGTACAAGCTCTTTGATGATGGCCAATGCAATAGAAAATCTTAATGATGCAAATGAAATGGATAAATTACACAGAATACATTCAGAATGATTTCACTACCACACAATGACAGCGTATTACTATTTTTCGAGGACCTTTCAAGGTAACTGATGAACTGTAACATTATTCATTCCACTGGTTTCCCCATTTCCTCATTTTGTCCAAAATTTTGATACACATTTTGAGGGGCTGGAAATCTTTTTCTTCCTCTCTCTCTCTCTTTCTCTCTATAAAAAGATGGAGGTTAACCTACTGAGTGCCTGACCTTCATACAACCCTGCACAAACATGAAGGATATGTAATACAAAGAAGCCAAGCATTTTAGCAGCTTTGCAAAACACATATTTCATGCTCATTTTGTGCAACACATTTCAGAGAAGAAAACCAAGACCCCTCCATATCTTCTATTTCTTCATTCTCTCACATCCCCAAGGACAGTGTGGAGGAGGTCATCACACATCCTTTAGCCTGCAGCTGCTCATCTCACTGGAGCACTTGAGGACACTCCTGAAAACAACTGTATGGCTGAGTTCCTGAGCTGTCTTTTTTTTTAAAAAAAAAAAAGAAAAGCTTCAGAGAAGGAAGATACAAAGCTATTAAATCATTAAAAACGGACTTAAGAGATACACATTCCCCATTCATGTTTGAATGCTTTTCCAGAAATGTAATATAATATTATGACGTTCCCCACGAGTCTGCAGTTCTAATATGACCTTACTAGTTCAAGTACTCAAATTTCACCCCAGTACCTCTTGCTGGTTAAGTCCATCAAACAAAACAGAACACAAGTGAAGTTAATCTCAAACTCCTCATTTGAGTGAAGATTTTCCAAAATGTTTTTCTCCTCTCTCTTCCTGGACAGGACTATATCACTTTTAGAAGTAACTGTTGTTCCTAGCTGTGTCAATTTTGATGTGTAAGTTTCACGTACATCTGCTTGATGTTCCTGGAATCTGTTAAACATATCCTTAGGGGAATTTCAGCACACCAGGATCTCCAACTTTAGCATGACTTTTTGCTGTATCATAGTCCGGATTTCCTTTGTACTGACAGAGTGACAAAAATGATCACATACTACATGACCTTCAGATATGCATGCAATATTTTCACAGCAGTTTCTTGCTCTTACACAAACAAGCCCTTTAAGTGTTTCTGGAGAGCTGGCTACACAAGATGTCACATTACATGCCTATTATACATGCTTTTTAACAATAAGGTAGTAATAATTTTGTTTTGACCATTTGGCATCAAATCCTCTTTTTAAAAAATCACAATTATATGTTGTATGTCATTTATAGATAACTACTGCAGATGTCTAGAAATCTTTCAGTCTTTCAGTCTACTTGGAAAATATATTTACTTTTACTGACACGATTCAGCAAAGATTTAAAAAGTTATGCTCATATTAGATCAGTTTTGCCATGGAGATCAGCCCTTTGCTCAGCCATACATTAATTAGAATATTTAAAGTCTGCATAAACAAAATTCCATTTCTGAATTCCATTTCATATGGAAACTTTTTTCCTCACAGTGCCCAAACCTTGCTCTGAGTTCAGCAAGTGTCTGTTGAGGAAAACAGTGTTGGAGCTATTCGCCAGGTTCCTTTGAAATTTCCCTTCAGAGGACTGGGATAGCAACTATTTATTTGTGGCATCCCAAACAGCAAGGGAGGCTGTTGCTGCAGGAACGTGGAGAACAAGTACTGACAGCATTTGTTGATTCTGGCAGCCAGGTAGAAAGGAAGAGCCCGACAGTCCTGTGCTAGTGAAAAATGACTCTCCATGGTGGAATTCGGAATGAAAACACTGTCTGGCACCTCTTTGTGCGTGGGAGGCAGCTCATGCTCCATCAGAAACCCAATTGCAATGAGATTTACTGAAAGAAAGGTGAATGAGTGGAAATGAGTGAATACTGCAGAACATGGAAAAAAAATATATTCCTTCATTTTTTAGAAAATGCACACAGAAATTGGAAGGTTCCTGAAGTAATATATCCTGTTTTTTTTCTTTCCAGAACAGTTAGCTTAAAAATAAATAGAAAATCTGTGCCATCATATCTGAAACATAAGGAAACCCCCTACTACACCAGATAATATCCAAGTTCATATGGCATTTATTAAAAACGTACTTAAGGGTTATCTGCTTTCCAGTCCATTTACCTCACCCTTAGTCTCCAACATCTTGCTGCTTCAGCTTCACCTCCAATTTCCATCCATGCTGCATACACCCTTATACTCTAATCACTATGAGATCAAAGAGTCACTGCAAAGCAGAGCACAAAGTTCAAGTCTCATGTTCCTATACTATGTCAAAACCACTGAAAACAAAGTTCATTTACACCTAGCTATTAAATGCCAGTTTCACCATGAAACATTTTGTAACAAGTATTTCACAGGGCTCTCAAAAAAAAAACTATGACTACTGGGAAAGCAGGGCTACCAACCTCTACCATAGGCAGATTTGCCCTGTCAATATTGTAAAACACTTAAACTGGAATGTCAAAAGCTTTGACAGTTTCCAGCACCAGCTCTCCCCATCTGCTTCTGTTTGTTTGACAGCATGCTGTTCATTTACATTTCACACAATTCTCCCCTTTCCTCCATAGGGGGGCTTAAATAGCCATGAAAACGTCACATAAAACAAAATATTCATTCATAATGAATATTCATTATGAGTTCAATAGCCACTATTTTAATCATTTTAATTAATGCTTAAAAAGGGCTGAACCACTCTCTTGGTGGTTGTGATAAGGTACCTGAAAAATACAAACACAAAGTACTAAACACATAAGGTTTATGGTGTTACTTCAGCCACAATTTACTTGCATCTTACCACTAAGTACCACCTGCCAATTCCTGAAATCTCAAGCAGCTAGTGCAAGGCTCCTACTACACCGGCGATTTTTGAAGGCCCTAGAAGTTGCCCAGATTAGTTCTCACTTGGCTAATAGTCTGGAAAACACATGTGTTTGAGAGACTGTTTCTAAACAAGAGTAACAACACAAAATACAGTAATCTTTTTGTTTGCTTCAACATAACACATATTTTGTGCATATTTAGGGAGAATTATTTAAATAATTATTTCTAGAAAGAGCAGAATGCCCTGGTTACTAGTAGCAGAAAAATCTGAAGGACTGGATTTCTTGGCCTTTTGCATATATACAACTCCAATTCAAGAGGATTCCAGAAGTTCAAAGGCTGGTAAATTGATTCAAGTTATTATTCATAAGCAAATTAAAAAAACATCAGAAAAGTTGAGCGGCAGGGAAAAAATAAAAAAAATAAAATAAAAAGCAAAAGATAAGCCTTCTTATCCCACTACAGCTACTAACTACCAGAATTTGCAGAGTAACACATGCTGTATAAGAACTGGAACTGAAACCGCATGAGGCTTTACAAATCACCCAGCTAGCTGACATGGGTAAGCCACAGAAATAACTCAGCATGCTAGCCATACATTTTATAGCTTGGACACTATGCCATATGCTTTTAGTTTTCCTCTTCTTTCTTAATAGCCTCATTAAGGCTTTAGGAAGCCTTCCTTTAGGAAGCTGTCTATACGACCAGTGATTACAGAGCTTGTTAATAATGCTCATCAGACTATCAACAGCCAGCATAGGGCAATTTTGCTGGGCACATGATGAAGTGTGCCATAGAAACCATTGCTTTTATGTCACCACTAGCTGAAATAAATCCCAGGGATAACAAGTCTATGCAAGCTATGCTGTGGTAATACACCTGGTAACTGTACATCTTCACATCCAATTTTACCTTGGGAAGAGCAATAAAATGATAAATATATGCATGGAAGGCACAATATTTTTGCAACATATTATTCTATTTACATCAAGCTGCACTCTAAAATAAAATGGCTTACAATGACAATTTAAAAAGTGTCAGAAACACATGTGCCAAGCTAAATTCAGTCCTAATTCAAAACTTTTTCTCAGGAAATTCAGTTATGCAGCATTAATACTTTGCATTGCTAAATTATTTCTTCAAAACTAGACTATTAAAAATCAAACCTTTTACATTCAAGTGTCACTAAACACAAAACATAGGAAATCTCCACAATTAATCAGAAAACAAAATAGCAAAAGATTTCTGTGCATTAGGCATAAGTTTCAGACTGAACACAAGCATTAAGATACTTGGCTTAGTAAATACCTCAATGGAGACACTGATAGCACTTTTATTTTATTAGAAAGAATTTTAATTTCCACTGTTTGCACAAAAGGAAAACAAATCTAAAACACTTTCACAGAATCACAGGATGGTTGAGGTTGGCAGCGACCTCTAGAGATCATCTAGTCCAACCCTCCTGCTCCAGCAGGGACACCTAGAGCACGTGGCACAGGGCCACATCCAGGTGGGTTTTGAAGATCTCCAGAGAAGGAGACTCCACAGCCTCTCTAGGCAGCCTGTTCCAGGGCTCTGTCACCCTCACCTTCCTCATACGGAGGTGGAGCTTCCTGTGTTTCAACTTACACGTGTTACCCTTTATCCTGTCACCAGCCACCACAAAGAAGAGTCTGGCTCCATCCTCCCCACAATCACCCCTCAGGTACTTGAACATGTTAATCAAACAAACAATATAGGAAATTTGTATCAAAAAACATATTTTAATAAAAGATTTTTCCTTAAATATAATTCACAAGGACCAAAAGAAATTGCCAGGTTTAGCTATGTTTATAAGCAACAGATTTAGTTAAACATTTTGGTTATTAGAATTCAGTGAGCCATTTCAAATATGCATACTGCAATCCTGATTCAGGCTTGCACTCATATTTTGGCCTCCATATCTAGTTAAGAAGGACAATAAACAGTTGAAGTATGAGCTATTAAAAGGCAAATAATGCTCAAAACAGTTATTTATTCAAATTAGATTATTTTTTACACTATTTGACTTCGGGCAATTTTTAGGCCCTTTTGTGTGAGATTTGGGTAATGCCACCCTATGACTCAAACAGAAACTGAAGTTGAACTGAACATATGCTAGCAGTGACAGATCAAACAGGTATGTAGGAGGTTGTGAACAATACACTGGAAAAAGCTTTTGCATTCACAGTAACTAATCATAGGTTTACAGAAGCAACTATTTTAGTCTTTGCAAGTCACAACAGTGGTATTAACCACCCATGGCTGTGTGTGTGCTCAGCCATTAGAATCCTCAAGAGATTTTTAAAAACTTGGGGAAAAAAAAGAGGTAAGTTTTAGAGTGTCTGAAAAAAAAGGAAATATATGCCATGCAGCTTGACAATGAAAAGGTATGAGGTTTCTGATTCCATAATATTTATCAAAAGACTTCTCCAGACAGTGCTCACCTCCATGTTGCCATCTTTATATGTATGATGTATACTTTTACCCCTTTCAGCACTATATTTAATTCCTCTATCCTCCTTTCATTTTTACATCTTTAAAACCCTATCTATCAGGGGGCTTTTCTGCCTTTCCCTAGGCCCTTCAATGTCAATCTGGAAGCAAAACACGTATGTTACTCAGGAGATAATTAAGATCCTTACCTTTCCAAAATCCCTCACATCAAACAAATCAAATGCTTCAAAAAGTTCACTTTTCTTCATCCCAAATATTTCACAGCATGCCGAAAGAAAAGTTCTTATGTTCTTCAAGCAAAGAAACTAGAAGAAAGAAAGAAGGAGAAAAAAAAATAAGCATAAGGCACATCAACAAGCATCTAACACACTCACTAATGTTTTACAAAGTTTAACAATTAAACTACACATAAGTTAGCAATTCCATTACATTAGGATTTTCAGTTGGTTATAAAGACTCCCTTCAGACTCAAAGTCAAGTTCTGAGTACAGACATTATGAGCAGAGTTTCTCTCTCCTTAAATAACCAAATTAAGTAAACTTATCTAGCAGAGAGTTAAGTTTGTCAAACAACCTTGATTTCTGCACTGAATCAAAGACAATTGTCTTTGAACTCCTTCACAAACATCAATGATCATCAGAGTCTAGAAAGCAATAAAGCTTCAGTCACATCACTTCTAAATATGCCAAGCCACTATGATGTACAGTGCAAAATAGACAATATTTATGAGCAATAGTATTTCAAAAGAGATAACAGTTTGCTTTGAATATGCTCCTAAGAAGTACTGAAACAAAACTAAAACTGAGTTCCTGAAGCTCTCAACTAGTTGATTCATGAGAACACGGATTGTATATATTAGTATGGATTATGGCATTGCTACATGTTAGCAATGGATATATAAAAGCAACACTTACAACTGAGACATAAGTGTCCCAACCATGTTCATACTGAATGCATATTTAAAAACCCATCTGTTTATTCAGGCAGGTTTGGCACTAATTTATCTTCCACACAAGACACCAAAATACCAGTTTAGATAATCTGACTTGATATCTTACAGACATATAATAAAGTTGTAATGTATAAGCACCAACACAACAGTACAACATTAAAGAGAAAACACCACCATTGGTTGAAGGGGACACAAGATGAGAGCTGACAAATTCATCTAAACGCACCCCAAAAGCACCAGCCAAAGCCCCCCAGAAGCCAGTTACAAAATCACAGGTCTTAAACCATATCCACTGGCTTTCATCCTGTTTTAAAAAAAAAAAATCAATACAATAAGTAATAAAATAAATTCTATCGGAAAGACCAAAAAGGATTCCAATTTTGCCCTTTTGAAATGGGTTAAAAAAGGTTTGTTATAGTCTAATATTCAATAACCACATAATTAAGCCCTTCAGTAACAACAGAGCACATAACGTCATTACATTTCCTGTATCATCTTGAAACCACAGTTTAGGTATTTGTCAAACTACCTGCACTGAGACGGGACCATGTCATGAATTAAGAATATACCAAATGGTGCCTTTAATAGAATAAGGCCCCAACAATAAAATCCAATCCCCACTCCATTAGAAGGAAAAATACTAAATGAGTTTCTTTGGACACTTAATTGTATGGTAACTCTAATTTCTCTCTCGTTCAAAAACAAACCTTTTAATCCATTTTACAACTACTTGAACCCGGCATCTGCCTGGATGCAACTGAGAGACTAAGCACTGGAGATCAGTAAAGAGACAAAGACCTGTTGGGTACCCGGTTCCCTTACAGATAAGGTGAGGGTTGGACATCTCTCACTTGGCCTAATCACCACAAGAAGTAGCCACAAGAAGTGTTGACTTTCTGAACAACATCTAGTTTCTCTTGATTAAAAATATTTAAGTTAAAAACAATTCCTTTGAAAACATCACTGCTTCTCTCTTTTTTATTATACTGTTATGTTTCAAGACAGCAGGAAAGAATTCTTTGTATATGGATGAGTAAAACCACAACAGTAGAGTAGCAAGAACCATAAGTTTAAAAAAAAATTACTCTAGTGTCACTTACACTAGCAAAAAAAAAATAAAGCTTCTATGTGGCTCTTCTCTTGCTATATCACGAGAAGAGAGCTTACCAAGCACTGAGAGGCAAACTCTAAAAATGGCCATCCATCAGGGATGCTCAGGACCCTGAAAGCAACTGGAAAAATGAGGATATCTTCCCATGAACCTAAGGATGTTTGCATAAAGAATTGGTCACTGTGGATTACTTTGCCATACCACCTCTCCAGCAGCACAGCTAGAGAAAGGAAAATAAATTATATTTTGAATCAAGTAGTATTGCAGTCAAATTGACCAGTTTCTAACATCTCAAAGACTTGCTAGTCGCTCCTTTGACAACATCTCAAATATTAAATTTTGCAAAGCTGGTTATTGAAGGATCTGTCAGTTATACTCATGCTGTGTTGACTTCAAAGGACATGCAAGGAGAAAGACTCATAACAGCACTTCAGCTGCAATGACACTTCTCCTAGGAAGTCTAAAACACAGCTCCACAGGAGAGAAAAATCACCATAACAGACTGTTAAAGCAATCCCTTCACGTTAAGGCCTTGGCCAATAATTGCCATGAAGATGTACACTATCAAGAGGTACACTGGTAATATTTTAATGGAAAAGAAGTATTTGTTTCTGAACATGTTTGTTCCATTTTCACATTAACAGTTGCACATAGTAAATACAGGCTCCTTCTGTTGCCCAAGCACTGCTGTCACTCCTGCAGTCCCCCAACATAAGGAGTTGCACCGCTGCAAGCAGCCCACACACAGCCTTGGCAGGGCTGCTGCAGTTTTAGAAGAGTTCTAACAAACCAGTGGCTTTTATAAAACAGACTATAGCTTTAGCAGTCTCTGCTCCAACCTGTATTTAATTTAATTTCAGAAAAAGGCTTTAAGACTACATTTATTTAAAGCAGGAGTTTGCAAGAATAAATCCACCACCTAAAAAGAAAAATAAAATAAAATAGAAGTAGGTGTAATTGATACAATTGTTATGTTCTGACACAAAGTGCCAAAGCAGAAGAGGGGAAAGCAACACAAGCTATACAAAGGGCTATAGGAAAAAGCATGCTGTTTTCTACCTGTAACGTTTGCCACCACACAAAAAGAAACATTTGAAGCTTATTCAACACACCTATGCGTGGTGACAGAAATGCATAGAAATATTTTACAAAAGCTACTGAACAGAAACCACTAATTAGACAAAGCAGCACAGGCAGGAGTCTAGAGCTGCCCAAAGGGGAGAGCGATTTTCTATAGCCAAGCCTCTAATGAAATGAGAGATGAAATGCAAAAAAAAAAAAAAAAAAAAAGAGGGAGAGAGAAAATTATTTTTCTCTATTTATAATAAGTATCTCTCAAAAAAGTGTACTTGAATGCTGAAATCCTTTAATGGAATAAAGGCCTATTTGCTACAGACCATATTCAGTATGTGGATATACTGTTAATACTGGAGAAATTCCTCAGGGTGTCAAGTCCAACATTTTGCCCTTGGACATTTTCATGCAATTCCAAGATAGCAACACCAGTCAGTGTACGAGCAAAACCCAAAATGCCAAGAAAAAACAAGTACGTAGCAAACACAGACTTCTAACCACACTTTTAACAATTCATCATCTTAATTAGTAAGTTAGTTGAGGAACAGCAATTTGTATTTATTTCAACTCCCATTCCCTTTTCATTATGGCAATTTAGTTAGGAATCAGGAGGAATGTCTGGATAGCGAGAAATTTCCTTACTTGGTTCAACAGGCATTCATTCATATCCTTAGAATAAATCAGAAACACACAGAGCGCTGATGTTTGAGCTCAAGAGTCCAAAATAGATGCTAGAGTATAAGGGACATCCATCAGCTACAAAGCACAGTACTGAGCTACTTTAAGTCAAGGAAGTTGAGGGGGAGGGAGGTCTCTTCTTTAAATTAAATGGTTCCACCAATTCTTAGAGCAAAGCAATCCCTGTATTTCCTTGTGTAGCCGTTACGTACCTGTCCCCTCTTTGCTGCACTTGCAGCATTTTGCATGTTACATTAACAGGTTCCAAATACAGCTACACTAAAACACAGGCCAGTCACTGAATAGTGACTATCAACTAGAAGGCATGACAAAAGAGTAAAAGCAAAGAGAGAGGTGGAGGGGGGGAAGGATGGATTTTGCTTAGCTATTTCTTCTCTAGATCACCTGTTTTCTTCCAGAAAGGAGGTATGTCAACCAGAGAAAGCCCCTTCCTCCTCAGGGCTCTGATAAACCACTCAGTAGCAGCTATTCACCTCTGCCTGGTCTTTAAACAGCCCCAACGGGCACACCCAAATTGTGGGGGGCTTTCAGTCAGGTGAATGCAAGTATTTGAGTACAAGAAAAGAAATTTGGGGAAAGGCCAGACACCCAAAAAAAATGCATAAAATGGAAGTAATCAGATGAGCAAATTTGACTTCAATTCATGCATATCAGAAGGCACAATCATTTTTTTCTTCTTTTGTCTAAGAAAAAAAAAAAGTCACAACAGGGAGGCACTCAGACAATGAGTTTTCAAAAAGGCTGCCTCCTCTTCTCTAGCCAGTTGTGGGAGGCAAATGAACACATTAACAGGAAGGATCCCATTTGGATTTCCACTTTATGAATGGAAATATAAAATTTCTTAAGTAACAGGAAAACAGTAAAAATTGCCGTAACTGGAAAAAATTGCTTTCCTACACTCTGTCACCAAGATGTCTGCACAAATTGTTTCATTGCAAGAAAACACAAAGAACTTGTATGAAGGAAGATATTTTTTTAATAAAACATGTTGCCAAATGTCCTGATGCTCACAGGTTTTCTCTATTAACACTCTTAACCAGTTATTTTAGTATTTATTATAGCAACCAAATTGATAGAAGTAACAAAATTCATACTAACAGTATTTTAATCCTGCTAAATCCAAAAGTCAGATTACAATCCAAGAAACTGTACAGTCACTATGTGACACAAGGGCAACATCACCTCTCCTATCCACACAGCAAAGACCCTGTGCTGGTTTTGAATCAAAAACAAACGCAAAAACAGCAATAACAACTAGAAGTACAGATACACATTTTTCCATCAGCATCTACATAAAATGTGTACATAAAAAAATCTAGCTAGCATCCTTCAAATTCATTCAGCCATATACAATACAAAAAGAACATTAAGTGCCTCCAGAAATAGTTGTTCTTATATCAAGGACTCATCTTTGGTAAAATGAGGCTGGACAGTTCCCTGATACATGCCCTCTTTGAGAGGCCACCACCAAAAGCAGGGTACCAAAACAGAGGCATGTTACGCCGCTATTAACTGCCTTTCCCTGCAAGCTCCTGCAAACCTCTACAGCCATTACTCAGCACTCAGACAAAGTAGTACTCACTGTGGTTCTGACAGAACTGTTCCTTCAGGGTTAACAATTCAACCCAGAAATCTGTGCTGGCTTCTTCACAGATTTCAGTAGTCAAAACAGATGAGATTAGTTCTGCTCTGCCAACAGGAATAATTATCACTACACTCAGCAAAAATAGCTGTGAAGATTCTGAGTGACAGAAGAAGCGACCCACCGATGAAATCCTAATTCAACATCCATCAGTGTCTTTTCCGGAGCCAGCGAGAGGGAAGGGAGCGGTAACGTACTCAAGATGGGAGATCCAACTCCTCTCGTTTCCACGCGTGCTACTTCTCCCCTCAAAGTCTGTAAGTCCAGAGGCTTGCTAGGGGCAGGGAAGGCAAAATAGTCATGAAGAATTTGAAGACCAAGACTCTGAAACGAGCGTGCTTATATTCAGTAAGCAAATCAAAGCTGTATAGTTGTTTCTGGAGTTTATTTGTTTTTCTCCCCTCTTGGTCATGATACCAATATTGAGCATTATTCTTTCTCTTTACTCTTGGCTAAGACATATTAATTTACAAATAATACTAAAAAGAACAAAGCACACAAGGAGTCCACTTCACTTGCACAAAAGGAATTCAGTTCTGCGCTCTGCATCTTGCTTCTTGTTCTGCATAACCATCTCCATCACTCAGATCATCAGTATTTTTAAAGCTCTAGGCAGGAGCAAACAAGCCAAATATTAAATACCTCCCAGCTTTTTCTCTCCAAAAGGACTATCTAGCAATATTTTTATATCTGTTTCAAAGCTGATGCATTAATAAAGAAGCAAGACAATACACACTGAGCTAGCTCTGCAAGAGGCTGGCTCATTATCAATAGCTCTTTGCATTGACACTTCAGAAGTTAAAGACTTTTGGGGATAGCAAAACATGCAAAATTGTTACTACTACATAAGCGTGAAAGAATTTTGCTCTCCTTTGCAGAGAACGGCAACAGACACTACTTAATTCAAAGGGAATGATATAATGTGAAACCCTACATACAGGATAGCTAGCGAGGTCTGTACTTTATTAATAGGATTATTATGAGTTTATTGGATGTGGACATCCTTTGAAGGCCTATATAATGCTAGGATGCTCTACAAATTATTAACCACTAAATTCCTTTGCTAACAGAATATAAATATTAATAGAATGTTATTTATTTGCTCAGTTAATGTGGGAATGAAATATTCATGGCAAAGCATCTCTTAAAATCCCTGACTGACTACTGGTCAGTTGTGCCAATCACATTTTGGCTTGGGTATGGGCTTTTCTTGCTCTTCTCACATTGCTCTTCTCTGGAGCGAAGAGACGGCACAAGCAAAGTTCGACATTTCTCCTGTGTTGCCAATTCCCTGTCGGGCTATGCTGGCACTTCAGCACAGTGAAGCAAGCAGGGACAAAGCAGTGTGGTGTCCCTGCCCAGAGGGGGATTTTTAATCCCCAAAGCCTCAGCTGCAAAAACCCTGTAAATTCAAACTGTGACTGGCAAAAGGTAGGGCTGAGAGTTCAGAAGGGCCCCCCCTTTAAAGTTCTGCTCCCAGCCTTAGCAAGGCTGTTCTGCGGCACCCCTAGAGCAGCAAGAACCCTGCAAGGTGTGCAAGATGACTTGCAGGTACCTGCACAGAATTCACAGTAAGGATTCACACCTGCCTTTGGTTCTGTTACAGAAATACAATGCCCTTCTCATTTTCTTCCTCACCCATCAAAAAATTAATCTCTCACTTATCAACATCCTAAGTGGATCCACTTGAGTCGATAAACTGTGACCCTACTGCCCTAGACATGCCTACAGGCCCGTATCGCCCCTATCCAATTCCTTTAAAAGGACAAAGAACGCACACTGTGTATTTTTCTTTAAAAATTGTTTAAAATAGCATGTACTTGCTTGTTCTCTCCTGAGTACTCTTTCCAAGTATCTTCTATAAAACAGATTCAACATTTATTTTGAAAGGTGTCAAAAGCTATCAGTATCAAATCCTGCACAGAATTTCAGTGTCTATTAAAAGTGACTAACCCAAATAAATTACTTGTGCTTCTATTTCTTAGCAATATGTCAAGTATATTGTGCGCTAATGTGTGCAACTTCCAATGCAAAGGAGTAGCATACTTACTACTCAGCAGTGTTAACATGACTGATTAAATATTTTAAGCGTTTTCTTGAATTACATTTTGAAATTACTCTTTTCCATGTTCTTGGAAATCATGGAATGAACAAGCAACAACTAATTAAAATCAAGCCTAGCTCTCTACAGATTGTCACAGACAGCTGCCCACTATTTATCTACTCAAAATCTTTCCTGCTCTTTTTCTGCTGGCATTTCACCATAGGTTTGACACCTGTTAGACTGAGCTTTCTGTAGCATGGACAGGCATTTCCGACACATGCAGACAACACTATGGATTATAGCAAACTAAGTAGAAAATCGTAGTTCAAAAGCCTAAGTCCAAATTATAAAGCAGTGGTAATAGCCACACCTTAAAAACTCCAAAACAGGCAGGATGGGCAGCTAAAGCACAAGCGACACCGCATGTACCGATGAAATTTTTACCCCATGTGACACCTTAGCTGTTACGTAACACGCAGAGCTTGCATGAAGCCTTCGTCCATCTTGTAGCAAATGCAGTAAAACCACTGCTGCACAGCTCCAGCCTCAGGAAGTGGCGGGAGGCAGCAGAAACCGCCCTCGAGATGCTCAAACGTACTGAACCCTCACATGAGCTCTAGTCCACTGCCTGGGCTGAAAAAAGTTAACACCTCTGCAGGCCTCATCACCATACACATTGCATTTCAAGAAAACAGTCACAGAAATACAAATATTGTACTATAGAAGCTACAGTGAGCTAATAGAAAAAAAAAAGGCAGCTAGCCTTCTATGATATTCTTTTTGCTTAATTTAGTTATTTTGTGAGTTTTATATATTTAGCTGATTTCATATTTGAAATGTCCTTAACTGTAAGCTTTCTGTGCATAAAGACTTGCATATATAAAGCACAAGAAATCCTAAATGTGATTTAAAATAAATGGGGAATAATGACTGTAGTGCATTACTGACAGAGTAGCCTAAGTCTGTAGAGAGGCCACTCACCTCCTCAGCAGCTCCTCAGTCTTTTTCACTCACCTAGCAACTGCCTTGACCAGGTTAGAGACATACACAGCACAGCTACTGCCACAGCCTACACTTATTGACCAACTTGCAAAGGTTTTACAGCAGCACTACAGCAAGCACTGTGCTGAAGAGCTGCTCTGCACTACCCCGAGGAAGAGGCCTCTACCCCAGTATCACGCATTTGCTTGCCAACACTGTGCCCAAGGCAACACACCACATTTGCCATAATCACCCATCCCACAAAAAACTTACTGCTATTTCCTGGTGAGCCAGTCAAGATCCATACACACACACACAGATGTCCTGAATGGTAGCCAGGATACAAATAAAAGACCGTATTAGATGCAAAATCCTCCAGTTCCCCAGTGTGCCTCATACTGGAAAAGTCTGTCTGGGTATGTTTGCGAAACAACTTCTAGACGCTGGATATGTTTTATCAGGATGAGACAGGCAATCCCAAACATCCACAAATCGCATCTTCAGCAATAACTGCCTCAGCAAATGTTACTGCAGGACCATTACTTCCACCGCATTATGAAATGCCCCATCTCTGGGCCTTCGTGCAAATCCAGGAGAACTTGCTGCCAGAATTAACGTGCATCTGACAAGACTATATTGATCATGCGATAATAATGAGAACTCTAAAGTAATAAAAGTTCTACAAGCATTTAAGGCATTCAGATGATGCAAACTAGGTAAAGGAGTTTTAAAAGCAGAGGTATTACACTACAGGTGTTTTTTAAGAGAGATTTAAGTGCAGACCTGTGTACAGATTGAGTTTAATTACCACATGTCTCTGAAAAAAAATAAATTCTCAAACAGATGGTGACATCCAAGAATCTTCAGGATGGGTACCAGGCATGCATTTCAAGAAAAAAAATAAAAGATCAGAAAAAAAAAAACAGGAGATATATTTCTCCTACAATAAAGAATATATAATACCATGTAATTTATTAGTAATTATCATGGTCCAGATGATCACTGGCTATTGCACTGGATGAAACAAGGGCAGTTCTTCCAATACTGACACAAAGAGGCCACAAATACATTAATATTTCTCAATCCCTCCAAACTCTGTTAGGGATAAGTTCACACAGTTCTCGAAATGTGTGTTGGCTCCCACAGCTGTTCCTCACACACAGTTACCCAAAAGCCAGTCAGTGCTATGCAACCCACCCAAAAAGCGCAACCTTTCCCTTCTTGAGTGGTGTGTCTTCTTAGCCCAAAGAACTCAATGTGAAGCAGTGATGTAAATTAGTTACAAGACAAGAGGCAATAGATTTTAGACTGGATTAAATTCTACCTAAAGCTACAATTAACTATTTGGTTTTTTTTAAGCCACAAGTGAAATCTAAACTTCAGAAAAATTGTTTTAGCCAAGTATCACACAGATCTGCACTGCCTTGAGCCTCCTGTCATGGTCCCAGCAGGCCAAAGGCAAGTGACCAGTCACAGCAATGCAGTCTAACAGCCCAGCCTAGCATCACTGCACAGTACAACAGCAACAAACACCTTCCTATGCAGAGGAATCTTGCCAACAAGTATTTTTCACTCTTCTGCTGCATAATCACTTTGGGAAAAGAGCTGCCAAGCACTCTAACATGATAATCCCAAATGCAAACTTAGTGTGCTGTGCCACATTATTCCAAGAGCCAGTGAATAATGCATTCTGTTACAAATCAGTTTGAAGTAACTCGACAAGACTATCTAGTTTACACTATTGACTTATAGAACACTGCCTCTACATTGGTAATTTCATAAAAAAGGTTTCCAGAAATATTAGTATTTCAGGACACACACTTACAAAAGCCATTTCCCAAGCAGGGCTATGCAGATGATTATCATCCGTTTCATTCCAATATTTTGATCCTTTTTAAATTTAAAAATACTATGGGCAATAGCAATGGAAACATTCCACCATGCAGGGAACCTGAAAATCACTAATGCAGAAAACGCTTGTGCTGCTGGGCTTCTGGTGCAGTGCACTGAATCCTGTGCTGGCATCAGACTCATCTTTTTATTACCATACAACTTCTCATGCAAATATAAAAATGAATTGTTTACTGCTTTAGCAATAGAGTACGCTATAGAACACAAAATTGAACTTATTTTCTTAGAAGCAACCCTATAAAAAGCATCCCTATTTAATATCATAAACAAAAGTAACTTAAAAAGCACACTCAAAATGCAGCAAGATAGTGCCTGCTCATATAAAACTACATAAAAATCAACAGTCCTTCTTGACAGATAAAAACAATTTCTGCATGAGCAGTAATCTATTACTAGTTCTGGCACTGATGCATAAAGGAAAACAGCAATATAACGTAGAGGCAGTGAAAGTATTTGCCTGCCTGCAAGCTGTAGGCAGAATTTTTTAAAATCATTTTATATAAAAGAATACATACAAAATCAGTACAAGCATCTGCTATAACATGCTTCTCTGAATAGGCAGCAGCTTACTGAACCGTGAAACAGAACATCATTTAAACACAACTAATGCCATAGGATGTTTTTTAGAACATACTGAACCCTAACACTGGAGATAATGCTGTAGGAACGCATAGAAAAAGCTAGATCAAAGTCTAACTTCTTAGCTTCAATTTGTTCTACAGACTGTTCGGCTAAATGCTATGAAATCTAAATAAGATATACGATACAATCCAGAACCAGTGACTACCTAAGAGGTGTAATACGTTCGAGACAAAAAAAACCCAATATATACGCAATGTTTAACTGGAAACTATAACAAGACAGATCTTCCTCTGACTCTCTTCCAAGACAATTCTGAGCACAGGAGAAATAAGAGCAGTTTTCAGAAAAGTCGACTATAATACTGCAGGGTGATTCATGTTTTTAAGTCACATAAGCAGGCACATGGAGCAGGCACATGGAGTTCCATTAACAAAGAAGCAACTGATTGAGTATGTTGAAGATACAAATATATATAGTGAGTACAACTAAGCAGAAAAACAATTCAGCAATATCATTTTCAAAGTCCTCAACAAGTGAGTTTATCTGAAACAAGGATAGGTCAAAACAAGCAAAACCCTTTGCAAATAGCATTGTACTAGCCATTCAGGCAACGCTTTTTCCAGAAGCTAGTACTTTCACACTCATGACAGTAATATGCTACTTCTCAAAACTGCTTAAAGAAAAGAGACCATAAATCAGCATAGAGTAGGGGCTGAAGTACACAGCCTAATCATTTAACTTGTGAAGTGCTCACTCATTTCTAGATGAAACCACTGCAGTGGCTATGTCGGGGAATTCTCACGCCAGGGCCTGGAAACTCACAAGATTGTGATTCATCGTTGCCCAGCGCAAGCGGCAGTGCCACACACTGCCAGCTGCATCAGTGGAGCCTGTGTGTCTGACTTAGGGATCCCCCAGAAGCTGCCCAAAGATGGTGACGGGCCATGGAGCACCCATCAGGAGGCATAACCCCATGCCTAAAGTGATGAGTAAACTTAAGAAGTACAATTATTTTACAGGAATTTTCCATCATTAAAAATGATTCTCACCACTGCAATCTAGACAGACACACACACACATATATACCCTAATATTTAGGCTGTCCACCTCTTACATCCTTTTCAATTGTCTATATATACCTCCTCATCTACTTACAGCAGCAACATCACTGTTAAAGTTCATATTTTAATTAAAAAGCAAGCAAAACACATCACCTGGATATCAGGAATGTTTACCATTCTGCAAAAGCAATTAATTGCAAATGTAATGCTTGTTAATTTTACTTAATTTCTTTAATCACTTCATTCAG
>NW_010589492.1:81477-94157 GCF_000705375.1 Tinamus guttatus
AAATACTTTGAATCTTAACAGATTTTTCCAGGTAAAAGCTTTGAGGTATATTTATATCACATTTATGGTGAAATAATACATTATTGCTACTGAAAAACAGACCATGAAAATAACTGATTTGCAGTAACTAACTAACTAACCAAGAGCAAAAAAAAAACACAGAAGAAATCTGAAGTGACTTCACTTCAGAATTATTTCTCAGTTGTTTCCAGTTGAAAGAGCAGCATATTCCTTTTATCTTTTAAGTTAAACATGCTCTGAAATATAATACTGAAACAGCTACTTTTGTCTTTACAAAGACGAACACTTTTGCCTTTTTTCCAGCCATGGATATTCAGCAAATTCAATTCTTATTCATACTTAGTCCATGGCGATTCAAAGCTGCATTTTTCATCAACACACATATTAAAGACTTTTGTCCAGCTTGACTGTGCAGTTTACAACTCTAGCACTAGCGTAATGCGAAAAATCAGGGAAGTATTTTGTATGCAGGGGGGTTGGACTAGATGATCTCTAGAGGTCCCTTCCAACCCTAAGCATTCTATGATTCTATGATTTTGTTCTCCAGCAATGCTAATACCAGAAGCCAGGGTGGCTGGCATGCCATCAGAGAAGGTCTTGCTAGAGAAAGAACCAAGTTTTAGACCCCTGGGTTCAACAAATTCCTTTTAACACCAGTATGCTTTGACACTGGAGGATGTTTCTGAGGGTTTTTTTTTTTTTTGACAGCTGCAAAGCCCAAAATAAGAATATACACATATATACAGTCCTATCTCTTCTTCTGTAAAAGCAAATCAAGAATAGCCCAGTTTGTCTGCTAAATATAGGGTTTTGTTTGTTTGTTTTGTTTTTAAATACCATAAAGGTTGACAAAGAACATGCATAGAAAAACCAAAGTTTTCCTAATACAATACGCAAATCTCTTCCTTCTTATCAGGTACCTCATTTGAAAACTTCAAGTTTGACGATTCAAAAATCATATCTACTTCAAAGCCTTCTAGAGAGAGAAAAAAAAATGCCACTCATTTATTTGTTCCTTCTAATTCATGGAAGGCCTCTACCTCCAAATAAGATTTTAATTATTCAAGGCAACCAGCAACATATTATCAATAATACCACGGCAGCAGACATGGTCCAAATATTTTTTTCTGGTGTTAACAAAACAACCCACAAGGTGCTCCATCATTGTACGCTCTTCCAGTAAATTGGTAGTTATTCAAGGCCTCTGATTTATTTTTCTCCTGGGCATTAACAAACTAAGTCAATAATATTTAACATAAAGACAAATACCACACACACTCAGCCTAAGACACAGTAGCACACACTGTCATAGCCTAGTGCTAACGTGTTTACAGATGAAGGGAAACTCCACCAAAGTCAAACTACATTACGGCTCCATGAAGTCATAATGGGAGACCAGTGGAACAGGCCAAAGATACAGGTGGCACAGGAAGAGCAGCAATCTCCCATAAAGCACATGAAACAGGACAGCCATTCTTGTCCTGCACAGAGATGAAGACTGATGAGACTAAGCACACGGACAAATAAAAACAGAGACGTGAGGTTAGCCACATTCTCTTCCAGTCGTTATCAAGTATAGCAAAATTTTACAGGAATTTTCCATTGATAAAAATGTTGCCACTACAAAAACTGACTATAGTTGATAGAAACACAGAATAGTAGGCCCAACTTTACAATGGAAAAATTTAACGATGGAATACACCACTGTCACTAAAAAAACTACACAAAAGCCACATCCTTCCAAGCAGCATCTCTAATTTCTAAAGGGGCACATGAGGAAAGTTATTCTGAAGTTAGGAAGGAACCAGTAGTGAAGCCAAAAATCATTGACCTGGATTAAGTCCTTATCGGTATTTCACCAAAAAGCAAATGAAAAATTAAAAGCTGCTGTAGGCCTTCAAATAACACAAACCCACAAGTATCAGGTCCCTTTGTGTGGCTAGCGGGATGATGAATGTCACAATAATCATTCTTCAAATACATAGTACTCTTGTTAAACAGGAACTGTTTGATTTTTTTTTTTCCAAAATCCATGCAGCCCTGCAGAATGGCTCCCAGCATGAGGCAGCAGCAGCCGCGCCTGCGGTAGCAGAGCAGGTATTTTCTGCCCTGCAAGCAGCACCCATAATCCATTTCAAAAAGAAGCTGGTAAAAAATTACTGTATTTTCCATCCCCACATACTTGCTCAGAACACAATCCCAGAAAAAAATGCTCAAACACCAATGAAGGGGCAAAAATCTCCAGTACTTCATAGAAAGAAGAGGAATCAAGTGATTCTGTCTTCAAAAAGACCAAATTTTAAGTGGCAGTGGCTGATTCACAACAGAGATCGCCAGCCCGTTTTTTTCCTCATCACTCCTCACCAGAAAGGTCTGCCTCTTCACTTGTACCAGATGCCAAAGTAGTAATTGGGACACATTGAGGTATGTTAGAAACCCCTGGCCACCACAGGAAGTAGCCAGAAATTTTAACAACAACAAAAGTAAAGCAATTGCCTCTTATGAAAAGTTCCTGAAAAGCAGCCTAAATGAGCCTTACAGCAAGTTCAGCTCCCATTCTGCGTGGTCCCTCAAGAGCTCCCAAGGGCTTGGGAGTTCCAGGGGCTTGGAGCAGAGCCCTCCTGCCTTGCACTCTCACCTGCACCGGAAAGTGCTTCCAGGAGACGCCCTCCCACCTACGCACAGAGCTGCTTTCTGGGCATCCGCAGAGCAGGGAGGCCAGCAGTAACGGGAAGGGAAAACAGCTGAAAGGAAGAAAGAGCATGAAGAAAGAAATTAAAGAGGAAACAGATGCACTGGAGGGGGAAGAAAACACCAGGGGCAGGCAGCAAAGGCAAATAAAGATGGTAAAAGTAATATTGTCCAGAGACAGGAGAGAGAAACAGCAGAACGAGCCAGAACAGAGATGAGTCAAAATGAGGGAGAAAAGAAATGAGAGGAAAAAAAAAAAAAAAAACAAACAAAAACACCCACAAGCCAGACCCTAGCGAGCAATACCTCTTACTAATCAGAGCCGACTGGCTTTCTGGGCACAACAGATAAGATCAAAATACCTGAGTAAAGGCAGAGAAACAGAAAAGACCTAAGATAACAGAGCTGACAGGAAAATGAAAAAATCCCACAGAAACCTTAATATTTCAAAATCTGTTTCCATTTCAAATAAACATGAAAGGCATTTTTAGATTCATTAAACTTTAAAATCACTTTATCAAAACATTGGATTTTGAGGTCAAACTCTAATGACTGTCAGCACGAAACAGGAAGAACTAAATACTGCATTTCCCAATAGCTTAAAGAGCTCCCCTATCTTCCCCAAGAAGAGAACCCTTGGAGAATCCTTGGAGAACAAGTTTTATTTGAAAATTGCTCCACACAAGGCAAGTCTTAAATATTTAATATTACTGCTCATCACAAACTTCATGAATTCACAGCCATCATCTGTGGTATGATGTCACGGCCATCTGATGGAAAAAGGATCTATTCCTTAGACCTATTACTCGTCAGGTGTGCTAAGATACCTATGTTAAGAGATCAAAATACACCCTAGTTTTGGGGGGTTTGTTTTGCTTGTTTTCAGAAACAGTTGCTTTTTTATATTTCTTCCATTGGCTATGGAAATACTACATAAAACTGCATAAGACCATCTTTTCATAACAGGTATTTTTAAGGACAGTGCAAGAGTACTTCTTACCTTACACACACTATTATTTCAAGAGCACAAAGCTATAGTCAGGTGATGTGCTATGGCAAGCTACAAAAACCTGAATTCTTAAAAAAGAACACAGACCGTATAAATTAACCAGCTTTCCTGAGGACCCATAAATCTGAGCAATTATAGCTCTGAACACAACAAATGTCAAGTACACCTCAGTCTGCAGATTGGGCACTTCCACACCTGCCATCATAGCAGCCCCTCCATTCCTATCACAGGGGAGGGCAAGGGGCTGGATTTTACACAGCCCCCACCACTACGTCTGCAGTCTGCTGCAAATTGCCCTGGGCCTGTCAGCAAAGGCTTCTATCTCAGCTAATCAATTTGCCAGGGTCTTCCATTGAGAGGGAAATCTATAGGACTCCAGTACAACTATAGAGGCATTCTAACAGGATTACCGGAGTCGTTTCCATACCGCTTCACAAAACCCGCAGCAGCACAGAGATACTAGCTACCAGCATTTTCTAAGGCACAATCCTTCTGACCAACAATGCTGTTCAAAGACATTTCTGAGAACAAGAAACATGGAATTAAATCACAGCTTTAATAACAAAGGTTGCCATCTGTTTGGCTTGCTTTATAGTTTAATGGACAGCCTCAACACAGTCCACAACAGAGGATGCATCACCCTTTTCAGCGGTGTCAGTCAAAACAGCAAAACGAATGAGCAAACATAGATCCTCAATTACTTTCTCATGACTACTTGCAGTAGTAATTCAGGTCAAGATACAGCAATGGGCCAGTCTGAGTAAACTCACACTGCCCTCTCTTTGATGGATAGAAAGAGAGGGACCAAAAGAATGCAGAATAAAGGCTCAGATAAACCCCATTCACAACTCCATGTTTCTCTCAAGCCTCTGCTTATGCCTGGCCTTCCCACTAGCTTAACCCATCCATGCTACCCAAGCAAACAATTTGCTCAGGAGAAAAAAAACCTAGCTGCCTAAATATGTGGGGTTTTTTGCTGCTCCTGTTATTTTTTTTTGAGGCCTGGCAGAAATCCCTTTTCAACCAGCCAGGGAACAGGGGACCAAGAGCCCAAAGGCTGCAGATACAACAGCATTTAGGAGAGTCTTGATCTTACTCTCTCAAGAGAGAAAGTGAGTTACAGAAAAAGAACTAATTTGAGCATTTTCTCAGGTGTTTCCCAATTTTTACCTGGTCCCTCGGGAGGGCGGGGCAGGGAGGGGAGTTCACTTGAGCTAACTCCTACAGACACGAATAGAATGATGAGTATTTTCCTCAAGTTACAGTTCAAATGACAGGACCCAAATCATAACCTCCCCTCATTCAGAGGGGCATAAGATCTGACCACTACATACCATGGGATGATCTTACCACTTACTTTTAGCCACCTCAGCACGGGAACCATACGTGGTATTTATTCACATATTTTGAGGAGTTCTGAAGGAAAACAGCCTTACCCAGCCAAAGCTACAGAAACTGAGAGCCATGAGCAAGTCTGCTCCCAGATCCTCTTTGTACATAGGCTCTCTTAGACACGTGCAGGAGCAGGCAGCAACCTCCTGTACCAGCATGCCAAACTGTGCATGCAAAGGTATCCAGGGCTCCCTGTAAAGGGCAGACAACCTCTAAGATCACCCTGTACAGCTGCAGATGTAGCACACAGACAACTCTGGATGCCACAGGTGCCATGATAAATAAAAACCTCATGATGCACATCAGCACTGAAACATCCAGACATGAAACTGAAGTCAGTGCTAAGATAAAAAAAAGAATCAGGGAAAAAAATTATAATATCGTATTTCATCAATAGCAGTAAATACAAGTCAGTCAAGATATTGAGCTGTCTGGTAAAATTGCTCACTCCGCAAAAGACAAAAAAAAAGTACAGGCAAAGTAGGAATATCCTACCTTAGTAGAAATCTCTCTCTCCACTAAAGAAACCACCAAACAAATTTACTTTCTACAGCATTAATATTTTAGAATGCGGAGAAACAAATATAAGAATGTTTTATGCTCAAACACTATGTAAGACAGCAAAGTGTGGTTGCTTTGCCACTTAACATTTTCATAGGCCAAGCCCTACTGATTCTGCCTTAGTTGACTATAAGGTTGCTTTCCCCGCTGAAGCAATGCAAATGCAACACCAACCACTGGTATAGCATATTTTAAGTATGGATTATGTAAAACAAATAAGTAAAATTGATAGTATCAGAGATGAAAGGGCATATTTGAAGTATCTGGTAGTATGAATGATATTGTTCTTTTAAGTCTCATCAGTTTAAAATATTCTTTAAAAATGCTGACTTTGGGGCTTTTAGACCAACTATTTGATTATAGAAGCAGTGACAAATAAACACTTCATTTGTTTCTGCTAGACAATCACAGCATATTCCTCAGATCTTTTAAAATTACTTTCAAGCGACCTTTAGAGGGATAAAACTAGTGAAAAATAGGTAATTGTAACCTAGTAACTAACTAAATATCAATATAAAATTATGATTGAAAGTAAATGCAATTTATGGGCAAAAAGATTTGACAGGCCCAACAAGATTGAGCAGTGAAACGAGAAAGTTGAATTCCACAGACTTATTTTAAATTCATTTTCCCCAATTACATTATTTCATACCTTTAGGCCTGCAAAAGTATTTTAAATACTTTGTGGGTGTCTTTTAAAAAAATGCTATAATATCACTATATTACATGATTTGTGTTTGAAATTTTCTGTTTTGAATATACATAAAATCACGTAGTCTATTAATACTTTCAACTTATATCAAGATGTTCACAACTGTAATTCGGTATTGGATGAAAAAGTCACTGATATTTTTCTAAAAGATATCTTCTCATTTTGCATGTTGAGTTGAAGTCAACATCCATAGACATGAGATGAAAGATACTTGGTATAGTAGAAGACTTAGGAATAAAAGTTAATAGCCAATCTACAAGGTAGATATATCAATTCACACTTTTCTTTGTGCAACAGAATTTATGAAAGTGTTATAAAATATTATGGAAGAATATCTTGTTCCTATGGAAGGATATGGATGATATGGAATACCCTCTGGAGGAAAGTCCTTCTGTTCTAGAGCAACAGAAAAGAATACAAAAACTGAAGGATGTCTTTCATGAGAGGATTATTTTAAGAATTTCAGGCAAAATTTTAGTTTTGGGGGAAAAAAAGATGAATAACTAGTTCCCTACAGAGAATCAAATATTAAATATGAAGATAAAACTGTCAATGATCTAATAAAAAAAAGCTTATCTCCATCTATACCAAATACCTATACAGTGTAGGGTATGAGCTAGAGTTTCCCAGCTTCTAAAGAACCACAACACACTCCCAGCTCTGGGTTTGAAATTCCATCTTTCTAGGCAGGCTACAGAAGGGGAGATCAGAGCACGCTCCAGCCTTTCCTTGCAGGATAAAGCACCTGTCCTATAGCCCCCTGGGCTGGCAAGGTGCCCCAACCTCTCTACTGAGCCAACATTACTTCAGAATAGGGAGAAAAAAAAAAAAACACTCACACATATCTTGATCTCTTTTCATGCCCTCAATTTCCTTCCCTGCCCATCTCCACATTATCATTATCAAATCGTATTTCTGCGTGTCTTCCTCCTGTGCCTGCTACCACAACATCAGCTGTCACTCCCAAATAATCTGTCCTCTTGATGCCCTCGCTGCTCAAGCCTCCAGCCCACTAGACTCCTGTACTTTATTAATTATTGCAGGGTCTCTTTTGACCTTAGATAGAGAGGGCGAAAGATTAAACTGGAAAGTTCCAGATCCGTCATCTTTCTTTACCAGTGTACCTGTACCAAAACACGTCAAATGCTGCAACCTGCTAAGTAACCTCTACAACATCACAGTCCCAAGTCAGTGGGTTACAACGGAGATTCACTGACGTCCCACGATCAAAGGGTAACATCATTATCATTAAAGAATAATACAGGATACCCAAGAGTGGTTTTCTATGTTTATCTCAGGATAAATCAAGTGCTTTTTCTTGCCTGTCCCTCTAAATCCCAGCACATTTCACTTGCCAACACCCATTCTAGTCTATCTCCCAACTTCTAAACATTCTCTCCAGCTCACATTGCTTCTTTCTTTGAATTTTCCTCCTACTACTTCTAATATCCCTTTACCATTGAGCAGTTTTTTCTTTTTTTAAGCATTCCTCTAACTTGCTGCAATTGCAGCTCTCCCACCTTTGCCAAGGATTAGAAAATAACTTGACTTCTCCCACACAGCACAGCAGCACACAGTGGGTGGACATCAATTTAAGTTATCCACTGCTGACATACACTACAGCCTCTGTGGGAAGGCAGTGCTGACATTTTTTCTGCTAATGCATTATACAAAATGCAGCACACTAAAACTTTGGGCAGGAGACAACCTTTGAGACAATTCTTGGACAGATGCACATGCTGTATTTAAAAACTATATGCCAAATATAGTATGTAAAATAAGCTTTGTAATATATTGCAGCCACATTTCTCTTTTGTCCATCAAGATAATCAGTATGACTCATATTTGGAAAATGATAATGACTTCATTATTATTATTTTCTCTACCTTCCTAAGGTAAGAACTGTGTCACTATCTTTTTTCTGTTTCTTTTCTCAGCATAAAACAAAGCTTAAGTTCTGCTCCTCTGCTCTAAATACTTCACAAAGTCCAATGTTGGCAAACATAACCATATGTTTATGCAGCTTTCATTTAGATGAATCATGGCAATAAGACAGCGTGTGCTAAAGTGGATTACAGAACCAGCAAGTGGAAAAAAAAAATCAAAAGTCTGAAAAAACCCCTCCAGTTTGAAACTAGGAATATTAAACATACATAGCTCATATTGAATGCAATTGTAAAAATCTGTTTTTAGAGCACATCTTTCCAGACACTAACGTTAAACTTCTTCCAAAGAAACAAAAGTTTTGTTGTTTCAGACAAACTTAATCCAGATTATCTCCCTTAATTCAATAATCTAGGGCTAGCATAGCAAAAAACAAAGAATAAGAGTGATCTTGCACACCTGCTCTCTCTTCAGAACCTCGCTGCCCAAGCATACTGAGCCCAAGTCCTGGAAGAGCAACAAGAAGTTGCCTTTTCTGCCCTCATTCAGCTCATGTGGCTTCTCCTAAAAGGGCAGACGTAAATCATGCACAGAAGCCAGCAAATCCACTTCCACCCTCCCACTTCTCATCATTTAGATGAGGATGCGCCTGCAGAGCATCCTGAGTCAGATGCCACATCCCCTTTCCTCATTTGCAGAGCCAGCCACCACACCGACATCCAACGCTCCCCGAGCTGGCTCTGAGGAGAGACAGGGTGCCGTGGATGTGGGAGGTGGGCACAGGAGCCCACCCAAACACAAAATGAACCTGCAGCAGAGGTTGCATCCTCACAGCCTTCAGGGCGCAAGCTGCTGGTTATCATTTGTGGGGGATGGAAAGTGCCAAGCGCAGGGTAGAATCAGAGGAAACGGAGAAGCATCTCTGAACACACCCACATCCTGAGGCTACCTGATACCATGCAGATCAGGAAAAAAAAAAAAACACCCTCCTATGTTCAAAAGCTCAATAAAATAAAATGCAGATTACAAAGATGCTGAACTTCTTTGGACTAAGGTGGTCGTACCAAAATAATAGTTCTCAAGACTTAGAAATGCTTGACCTTTTGACATAGTGGAGGATGTTTTGTTTAATATTATTAGACTAGTAGGAAAGAGTTATTTTTATTATTTAATCTTTGTCAACATCCCCTTTACTAAACTTGGTGCCAGTATTGCACCAAGTGCAGCTTTCCTGTTTAGCAATGTCTCACAGGTTAACTGAATGCCTTGCAAAAACTATTTCGAAACTTGCTTGCAGTGCATTAAAGATAAAAGATAAGCATTACATGGATGACATCTGAAAATCTGTAGTAACTCACTGGTTTAGATTATGTATTTCTGGTGATAAGTTACATACATTCTTGTATGATTAAGATTAAACATTACGATTAGCACTCTGTGTTATGGATCATTTCTATTTTTATCATTTCCAGTAGCCCAGGTTAGCCAAGAAATGGCAGGGAGCAAGGAAAGCAAATTGCTCCTCGAAGGGCTCTGCTGAGCCACACTTATCCGAGCTACACTGTTACCTCACATGGGTTAGCATTCCTTCAGGCTGTAGAGCTTTCCCGTGACAAGAACAATCTTCCCTATACCAGAAAGGGCATGTATTACAAAGCCTCTAGACCAAAGTAGACTCCCCCACAATTGCCTTTCTTATTGTACATCTATTGAACAAGGTGGCCAGCTCTTAAAGCTTAAGCCACAGTGTATTTGGGAGCCTTGACCATAGCTATTTTTATTAGAGCCAACGTCCTCCTCAGCCACAGTGAAGATATAGATCTGAAAGTTCCTGAACTTAATTGTTTCCAGCCTCACATGAGGCCCACATGCAGTTTTTCACATGGGAGCTGGCACTGAGGCATGCTAAATGGAAGCTGGGCAGCATCTAGATGCTGACCTGCAGCTGAGGGATTCATTAGTAAACCATGAACCTGGCAGTCCTTTGCATCCGTAACTTTTATCCTTTTGTGTGTGCAGCTCACTTTTTGGAAAGCACGGCTGACTGAATCAGCTTCTATTCTTCAAAGGGCAACCTCCATTAACCAAGTATAAACGCTGTCATAGAAGAACAGGTGATAATAGCACAACAATCAAATAGCTTCTAAAGCCAGTTTTGCAATACAAAACCATTCCGTCAGCTTTCTTACAGACTCATTTTTATCTCCAAAAAGAGAGCGGGGGGGAGGAATCCACAATTTCCGCAAGTATTACATGGGGCACTTGCACTTCCCTGACAAGAACAGCTGTGACAGCAAGCGAAGGCTGCAGATGCTCACCAAGCCCAGCTGGACCCTCTGCCGCCAGGAGCAGCAGTGCCGTGGCCCGGCCAACACAGCTTGCCACTTCCGCCTCAGCCTGCACAGGGCTGCACAACTCTGTACTCACTTGGCTCTCACGCCATGGCCCATAGAGCATGGCATTTCCAACAGAAAGCAGCACCTGGAGCAGCAGCCTCAGTCACAAACCCTTGGCACTGCTGCTGCAGCTTGCACCAGGCTACAAAGACCCACTGAGCTGAAGGACAGGCCTTCAGCCTGTTCATCCTCCCCTGTTCATTCTGAGGAAACAAATATGCAATGAAAGCGAAGAGACTCAGCTTCCACATCAGCAGCCTAACACCTATTCACAGGTCTGCCTGAAGTATGAGCTCTTTCTCCCTCTCCTTTGACACTGGTGAATAGATAACCAGCCCCCAAGACATAAAAAACGCACATTTGAGTGGCCTCAAAGCAAAATACAAAACAGAAAGGCAGACCCTTTGCATCCAGATGCCAGATCCTTCAGGCAATTGCCCCTGGCCTCCACTATGCTGATAAATCACTACCGCAGAAGCAACAGGAGAGTCAGTCCCTGTTTTTACAGGGCACAGAGATTTCTAGGATATAGGAATTATACTAACAAAGTATCAGCTATTCTTCTGACAAAACTGACAACATTGGGCTCAGGTCTCCAGACTTCAAGCAGCTCTCCCAAGATTCACCAACAACAAGACTCTGAGACTTCAGCCTAAGTTACTGCACTAAGACCTTTGAAATCTTAGCAACAAGCAACTTTCACAGCTTCTACTTATTGCATGTTTAATAACAATTTCTGAAGTTTCTACAAAATGACTCTTTCCACTAGGAAGTACCTTCTCTAAAAGACTGATCATTATGACCCACAGAGGCTCAGCAAGATGGCCAAATCATGAACACTCAGAAGGCAAAAGTAACGTTACCACCAAAAATAAGTTGCCAGTAAATTTAATGCTACAGACATCAAGTGATTGTCGCTGTTGATTTAGCAGCGGTTCCCCCATTCACCAGTTGGGGGAAGTTCACTGCTGAAGAAGGTAGTCTCCAAGATCTGCATCCCGGAGCTTAAGTTCCCAAGGTGCAGGACAGCCACGGGGAAGATGAAGCATTTGCCAGCTCTGTGAAAAAGTTCTAGTATCAATACTAAATACACACTTAGCTACCTGTCCAGAAAACATTGTGTAATATCGCGAGGACACCTTTCCAGTTCATTTAAAAATAACATATCTATACAGTTTTTAACCACTAAGAGCACAGCAAAAAAACATTCCCAACAGCTGATACATAAACTGGTTACAGCTGTGCAAGCTAAGTTAAATAAGGGACATTTTGGAAGCAATCAGCATAACTATGGGTGAAGCCTTATGCCAGGGCTCTGGCACACTTTGGTAAGCCCCAAATCTCTTCCACAGCTTAACTGGCACAGAACAAGTGCCAGCTCCTCTGCGCTTAGTGCATTCAGAAGTGGCAGCCCATCCCCCCCCAAACTTCCCCTCTGCAGAGGCAACTCGAGCAGACACATGAGCGCTGAGGCATGCCAGGGTATCTTCTATACCCCCAAATCTAGGATAATGCCTGGGCTGGAACACACCTGGTACTTCTCCTTCTTCCCCTGCCATCATAGGCTTACAGAAAATGCCTTGCTGGTAATTACTGATAAATAAATTAAAATAAATAAAGAAGAAAGAAAATAGCTGTCTCAGTGAGTAATTACAGGCAACAAATGTTCCTCCCAACAGTACAACCTACTAGTGTTTTTTGTCAGTATTCTAAACACGAATGGCAGCTTTTATGCCTATAAACACACAAGAGAACAGAAGTACACGAGGGTGATGCGGCCAAGCAGACCTGCCAAGGTGTGGGGTGCTGAGTGAGGCCAGGCCTCCATGGGCCACTGCACGGAGCAGATACAGGCGTGCAGCCACCGGGAACCCCGTGTGCTATTTTTCTTTTTAGGGAGCCGAATATACAAGTACCTGGAGTGAAAGAAAAGGCACTGAAATACTAAGACGGGCAGTGACAAGCCGCGGAGAGGAAGGTGGTTATCAGGACATTCACAAGCCCTGCTCAGACT
>NW_010589492.1:96492-121383 GCF_000705375.1 Tinamus guttatus
CTCTTATCAAGTCCTTCATACTGTGGTGCTACATCTATAGCAATTAATTAAGCAGCATCAGGAGACATCCCCATGCACTAGAACTATTACGAGATCTATTGCATTGCTAAATTGCTGTGGCCCATGGCAGCTGGTGTTCACCCCAGTTCCCCAGGGAGTTTTGAAGCACTGGCCAATGGCACGTGGGGGGCTAGCAGAGGTTACTCACCTGCACAGACCAGTGCGTGCCCCCACCCATTGTCTCCACTCCTCCTGGTGTTTATGGGTACAGTCTGTGCATCTACCTGCACACCTGTTCCTCAGAAGAGAGGCAACCACCATTCACCAGCTCAATCCAAAAACAGCCACTGATAATAGCTACCAGGAACTTCTCAGGGCAAAGTTCAGTTTTATTTCTGAGCAACTGGAGAAGAGGTAAGCTCGTAATATAAACACATGCACAAAGAATCTGACTGCCTACAACCACGGCGAATTATAGAATTTAGTTGCTCACTATCAATCAACAGGGGCTGAATTAACAAGCTGCACTTGGGTCATTTGATTATCATTATCCAGCAAAATGAACACTGAGTAGTTTGATCAAGGATATAATAAAACATTGTCTTGTAGTAAGATAATTTTCATGACAAGTTAAACATGAAAAAAATAATTAAGAATTCCATCATGCCCAAAAGCTATTCTCTCTCATATCAACAACAATAACAATTGAAAGCAATGTAAAATGCAGCACAAAAAGAAAGAACGAGAAAAACATCTGATCTACTTGATCCACATCCTAACTTCAGCTGCTTCCAGTCATGGTCAGTGACATAGCACACTGAACTGCAGCATAAAACGTTCAGATGTCTTTGTAGAAATATAGAAAAACAATCATCTGCTACTCACTCTGATTCATCAACAGCAAAAACAGCATTTGAGGCTACTTGCTCAAACAGATGAAGTCGTTTTACATGATTTAAACAGAGCAACCCATCGTTGTTTAATCCAAACTTTACATTCAAAGAACATTTCTGCTTTAAAGGTATTGTTTGAAATTCAAATGTCTTCAAAACTTACATTAAATTGTTTCTAAGAAGTCATAGGCTCTTGTACTAGACGAAAAAAATCTCATTCAGAATAAATGCTTTTGTTCCTTTGCTGTACCCCATGTAATCTGTGGGTGATATACATGAGTGACACGATTTCTCCAGATATGCTAAGATTACGTAGCTGGAGATGCTGAAGAATGCTAATCTGAATTTACTGGTTATCAGTTTACTGAAAAAAGAAAGATAACAAGCATACTGACTATACCTACTCTCTTGTTAAAATTACTTCAACTTGATTTTATGGAAAGTGTCTGGCCTATCCACAGGGCTAGTCTAATAATCAACTCTAAAATTTGTTTTAGATTAAGATTTCTTTCTGTCCCTATGTAGATAAATCAACATATCTATGTAAAGTCTAGAAAATTTGTGCTCTGCAAAGAACTGATTGATTGAGAGACAGAAAAAGGCAAAAGATTCATATCCAAAATTCATAATCATCAGGGCCTTACTAGAACAGAAGACAGTTACCTCTAAAGAACTCTTATCTAAGAGTTAGGAAGAAACAGCTGCCAAGAGTCATTTTGACATTTATCAGAAAGATCCATGTGTCACAGGACAACATCAGAGCTATTTGCCTTCTAATAAGCCCACAGTTGCCTGCCTACATGCAAAGTCATCAATAGGCTGGGCAGGTACAGCAGGAAATAAAACTTTGTCCTATAAATACAGAGCAACTTTGATTCTGGTTATATTTAAGTAGATCTAATGTAACATCCTTGACAGTAGAGGAATAAAATTAGGAATTTGTCTGTGGGTTCTTTCCACTTTCTTGTTTTGAGTTCCATCAGGAACACATGTTACATGATCATTTATTGCAAGGACTTCAATTTTCAATTATTCCATTATTAATTTGTTTTGCTTCAAGAGCTGCTTTTATATTTAATTAATATTTTTGCTGTTGTTTAACATACACAAAACTCGTTAGTTTTTCTGATGATTATACTTTTAATGGTAAAAAAATCTTTAAAAAAACTCTAGTTCTTAAATATCTGGTATTTCAAATGAACCAACTGCTGAGGACCTAATAGATTTTTTTCTTCTATTTCTATTCTTGCCTTCTCCCTATACTCCAAAAATTGCTCATAAATCTTTCTGATTGGAAGATGCTCTGGATTGAAAAATGGGCCAGTTTACAAGTCACTTCAGTCCATCACCATAGCTTCATTAGCACAGAATGGAATTTGTGAACCTGACATGAGATCTCAGTTTAGATTGCTCAAAAGGTTCAATCTATTTCACATACATTTTTATTAATACATCATTTAGCTATTCACGAATGTAGTTTTAGCTTCAGATTTACTTAATATGACCAGTAAAGCCTCTGATTTACCATCCTGCTGTCAAAATGCTTCAAGAGAACTACATAAATTCTTATACATAATATATATATATATATATATCAAAAGAACAGAAAATGTGAAGGACCAAAATGCATATAAAAATATTTTTTGCCTTTTTTTTCTCTCCTTTCAGGAGAGGACCTTCTCCTTGCTGGTTTGTTTTCTTTATGCTTTCCCTGTGCTATATGCTGTCAGAGTGACAACTTCCAGCCTCCTTTTTCCTCTCCTTATTGTTTTAAAAGAGAAACTCTGTTTCATAAGGACAAATTTTCTAGGTTATCTGAAAAAGTCATGTCCCATACCATCATCACAATGGCAGAGTTTAAATTGCTTATATTGTTTGAGGTCAAAAAATATATACCTATACACACACACACACACACAAATCAAACCACTTGCGTATGCACATTCCTCTTCAGTGGCTATCGGAGCTGCAGCAGTGCCTATGAATCCCCGTGACACTGCCCTTTTGGATGAGGTGCTGACTGGAGATAACAGAACTGCTAGGGCTCTTTGCAGAAGAGTCTCTCTCAACACCTCTTTTTCCTTCTTGTTCCCTTGTTCACCAACCAATTCATCCGTTCTGATGTTTAACATCTTCCTGCCTTGAGCGTGTTTGTGATTCATGGGAAGAAATCAAGGTAAGCTGAAGTGAAGAACTGTCCTCATTTGTAGGTAATAAAGGCCTAAAGGCCCATGTGTGTGCCAAGCCAGCACAGAGCTAGTGCTCAGCAGGTGGCAATTAGCCCCACTTGATTTTATTAGTAGGAAAATCCACTTCTCTGCAGCCTGCAGGTGAATAGGGAACATCCAGTCTTGTGCCTCAACCATTTGATTTTTTCCCTCCTCTTTGAAAACTCCTTGGGTAACGTGGCTCCCAGCCAGGGCTGTCCAGCAAGGCTCTCCTTTACAGCAGCATGAGAGTAATAGAGAGGTGGCCAGGAGCCAGCACTTCCTCAGCAGCCTGCTTATCTCGCTATCAGGGTCAATGAGGCTAAGAGCACTGGGCACAATTCCTCGCTAATTTGTGCCATTGAGAATGAATATGAACGTGGCTCAGGCTCTCTGAGGCTAATCTGGCTACATCCCATAGCTGCAGGCTGGGGTTTCACAATGGCTTTGGGAGCACTGCCACGGAGAGGGGAAACAGTGCTACCTTCAGTAGATTTGTTAGTGTTCTCGTTAAAAAACTTATACTATGAATCAGACAGACTCTGAAAAAATATATAAGCATTCTAAAATGAAAAATGTATCTGGATTTGAGCAAAGCATTATATTTTACTGTAAAAATGGTAAAGTATGGATGCAAATGATCATAGGCAAGTGGCCTGCAATCTAAAATAGCACCAAAAAAAGCAAAACTAAGAAGCAAAATACTAAACTGGAAGGATGCATGGAATTGCATAGGAGTTTGTATCAAATTTACTTTTCATCAGAGATCTGAAAGATGGAGACATACAACATGATAAATAAATGTATACATAACTATCATTTGTATACTACATGTACACCATAAATGTATATGTAAGTACAAATGGAAATTCATTTAGTATAAATTTACTGAATATATTTCACAATATATTTCAATGGTTGAGAAATCTATTAAGTAATGCTGGAAGGAAGGATGATCTAGAACATTCAACATTAAAATAAGACATTAAAGCAATCAAACGGACTACCTAGATCTAACAACTACTGAGTAATGAACTTAAGCCATCAAGGTAGATCTCTGCCTCCCCTACCAAAAATCTCCTTTCCACTGAAGTCAACAGAAGATTATCAGGCTTCATTAGGGCCAGACTCCCATGCTAGACTGCAAAAAAGAAAAAAAGCATATGGGCTATATAGGACACAGAGTTCCACCATTCCTAAAGCTACTCAGGCAAGGAACAAGCAGACACCGTGCCATCCGCCTGAGGAGACCTGACAGACGCAGCGACACGCCAGTCAGACAGCCTCTTGCCTTTGCCAGGGTGCCACTGTGATGCGCAGAGTAAGACAGAAAAAAAGAAAGGACGTATCAGGCAGTACTTTAGAAAACATACCTTCTAACCAAAATATCATAAAGGGCTGGTGTCATAAAGATCCAAGCCATCTGAAACAATAAATAAATCCTAACCTTTCCCATGTCTTACTAGATCCAGTTTAATTTCCTTTGACTTGCAATATACCACTTTCTTACCACTCTACTCAATTTCTCATCTTCCCAATTTCCATAAATTGTTCTCAACCCTCTAATTTTTTTTTTTTTAAATGCAAAATCAGGTTAGACAACAGGGTCACAAAAGAGCAAAGACTCCTGCTTTGGCTCAAGATAACTGATAATTGAATGGGAAAAGGAAAAGTGATTCTTGTGTTTTCATAGTTTATTGAACATCCAGAATCAAGGTAGTTTCCAGGAAGATTTTCCAGTATCACTGGAAAAAGGAGATCAGAAACGGAAACTGTGATGCAGGAAATACTTGGTATTCCAGGACTTGATGCTCCAGGAAAAAAAAAAATCTTCATTTAAAAAAGAAAAAAGTGCCACTCTACCTAAAGTTAGTTTGGAAAAACTGAGAAGTGCCATGCGTGAAATATCCGTTCCCACAGTGACAGAATATGCTACTATTTTTTCTAATCTACTAATTAACAAAGTTCTGATGAGTGACTATACTTGGTATTGCTTCCTAATTAGGCAGACTAAGATTGAAGATCAGCAGAGGCTGAAAAGTCAGGGGCCTTTCTGTTTAGTCTACAGGACTTGAATCTGCTCTCACAGGGAAAAAATATGCTGGGTCAGTCAGGGCCTGAAACTAGCAGAGGTCATAAACGCTAGTTTGCAACTAGTTTCCAATCCCAGCTGAAAAATATTGCTCTTGAGATAAAAGAATCTATGTGAAATGATGAGTTAGAAAATAAAAGGGATAGATTCAGATCAGCCATATAGATTAGTGTCAGATCCGAGATACGCTGCCCATTTTATTAAAAATAATGAGAGGCATCTGTCAGTTGAAAGCACTTAAGATATATCCACCTTATAAAACTAAATAAAATGCCACATACAGGCATTCAGGCTATCATTAGCTCACCATCTGTTCTGCAGCAGAACAGAGCTGACTTTGTAAGACCTTAATAAACACAAAGTTTCCCAGTGATTCATCCAGAGGTATGTTTCTCCTCTTAAAGATAATAAACCACTAAGATAACATTCATAGAGAATGCAGGAATTGCTGTAGCAGCAAGGTGCATTTGCAGCTGAATTTTATGTTCATTGGAAGGCCAAGTCTTGCAAAATCACTTTACTGTCCCACCTGGTCTTTTCCTCAGAATTATCCCCAAACAAAGGTAAGAGTGAAGGTTCATTACTGGCCACATAGAGTTCAGCTGTTTTTTTTTGCTTCCCAACAAGCCTGACTAGGCTTCAGGTGCCTAGTGGGCTGTCCTCCCACAGAGGAGGTAGGGATCACCAGAGAGCAGCTCTTGGCCTCTGCATACAATGGAACGGAGAGGCTGCTCTCAGGCTGAGGTGCAAATTATGCTCAAGGTACAGGGAATATAATATGAACACAGCTTCCCTTAAAGAGCTTGCCAAGATAATATGAACTCCAGTCCAGCAAAGTCACTGTACAATAAAATAATGATCACCCAAAGACAGAAACACCCAGAAACAGTGGTATAACAGACAAAATAGAGAAAAATTCACAGTACGAGTATCACTTCCCTTTCATCCATTTTTTATTATTTCAGATGTACAGCAGACCTGCTTATATCACTATAATTTGGACACAAGATTCAAACAGGAAAAAAAAAAGCGCTAGACGTAAATACCTGTGTACTATGCTGAATTATTTCCCTCTGAGAAGAAAAATAGTGGGGGACACACACATTTACTAAGCCTGAAAATACAAACACCTTAGGCATGATTTTAATTACAATAAATACTTATGATTTGAAACCAGAAATTTTCATATCCAAATTACATAAGCTAAAGCAAAGTATTAAAAAAAAAAGAAATACGCCACCAAGCAATAGCAAGACACAGATTTAACCAACACAAAGCAGTCCTCAATACAGCCAACCTGTTAGTACAAACTGTAGCAGATACTACAATTGTAACAAAATATTATCCTTCACTCAAAGCCCAAATTTTGGAGAGCTGTTTCCGAGAAAACCAGTCTCAAATATATACTCGCCACTCTGCAAGTATATTACCTTCTTTGGATTTCCAAGCAGGATATACATTACAAGCACTGGTTGAATTCCATTTTTTGATTTATTGGCCTTTACTTCCCTTTTTCCCAGGGAGGCGTGGAGTTTGTGTGGGGCCAAGCCAAAGGTCTGGAGTCAGAGAACATGAGCTATGACAGAGGGGCCAAGTCCAAGACCAGGCAGGAACAGGAACCGAGTCTGACCAGCAAGACCAAACCAATGCAGTCTTAACCAAGAGCACCCCAAACAGCAGCTGTGAGGGGTGCAGCTGCACCCAGGAGGGGAGGTGACCTGCCAGCTCCCCTCCCAAGTGGTCTTTAGTCTCCCAGGGGAATAAGCATTGCCAGGTGGCAACTGCAGCACCTAACTGCATGGGAAGAGCTAACAGACCTCTCCAAAACCATGAGGCTTAGGGGCCTTCCCCATGTGGAAACAGCATTTACACTCTAGCAGTCACCTTATGAACTGAATATTGTGCGTGGTCTGCAGTTTGGTCTCCAAGGCAGGAGTTACTGTTGCCAGCACATCCTGCAATTATTTGAATTCAGCCTGTAGTTTAAGCAGGTCCACAGCTATTCACCATCTGTGACAGAAGCAGCACTGGATGTTACATAAGAGTTTCTGGTAAGCAGCTTTCCACTACTGAGGCTATTCACCATCTGTGACACTGGATGTTACATAAGAATTTCTGGTAAGCAGCTTTCCACTACTGACAGGCATCAAACAAACACCAAAATAACATTCCAACATGAGCAGGAATAAAAATTGTTAAGAAAAACCTATGGGGCTCTACTTGAGGAACCAAGACAAAGAAGTGATACAAATTCCTGAATGAAAACAACAATAATCTTGTGATAATCATCCTGACCTTTTATTTCCTGTGAATTTCATTCACATGACCTCTGCTGCAAAGATCCTCACCAAAGTCGAGTTAAACTGCCTGCCCTAGGGCGATCTGGCAGGATGCTGCAGCCAGAGCAGGGGGACCCCTCTCCTCTCCGCCTGCTCCCTGCCAGCTCCTCACCATGATCCAGCCCCCTCTGTGAACTGGGAAGAGGGCTGAGCAGACGCCAGCCTCAAATTGTACTGGATTCTTCCTCACGATGGTTCCTCCCTCGCGTTGCTGCAAGCTGAGGAACGATACTCAGAGCAGTAAAGGATCATTCTACTGCAGAGCCATGCACTCCCCTTTTGCATGGCACAGTTTTCCACAGCTAACGCTCCAACACAGGGCTAATCACACTGGTAGAGCTTGTCCCTCTGTTGCAACCATCTCCATATAGGAGCCCCACATTTCTGTTTAATTTGGAATTAACTAGACTTTAAAAATATTTCTTGGGATATGAGAGGTGTCATCTTTCTTTAAAATTGTGCCGGAATTTCAGGGGCTGTAGAAGCAGCAGTCGGCATTTTCTCACCGTTTTTAGGATACGCTGCTCAGGAAGTTTGCACATAAGCCTCCGTTCAACCCCCCAGCAGTGTCACCCAGCACGAGTGTTTCAAGCAGCAGGGAAGGACACGTGCACAAACTCATTTAGGGGACACCATCAAAGACAAGGCAGCAGTGGGGCTTGCTTCTCAGCCAGGCAGTTGCATTGTGTTTGGGACCCAATGTTAACAATGCATCCAGTTACTGGATCCAGTTACTGAGATAAATCCATCCCTGGTGAAAAGTGCTAATTTCAGCATTATACTGGGTAGGAATTTGAGTCACAATGTCCTCTTAAAATTAGCCTATTGGGATTAGTTACAGGAATGCAGTTAAACTCCTATATAAGTTAGCAAGATCAATGCCACTGAGAAAAACAGAGGTACTAACCAGACATCAGTCAAATACAGAAGAATTAATAGGAATATAGTTATCAGCTGTTTGCAGCTGCTCATATTTGCATCTCAGTACAAATCTGAAATGATCTGGAATATCAGGATTACTGATAAAGGATTACTCTGAAGGAGAAGAACATGTTGTCAATATTTGCTTGTGAGAGTTAAAGTTTTCAGCAGATGGTAAAAAGTGTCAGTCTGAGGCATAGTATGATCTTCCTGCTGTTGAAAAATTAATGAAGAAATTCCTGGCCCATTACAGCTAGGGTAACAGTGGGACCCTCTGAACAGTCTCTGCTTAATAAGGCTGCGTGCACAACCAGATCCTGTTTTCTGGTACTTCCCAAAATACACTAGTGTGCACAAGGCTTATTCCCACCATCCTGCTTCCTGCTCCAATCCCCATCCGCACGGCAGAGGCTGCAGTGCTTAATCAAGCGGAGCTCCCAGAGAAAGCAGTCGAGCAGTCTGCTTGGGCAGCACGGCCTCTGACGGAGACATCGCGCCCTCATCATGCTGAAATCACTGCAGATTTGACCTTGACTTCACCAGGGCAAACGTCGTACACGGAGCTCTCCCTTTGGACGGGATCGCATCCTTTTCTCAGTAAGGATTTCATTTTTAGGTATTGGATTACATCAACTGGGAATGTTCAAAGAATCCTGAACTCAAAAACAAACCACGCACGCAGTTCCGATTTCAGGGATATTTTAAGATTTATACTTCCCTATCATGCTAACTGCCATAAACTAATAACACTACCTTCTTGTGTACACTTAATAATAGAAGGAGGATTTGGAAGGAGTCTGAGAAGCTGGAAAAAGAAGGCAGATGAAAAGAGGACTCAGAAAGCGAGGAGGAGAAGGAAGTGGCCAGAACTAGGCACAAATAGCTGCCCCAACTCATCTCAAGCTGAAAGACGCTCATGAGGACAAAGTGCTGGGGCTAGTACTGAAAGGAAATTTTAAACCACCAGATCAATATCTGACTGCAGTGAGGAAAGCAAGCAGAAAACACAGAGAATAACCAAACAGAAATGGAAATAATCACTCTGCTGAGGAATGCATAGATGAAAGCTGCTACTTCACGCTTTCTCCTAGTGAATGCACTTAGCTATGCTCTTTGCCACAAAAAAAAAAACAAATTGTTCAAGGCTGGTACCAACAGAAACTCAGTGTAGTTGTCAAATTCTCTGTCTACTCAGAGATGTAAGACCCAAGAGTCTCTCTCGTCTGCACAAGCAGATGAAAGGGAAGCCGGGCAGCTGGTGCTGTAGAGAGGGCGTGGGGGCTGCCAGCTCTGCTGGAGGGTTTTGATGCTTTCCGTGCGGCCGGGGCTCGGGGCCCCCCAGGTGACAAGTCCTGCAGGAGAGCAGTGCTCTGCTTTCCTCACCCTGCTGACGTCACCGCCAGGTTCAATGCAAAAATACCCGTCTTTTACAACAGACACTATTGCTTTTCATTATCCGTGCAAGGCAGCTACGGTAGCCTGAGGGAATCCATTATTCACAGCATCCCAGGCAAGGCAAAAACAGAAAAGATTGCAGCAACCTTTAGCATTCACCTCTTCTCTCCTTGTTGCTTGGCTGCACGAACTTAGCAGTGTTAACAGGGAGTCCTCAGAGACTGGTAAAAGTCAGTGCATCTGTAAAGCCCCTGTTACTACACTGAGCTTAAAGGTTTTACATCTTGTTAAAGGTTTGTAACAAGAAAAACAAAAGTTAAATTCACTCAGGTCCATGCCAAGTGGGGAGATTAAAACCAGACCCGTCTGGTCTGTCTCTGCAGTCCATGTTCATTCAGCTCCAGGACCAGCATGTGAGATGAGGCACAGCAGCCACGTGAGACCAACCAGGTGGCTTTAGCCTGCCACAAAATGGTGCAAATCATTTGGGATTTGGGTAGCAAACCCACTAGCTGACAAAATCCAAGCGTTCTCTTACATTCACCTTCCTCTCCTCAACTGGTGACAAAAAATTATTTCACACCTGTGGGGCTTCTGTTCGCTTTTGTCCATGCAGAACTCAAACACTGCAGGACTCTAACAGGGAAATATGAGCATTCAATACGCTAAACCTGCAGCTACTTTGGAAGTTTTAATATCAGTCCTTCAGAGCAGCGTAGCAGTTCTTCCTGTTAACTGCCCTGAGCCAGTTCCTGCCTGAAAGTCCATGACAACTCTTTTCCTGCAGAGTGCATGCTGGCAGATTTCTTTACATAATAGTCACAGCTTGCCATCTAACTGCTGAATAAATAGCTTGGGAAAGGGAACAAACTAGGTCTGCATTGTCAATGATTTTTGATCATGCTATTCAGTGTTTGCCAGAGCCCCTCATCTTTCTATAACACATTTGTTAAAGTGCTACAGTAACAGCCAATTGTCTCCAGAGAAATCCCAAAGCTGGTCAACAGAATTCACAGAAAGAGCACAGCCAGGTAAACGAAGGACAGGCCACATAGGTAACGCTGAGCAAAGCAGGCACAAAACACGCAGCTGCATCAGTCTGAAATATCAGGGCACTTCTTCGAGCTTGGCTGCCCTCCACGCTCTATGAAGGAAAACTAACTGTGCTGCAAGCTGCAGAAGCAAAACTCCTTCTTCAAATAAAGCGTATGGAGGTATAAGCCTGCCTTTGGCAGAATCATGTCTGGAAGGTTCCCAGGCCCCTTTTAGGGGACTTGCTGGGCAAATATCACCCACTAGATCCTAACTTCCAGGGATAAACAGACTTGTTGGACACAAGGTCAGTCATTGCAAAGGATGGAATAACCCCGGGAGCAGACCCAGCCCCGGGTGCGAAGCTGCAGTCACATTAACTGCTGGCCTGTGCCCTCTCTGCTTTTTGCTGGCACTGTCACAGTGGAAAGTTTTGCTTAGAGAGCAAAGTTTGCCTTGGAAATAAAGAAAAGACTATCTGAACACCTGCAGGGAGCACACGCTATGCCTAGGAACAGCAGTGTGACTATTCAACAGAGCATACTGTATGTGTCTGAGCACGGCAGGGACCGCGCAGCTCCCCAGCTGAGTCTTTTGCTTACTTTTTGCAGGAGGACCAAGGGATTGCAGCAGTTCCCAGCTGTGGCAGTTTCCATCCACAGCTCATGACCACCACTGCTTTCTCCAGTCTAGATAGAAACTGAAAACCTATGGGTCAAAATAGTAAAAACTGTCTTTAAAATATGTATATTTTAGGCACAGTTACTTGCCCTACTTGCTGTCTGTATTTGTTTCAACAGGAATGAGCTACTCATTCAAACTAAGGAACACTTCAAACTAATAAAAGAAACAAGGAAGAAAATGAAATTTCACACAAGCGAATAAAAAATATCTCTATATGGATATGTACACACACATATATATATAGTTTTAAAAGCAATTTGAGTCCAGCTTCTTACATTGCTCAGTGTGAACTGCAAGCACTGAACTCACAGATGTATCTACAAATCTCCGCATTAAGGTATGAGATTGTGCATAACTAATTAATAAAATGTGTGCTCTCTGAAGAGCAAATCGTTAAGTCAGCTTATGTTTTGGCTCTGGCTTCAGAGGAATTGAAGCTGACTCCTAAACACAACAGATGACAACCACCAGTCACTTATTTAAAAATTAAAGGGCAAAAACAAGCCTAAGTCTTCTGAAAATCAAAGGAGAAGCAGATGGGGAAACCTCTGGAAAAGGTTGTGAGGGAGGAAGCTTTTAAAGCCTGAAACAAGTATACTTAATCAAAGTAAATCACTAATTGGATAATCAAAAACTAAAATACTACTTCTAGCAAAGAATATGTATTTGAAAGCTGAATGTATTTAAATGCAATGTCTGGCAATGAATTCAGAGAACAGATTTTCCCATTATCTATTAAGATACAGGAAATTTTTGCTAGTAAGTGACACCATCCTTCCTCCTCTAAATCATCAGGGGACCCAGGACGTTGCTGTCCCTTTGCATGCAAGCCAACCATGTCTGTGCCACATGATCCGCACGAAGCCCGAATGACAGCCCCTTTCCCCTCTTGCTCATCATGGGGATTCAGTGAATTCCCAACCTCGTTCAGCCCTGCCCAGCTGAGCTCTGGGTGCAAGACCAGGACCACTTTCCCTTTTCAGGAGATGGCTTCAGCTCAAAAAATAGTTATTTCACTGGGAGCAACAAATATAAACTCAGGTAACACCCTGCAACCAAATGTTGGCTCAAAAGAAAACAGCAAGTCCTGAAAAGGTAGCACTGAAGCTCTCGGGGGCTGCAAACCAGAACTGATGTTTAACTTGGACTGTGCACCAGCGCACGCAGTGACAGAAAATGTGAGTCAGTGGAGGATCAGGCTCTTTGATAAAAGAAGGCTCAGAAAGTTAGTATGAGCTGTGTTGAATGTCATGAGGTTGCCACTTTTATTGCCAACACTAGCATTTTTGGATATTTAAATTAATCTGTAGATGAATTAAAGGAAGAGCATTTTGGGAAATGCCAGTCCTTACTTTATGCTAGTTATTATCAGAAGCTGATTAACTGTATGAAGTGTCAGATATGACTACAAAGGAAAGGAGGGTTATGTTTGTATTTTCCACAGAGAAATAACTGAGAAAAATAACAGCTTGCAGTGAATTGGAGAGAGATGCATGATGCTTCTTAATAAGCTCTTTTGATTATTTTCCTAGCTAAAATTCTTCCTAGATCCAATATATTATGATACAGTAGCATATAAATTTTGCATTTATCATGTGGTACTGCACTCTTTTCCTTTTACAGACTCCAGCATGATCATTTTTGCAAGCATGCATTTTCCTTCTAAGTTTCTTGGTATCAGTACAAATGATGATGAAGTGTTAGCTTGGGAAAGTGTTTATCAACCAATGGCTTCTGCTTTTCAACATCAATTTTGCACAGTCCCAGATGACACGTATTTATGCTTACTTCACGATTACACCCACTGGACTACTTCAGCTATTAATGATGCAAACTTTAGTGCAGGGATGGAGCAATTTCCTTAAGCGACAAGATGCTCCATGTCTGTAAAACCCTCTGCATCCCTCGGGCTGGGTTATTTTTCTCTCATTCTCAGCTTGGACTCAGTCTTTTCTTGACTGAAGCCCCTTACAGAGTTTTGACTTTCTCACTGCCAAGAAGAGAAATTTACATTCAAAACGCCAAAGTCAATAAAATCTTAATTAGTTCAATATAGACAGTGCATGGAAGGCAGGAGAATTATCTACATGAATTACATTCATTGACCTACACCGTATTTTCCAAAACGAAGCTAGAATAGAATGATGTTATAACAACTTTTTTTTTTTTTTTTTTTTTTTTTTTGCCAGCACAGACATTCCATCAGTGCTCAGAACGTGTCTCCACCCCAGCAGTGCCACTTGGGCATTTAGCCCACGCGGAGGAAACGTTCACCGCTCAAGTGAATGGAACTACTTGACCACAGCACTGGCTTCACTCCAGACCTCACCCTGGGAGGGATAAGGACACCCGGCAGGTCTGCTGGGGAGCAGCTTCCCAGCCTCCCACGCTCCCAACGCAGGCAGCATTGCCCTCCGCACGTGAGCACCGACAGCACAGCAGAGCACCCCACGTAACCCCGTGACAGCGGACGCTGTGTCCTCTGCGTTTCCCATGAGAGCAGCAACACGGACCTAGACTCTAAGCGTGCTCCTGACCTTGGAAAACAAAAAATAAGCACGCAAAGCACTTCTGCTAACCCTAAAGAATAGGCACCCAAGGTCAAAGCATCCCTAAAATTTGACAGGAGGCAAGCAAACAAAAATTAGCATTTGTCAACCTAGTAAAGACTAGATAAAAGTGCATAAAATCATATCTTATAGGAAAAAAAAAAACCTCCCATGTACTTGTGAAATAACATGATTTAAAATTATTGTGAGAAGTGACCATTTTCTAAAACATGAACTGCAAACACACAGATTGAAAAATGAGAAATATGCTAAAATGGTTGGGGAATGTAAATCCTTGTTTAATTGACACTGCATAGGCTGCCAGGAATAATTAATCAGACTATATTTAACCACTCTGGCAGCATTTGCCTTTCAGATGCAGATCGTTTTGCCAAAGGCCCCTCTCTCTGAAGCAGAGGTACATGAACTGAGTTTCGTTCTATGGAATAACCACAACCATTATACATGCCAGGCAAAGTGCCCACTATAAGGTGTGTTTTGCTGAAAATGGATTAAATCAAACAACCAGGTTTAACATTTTCTTCTGTGTTTCGATGCACGAGTTCAGTCTGAATTTGCATGCTCTGTTCATAAAGAAAAGCAACCTGAAAAACTACCACGTTAAGTGATGAAGGGTAAAGTACCGCAACCCCTGCTTTGGGTATTAGATAATTTGGTTTTGTGAAATGTAAACAGACGAATGCCTTTTTACATTAGACCAAAGAAGCAACTAGCCTGATTTCCTGTCTCTTAAAATTGCTTGGGGGAATGAGCACAATAAACAAGTACAAACCTGTTACCTGCCAATTTAATTTCAACACCCTCCTGCCAGCTATTTTTCTATAGAAGTGAGAGTGTCTAGAATAGGGCTTGATTCTGGTATAGTAAGAAATCAGAAACAAAATTAGACAAGTAACTGAAAAGGAAATAGAATCCAAGCAATAACCCAAAATCTTCTAATAATGAAGCACAAGCAGCTGCCCACACCAAATCTGCCAGAGACGTTGTGTTTGGCACTAGAAGTGCAATTAGTGCATCCTAAAATGTGAAGGCGGATGGAGAGGGAGGGGGATGTGGGCAGAAATGATAATCCGAGTAGCTCAGCAGCAGCTTCCTCGTGGCAGAGCCTCAGCTTTGATCCAGGAGCAGCAACTCACAGGAGAGAAAGTGCAAAGCTCAGATCTGGACAACGACATAAGAAGATACAATGAAGAACAAACGTCTTATTGGCAAAGTCAGTCTTGTACAAGACTCGCCCGCAATGACAGCAGAAAAGGCTGCAGGTGAAAGAAACTTGTTGTCCAAGCTTCTCAGGAGCAACTGTAACACAGGAAGAATTTTAAATCACTTTAGCATCACATTTAGTAAGTGTCTCAAAATACAGAACAAACCATCCCCACACAGGGAAAATTTGCTTTTGTGGTTAAGACTAAACTGGAAATTCAAGGCACATCTTAATTTCTAGTCTGCAAGACATGGGAGTAATTTGATTCTCTGCATCTTGGTTTCTTACCTATAAAATAAGGCTTAAAATATCACTTTTCTTTAAAGGCACTGCCTTTTAGATTACAAGACCACAGAGCAGGTAGTACAGGATGAGACAGGGCCACGAAGGAGCTGCTGCTCCCCATGCCATCCCCTGTGGGAGCGTGACTGCAGGAAGGGGCTGCCAGCACCGGGGTCCGCTCGCGGGTTGCCCGGTGCCGTGCATGGACCCCACGGCTCCGCTCTCCTGGGAGAGCGGCCCCAGCACCGACCTCCCCGGCCCCGGCCTCTCCCAGCGCACTGAGTCAGGAGGGAACTCAGCCTGGAAACCTCTCTGTTCCCCCCAAACCAGCCGGGCTGGTTCCCTCCCTGGCACACACCCTTCCCAGACACTCTTGTTCTGCTGGCAAATGTAGGCAAAACCTCTTGCCATTGCAGCCCATTCTTGCTTTCCAGCCCTCGCCCCGCTCCAGGTTTTCCCTTGAAGGGAGCATCTGGCCACTTCCCAGCTGCTTTATCTGTGTGTGGTTGGTTCATCTTGTCTTTAAGAGGGTGGCCCCAGGCACCTGGTTCAATGGGATGGCCAGGGCAGCTCCCGCTCTCCAAAACAGTCGCTCCTTAGGAGCGGAGCATCCCGCTCAGATCACAGCCATCTGCATCTGCAGAGCCGCGAGTCACACTGCTTTGGAAAACGCTTTATAAAGGCTAGCAATGGCAGGCAACCATTTTAATTAGATATGGCCTAATTAAAAAAGAATAGAGGCTTTTATAGTTCATGCCTCCCCAGCGGGCACTAGTGATCCCCACTGTTTGGCAAAGAGGATAAACATTTGTATTATTTAATAAGCGTAATCTTATCAGCGGGGCTTCACTGCAGCATTGAATACACACGCTGCAGCTCTGCAGTCAAGCAGGATGGGTCAGCACACGAGCTCGCTGCAGGAAGCGCATCAGCGCCTCACATCTACCCAACACCTCAAAAAGGAGGAAAAAGTCTGTAGGGGAAGACATCAGACCTCGGTGTGCCCTAAGGAGGCAGGCAGGTTGAGTCAGGTACCAGGAAAGGGGGCCTGAAGCTTCAGAGCAAGAGCCCGCAGGGAGCAGCTGCTCCAAAGCCAGCAAAGGGCAGAGGAGCAGGGACACAGCCCCTCACGCCAGCCCTGCACCCACTCCTGCCCCTTCCCAAGCCACCCTGTTCCCACCGCCCCTTCTGGCCGTTGGGCAGATCAAGCCCCTCGGCGTTACCACCACCAGTAACCACGGTACTTGCCAGTTATCGTCACATGCTAAAAGCTCCCTCGTGGCAAGCAGCCCTTGCCTACACGGGCGAGGAAAGACTCTCCAACTCTGGAGTCAGTATTTCTGCTGCAAACCAGGGCTGCTTTTCAGAGCTCTGCATTGATTTGTCTCACACTAGATCATCCTGGGAGACAATTTACATTAAAAAAATCAATTAAAAAAACATTGCTAGGAGCATTGCTCACTTTTTAAATGCAGAGTACAACTGGCACACATTTAAGTTCAGAGAGATACTGAATTCTTGTTAAAGACAGTAGGAAATCTATCACGTCCATAGCTTTACATTCAAAACATGCACAATAAAACTCTGGCAATTTCTATCTTACTCTCATAACTCCAACTCTAGCAGCAAAAGGTTCTTTCTTTTCTTATCATTTCTGGCCTATTCCAACCCTTGCCCAAGTTGCTAGAAGTCATTCCTGTGACTTGAAAAGGAAAAAGGAGTTTTGAAATAGCGATCCGGATGCGTTGCCCACATTTCATCATTTCCCGCGTTGAGCGGCGCTCGCATTCATCTACTTTTCAGTAACAGGATCAGATGACACTTAGTCATCCCTCACCCACAGCTCTGCACGGATGTTACAATGAGCACCATCAGTCATGGGGAATATCACCCTGCCACCTAAGTCCCTGCATTTCCCTTCCCTGGGGATGGCCAGTTCGGAGCACATCCGCGTGTCCCAGCACGCTCCCCGCAGCGCTCCCAACAACTTGTCCATCCCATGGCAGCTCCCCAGGCTCTTGCGTGCCCAGAGCTCTCTCCTGTCCCGCAGCGAGTGCACTGCAGAGATCAGGGCTGCTGAACGAGGGCTGGGAGAGCAGGGTGACCTGCTCAGGGGGTCTGACACAGGCTTTTCTTGTAAGGCGGTGAAGCAGGACAGAGAACTGCTTGAAGGACCTGAAGGAAAAGGGACATGAGTCCTATCTCTACCCCCGCACTCACGCTAAATCAGGTCAAGCTTAACACTTCATGTGACTGTCCCTAGTGCTTCCTTCCATGACTTCATCCGTCTTCTTCAGCCCAATGGCCCTTCTCCCCTCTGTCCTACACCAGGCTGGATGCAAAACTCCCATCCAGCACCGTTCATCAGCAGGCACATTGCGCTGGCTGGGCGCTCGCCCGGCTTTGGATGGCTTCCTCGGGTCACACTCCTCCTCTTCCTCCCCTCCCCACAGTTCTCCAGGGATTTTTGTGGCCCAGTTTGCCAAGCTGCCCAGTTTGGCAGACACATCTCGCACTACAACAGGGATAGCAGTGGCAAGAGCAGCAATTTTCCAGGAGGTAGCTCCTCTGTCCTGATACATGCCTTCAAAGTCTGATTATCATCCTAAAAAAATATTGTATTGTTAAAACAGCTTAAGAGTTATTTACACCTCAAAGAGTGGCTTAAATAATACATAAGCCTAGTATAGTATTTTTTTTTTTTTTTTACAAAATCTTCACTAATGTACACGTGCCTCCGCATAAAAAAGCTAATCATACTCTTTTTATATTCATTTATTCTCTTCTGAGTTCCCGACAACTGTTGGTCAGGATCCTGTCAGCACTATAAAGCGCTGACCACACTTCTTGTCTAAGTTTGCTATATGCAGACAGTTAACAAACACACACGTCAAGTGCTGCACGTTTCCTACTGTCAGCACCACTTGCTTAATGCATGACACACAAATGGACTGATTTACGTTTTTCCTGACAATCTTATTTCCCAGAGAGTGGTGGCATGTATTCCTGGATCCATTAAGCGCCACACGGATAAAATGACAAGACTGCCTGTTAAAGCCGGGCACTATTGCGAACTGGCAGGAGTCAGGCAGGGAGGACAAGAGGGTCTCGGGGTCTGCCCGCGTTAGGGAGCACAATGGAAATGCTGCTCCTTCACCTGGGAACTGTGTGCATCCCTACCTGGCTGAGCATGGATTTTAATGCAAAGAACAGTCATGAGATGACTCTGTACGCACCAGCTGGAGTAAAGAGGGCAGGTTAACAGCAATGAGAATCAGTGATAAATATAGTTCCACTCCCTATTCATTATCACAGCAACTTCAGCTACTACTCACCAGAATTATTCAGTTTCCTGGGAGCTGCCTCATCACATCCATCCCCTTCGGCTCAGGAGCTCCAAGTTTGTTATTAGCCAGTCCTGACTGGCCAAAGATTCATTGCAGTAGTTTTCTGAGCCATGTCTGACCTAGGTATTTTTACCTTCTCATTTTTAGCTGTTTTATGAGCAGGGTTAATACAGCCATAACGCTCAGAATAATGAGAATTTGGTTACAGGCTTCAGTCAAGCCCTGTGCCTTCCTTTGCTGTGCACCCTCGTCCTGGGAGGCGATGCTCTGCAGCAACAGTTATGTAAGGGGAAACATGGAGCTAGATCAGGGTCTTGTTCTTTTCCTCACAAATTTAATATTTATTTATTTTTCAGCAAGCAGACACCATGCCCAATTTGTCTCTAATGAAAAAAATGGCAATGTTTAAGCTTAAGAATTAACTTATTTTAAAACTGATAAAAGGAGGGGTGCATAAACTTATTGTATGTCAAGGAAAGACAAATGAGATATCCCATATATTAGAAAATAGTGAATTAGCATTTCCTACGCTGTTTTAAGTCTGATAAAGCTAAAAGCTATTTTCTTGTCAGCCTTTTCATATGTCACCAGTCTTCAGAAGTCTACAGCATCTCAGGTTAGTCTGGATTCTTTTATGTAAACGTAGTTTTTTCTTCACTCTGCTGCTAGGGGAAATGGCTCCCAATATCAAACCCAGAGCCAAACTTAGGCTGCTGAAAATCAATACAGCGAAGGTTGAGCAGAGGCGGAAGAACACAGCTATCAGAATAACTCAGATAATTATTCACACATACAGCTAAACCTACCTGGTTAGAGTACCTAAGTTCCTCTGTCTGCTTCCAGATGTGGCATATATCTCTCATCAGAAGGATTTTTTTTTCATTCCATCCTTTTTAGCTTCCATTTGAAATGCTAGAAATTTGTTAACAGAAAGAAGGTGCTTGACCAGCGCTCAATAGAATTAGCTGAAAGTTTTCCTAGTCCTGTAGGTTTCACAGAGATCTTAATATTACTAAGATTTTACTTTGAAAAACAGGGTCAAACCAAATTCTGGTATGAAGAGCCCTCCATTTTTGGAGGAACAGCTCTGTGCACAGCAGGAGCACAGGACTCCCAGATCCTCCCCCAAAGCAGCCGCTACAGCCTGGCTAAGCCCAACAACTGGGGAGGCAGCAGCTACGACCCCTACCCCAGGAATTCCTGGTTATATGGGAACTGGCATAATTCTGCTAACAACTGTAGAAAAAAGAAAATTAAGTATTTGAGCTCATAAGTATCAAGCTGTCCAGAAGACATCCCATAAAACGCATCTGCAGCCTTCAAACCACAAACCTGTGAGACTATCTCTAAAAAGCTGGTCATTTCTTTGTGATAAACATCCTTTTACCTGAAGTCAATGGATACAGAAATACTCTCAAAGAAAAACAGGTCAGTTTTATTACAGACATTTCATGTAGCCACTTTGTACAATAAATAACATTTCTAGTGAAGCAATCTACACCCCTGCATGGAACTCTATATACTCCTGCTAATTTGTCTGCTATCCAAGATGAAAGGCCTGAGAGACTGCATTGGACTTGATAAAACATTAATTCATGTATAACACTTGTACTTTGAATTCAGCAATGGCTTAACCACATGACCTTCATAACTGCTAAATTATTATGCCTAAGCACGCAAGTATTAATTTTCCTTGTAGAGGAGCCCGCGAAGGCACAGCATCAGAAATGCAGACATGTGAGCCCAGGGTGCAAGAGAAGAGTTGAAGATAACTTCAGCTTCAGCATTTTCACCCAGAGAGCCCCGTGCAACAAGTGAGGCGGTGCGAGGCCAGCGCTGCGCGGGAGCGCGTTATCCATGGCGAGCACCGCTTCCCTCCTGCTTAACAGCCCGCTTGGAGCGGCTAAACTTAGCAGCCCTGAGGTGTAGGAAACCAGATAGCTCGCAGTTGAGCTGGATAGGAAGTGCGGGGCTCAATGTGTTGGAGGTTAAGATTAAGCCCTGACTTCCTTTGGGGCTATTTCAGGCAGTGGCAAATGATGGCATGCTCTCCTACAGCAAAATGACAGATGATCAAAGGTCGAAAATGATCTGTATGTGGAGCATTCGGAGGAGGCCCTTTCCGCACGGGCCTGGGCAGGAAGCCTGTGAGCGGGGTGTCTCCCCTTCTGTGTTTACTCCAAACGTCCCAGTAACCAGGTAAAGCCGCAGACCCGCAGGGATAACTGGGCCCGTGACGCTGGCACCTTTCGCTCAGAGGGCCATGCCCTCACCATGGCCAGGCAGCAGCCGTCACTCTGCGCCTCGGAAAAACCACCAAAGCAGCTCATAAATAACTTATGCATTTTATAAAGCTGAGAATAAGGCAGTCTGTTGAGCCCCAGATTTCTGCGGCTGCTGCTGACAGCACCTGTCCTCAGGAGAGGTGACAAGTACAGCTCCAGCAGCACCGAGGCTGCTTCCCTCGTGCTCCAATACCAAGCTGGCAGAATTGCCAAGTATAGAACATAAATATGTATTTGAATCAGAAAAGTATTTTCTGATGTTAGATCAGGAGAACATTTTTTATTGTTTTTTAGAAACCATTTCCTCAGTATACTAAACCAGCCCAGAAGATGGGACTAGAAGCAGAGGTGTAGAAACAACCTTTCCAGGCTAGTGGCCGAGCTACAAACCAGTTGGGACTGACGCTAAGGTCCCAAGTACTCTGGTGCAAAGTGTTGTTACATGCAGCAGAAAAAATATTTTCAAAATATCATTTAGAGTAAAAGTTTAAAATATTGTCCAATCTCTTCATATATTTTTATGCAGATGAATTTCAAAACAAAAGCATAGTTTTTAGATTATTTGGGAGAGTGTCAAAAGAGTGTTTTCCAGTGTTTTCAAAGTTATTTCTCCTATGAAATACAAACATTTTTGAAGTGCAGCAGCTCCTGCTTGCCCTTCTGGAATCATTTATAGCTCCAATCTCCGTAACCCATTTTCAAGCAGAGCAGCCAGCTGTGACAGGCAACCAGGAGGTGTGAAATAGGTAAAATGCCGCGACAAGGCGCGCGCTGCCGGAGCCGCTCTGCGCCGCAGCTCCGGCCCGTCCTACACCCAGCTCAGTCATCGCAGCCAGCACGACCAGCGCGGGCATCGCGCTCAGACATCCAACCTCAGCAGAACTAAGGCAGTAACTGTCCCAGAAGGAGCTCCAAAGACACAACCGCGCTCAGGAACAGGGAGGGGGGACAAGATTGGACACCAGTGGAGCAAAGGGCGCAAGGGAGACTGGGCTGCAGGGATCAATGGGGCCAAGTGCCCCTGGCTGTGCCCCTCACGCACGGGGACGGCTCTCCCAAGGCACGAGCTGCAGCCCAGCTCAACCCCGCTTGCCTGTCTCTGATCTCCAGCCCAAACCTGCTGCGGCAGCACTGAAAGCCAAGGCACAAAACACTTGCTAGAGCAAGCACAAGAAGCTCTGCTGCACTCTATATATACAGAAAGATAAGTATGTGCCAGTGTTGAGAGTCACTTGCGGATCTTGAGAGATTGTAGTAGTTTTGTTTTGTTTCCTTCCTCTCCTTCACTCCTCCCCCGCCCTCCCCCCCCCTTTTTTTTTTTTTTTTTTTGAATAAGGGGAACGGATGTCATAGCCCTTTCAGCATTTAGGCTGCACTGGCATTGCTGTTTGTAGGCTTTGTCAACACAGAAACTTGCCAAGAGCCTCCTGAAGGCATTGCAAATGCTCCTTCTGCCTACCTTAACACCACACAACTTTTCCTTTGCGTTGCCCTCATCTAAAGTGGGAACGTTAATATTTATTTACCTTCCAACTCACAGACATGTTGTGAGGATTCACTAGTTAGCAACTTTTAAGCACGTAGAAGATACAAGGGACTGCACAAAACATTAACAATTAAGGGGAGACCAACGATACAGATCCACGTGTCCCTTTCCCTGGGCTCTATCCCAGCAGTCTGGTGCTCAGAGCAGAGGTGCACACTGGCTAGTGAGAAATTAAAACTTTCAAGACTAAATTTTCACTGGCACCTTAGCACCCAAGAACAAACCAAGCGCTGCTGCATTCCTGGCCCTGCAAAACCACAGCACTATTAATAGCTTGGGACCTCGCTCTGTGCAGCCGCTCTGCACCTTGGTGAGCCATTCCCACCAGCACTCAAAGCACCTGCAAGTCAGTGGTGACTTCCAGGCCTGCCGCTCGCTCCACATCCATGAGAACCTCCCCACACAACTGGGACAGGCACCAAGCGCAGTCCAGCCCACTGCCACTCCGCAAAGCCCTGCTGCTCCTCGCTGCCCTGGACCCCTGGGAGGAACCAGCCCCTGCCAGCAGCCTCACAAGAAGCCCAGGAGAGACCTGACATTTGGACACCAGGGAGATGAGACACAGAGGGGCAATCTGAGGCTGGGGTGCAAGGCCACCGCGCAGCTCTGCCTCGCGGCACCGGCACCAAGGGCTGCAGGAGACAGCCCAGAAAGATGAGACAGCAACTGAAATAACTTCCCAAGGCACTTCCCTTCCCTTCCTTTTCCCCCAAGCAGCTGTCCACACAGCACTGCCAAGAGGCCAGGTGCAGCCTGAGCAGCACCTGTGTGCCTAAACCACTTGTGCTTGTAAGAAAAGACTGGGAATGCCCTGAACTTAAGTGCAATTAAGTCTCTTGTTGATACTTGCAAATATTTTGCAATTCTTATGTATATCAGCATGTATTTCTATTTTGATATGATTCCTGGTGCTTGGCATCACAGATGCATCATGCAACATTTTCCGACATCTTTTTCTCACTTCCCTGCCTATGTGGCAAGCTTAGCTTGGTTCTTCCTTTTCTAATCACTGTAGTGTACCAGGTGGTGGTAAATGTACAGTGGTTTTAGGAGAAAAAGAATAATAGTCAATAGTCCTCGAGAGGCCGAGTATAGCAGAAAGTGCCACGACACCTCAGTCAGGAGGGAAGAGCCATGGGGGCTAAAATAGGTTGGGAAAAGAATTGCTGCTGAGCCCAGGCTGATTTTTACTTACAAGACCTTTTACAGTCTTTGGAAAATGTAGCAAAATGTACCTAACACCAAATACGGTACATTATTCTTGTAAAATTTATATACAGTAAATACCTCCTACCACTAAACAGGAAACATGAAAGGTCAAATTTCACACTTAGGTGGAAGGCTCATAGCAGTGGCTAGTGCTAAGGATGCTTGACATTTAAACAGTGCTATTAGCAAGCCTGGCTTTCACATACTTACACACCACCAGACAAGAAGCATTTGAACATAAATTTTATATTTTATGTGCTGGACTGGCATATTTTTCTAGAAACAACATTTATTTTCCCTTCTAAAAACACCATGAGGACAAAACACTTTTTGTGTTAAAATAATATACCCACCATGGTATCTTTCTTCTTGCATTACACTTAGTGAGCTCTAGCGTGAGTTCAAGGTTTCTGCCTGACTGCCAACAACAGTGCAAGTTAACGTTAAGTGCAGTCTGCTTATAACACTGGACAGGATCAAACCCCTTCAGCTTCAGATAAAGCCCAAGCATTTACTGCCAAGGGTACAAGTGGACGCATGGTGTTGATGTAAAATACGACAAATCTGAAGTGCTAGTGTACGAGTCCTACCAATGAAATGCATCATCCTTGAGGTCCTTTTATCTCAAGCCAAAACTAGCAAGGGCAAAACAGAGTCTTTTATTGACTTTAGAGCTCAGTCCATTAGATTTCCTGCCTTTTCAGCATCCAAGGCAGTGTCGGGCTATTGGCCCCCTCCCGGGCTTGAGATTATGAGCAAGGAGCACAGCAGGGGCTGCAAACCCTCTCCGAGGCGGAGATACACATTACTCACCAGCTGCCTGGCAGCAGGGGAAATTGCTTTTTATTTTTTAAACATATGGTGAAGGGCAGGCACAGCTGGTGC
>NW_010589492.1:121452-151715 GCF_000705375.1 Tinamus guttatus
TGCAAAATGGGGCAACAGCAAACCTGAACAGAGTGAATAATTGCTTACAAAACAGCCGTGCAAACACAAAAACATTAAGTAAAACCAGTTATTAAAAGTTTTTTCAACAGTTAATGGAAAAGCAGAGACATTATTTAAAGGACTAAGAATTTAGGATCTTGCAAGGGCAATTTCCAGTGTTTCTAAAGACCCATGTTTGCTAAATTGCTAAAGCATCTTCTCAACTTTGCTGGAGAAGACCCTTAACCTATTGCTCTCAAGGTCCTTGCTGACACTGCAACAGCTCCCAAGGGCAGAAGACAAACAGTGAGAGTCCCACTCGTGTTATTCATGGTCCAGAGAAGAATACTCTCAGTCTGGGGGCTAAAACACATGTTCATTTTCTTGCCTACATGATTTAAAATTTAACATTCAACACTTGATTAGAATTGATCCAAAACTGGCACTTTTTCCTCAAGAGAGGTGGCACCTACCCTGTTTGTCACGCCCAAGCAGGGTCACCAGCACCTGCAGCAGCAGAGGATGCAGAAGGAATGAGCTGTGCAGTGCCTAAGCCCTGCACAAGTCCTGTTTGCTGTAGCTGAGGAGTGGAATGGGCAGCCAGGAAGGAGGGTGACACATGGAAGGGACGAGTCACAGAGCTGCTGCTGCTGGTGTCCCACCTCCAGCGACCTGCACTGAACCACTTACTGTGCAGCAGGGTGGGCGCGTGCGAGAGCCTCTCCGTATGGAGGCTGCAGCTACAAGAAAAACAGCATGAAGTTTAGTCAAGAATTCCCCACCCAAGTTCACTGTCCCCCAGCTTGGTGAGACATTAGGCTAGACTGCAGGACACTTTCTTCAAGCTACTGTCACACATGTACAAGAAAATCCACATAAACATGTTAAGTTTATTACAGAACAGCTTGCTAGAAATTAATTGGGTCCTAAGCTTTTAATGCTCCAGCTGATCCTTGGTCAATCTGTTACAAGAACAAATTGCCATTCCCAGCTGTGCCACACTAAGAGGTTTAACATCAGCACAGCCAGCCCTTAGGAAAAAACCTCCCAAAATAGCTGCCCCACGTTTAACTGGAGCAACGTTAACTGGAGGAAGGCTGCCGGAGGGGAACGTGCGTGAACACGGCCCTAGGGTGAGGTTGCATTAGGGCACTGAAAACCAGTGCTGAAAGGGTGGAGAACTGAGAGGCTGCAGAAACTAATTCTGCCCAATAAATCTTTTCAGTGAGGCTAGGGCATCTAAAACCCTGAAAATCCTGGCCTGAAAAGACCCAGAGATGTCTGAAAAAAACAACGTGGACTCCTGGCCCAAAACTACCAGCGCTGAGCAGAGCGCAGCAACACACTGAGAAACCCCAAAGCCTCTGATCCTCACCAGCTGCTGCACGTGCCAAATCTCCACTCAGGTTGTGCTCAGCATTTTTTCAGGCTCACTATTTTTTCAATTCCACAGACATTTTCTGTTTCAGTTTCTCCAGCTTTCCTCTTCATTTGTCCTTGCTCTACCTTGAGTTATTTACTGTTAGCACAACACCTAAAGCAACAGGACCTACGAGCTGCTTAGGGCCTTTGCTCAGTCCTGCAACATTGGGATTATGTAGTGATTTTAAATCTATGGTTCTGCCTTTCTGCAAGAAAAGCATACTATCAACAGATAGCAAATGCCACCTCTTTTCAGCATTGCTATCTCACTCCAAGATGACAACACAAAGAAAAGTTTTCCCTCCATAAATAATTTAGGTTGACATAATCACAGAATCTCATCGAGTGGCTGATACCTGAGCAGCCTCTGCTCAGAATTGGCTGCTGTTTCCCTGCTTACATGGGGCTGGTGCTGCTGTTATCACCAGTGCAGCGTGGCGGGAGAGTGGGGGAACAGAGAGGCTGCTCCACAGATGACTACTGAAAACTGGGAAGTGCTCAACATGGAAGAAATGCCTGTCTCGAGGAGAAGGAAAGAGGAAAAGTTTCTCAGAACAAAAGTTTCTCAGAAGAAACTCCCCAGCCCCTCTCTGCCAAGCTGGGCTGCATGGAGTCATCTCGCTGCGGCAGGAGGAAGGCTGGTCCCGTGGCTCCCGCGCAGAGCCGGGTGTCAGCAGCCACGGGGCTATTCCTGGCTGTCTCTGACTTGGCTCGTGACTCCACACGAGTTACTCAACTTCTCTGTCCAGCAAAATGCCCGTCTGCTATATAACGTAATTCTATGATGTCCTCTAATACAAGCTCCACTGGAAAACGAATGGCTCAGGATAGGTGGGAAGTGGTCTGACAGTTCAGTGTTTCATTATTTTCATGGCACTATTATTTAGCATCATTTTAGTTCTCATCAGCAAAAAATTTCACCAGAGCCCTCAGGCTCTGAATAGAAGCTACAATATAAAGACAGAAGTAACTATTTAAATATAAAAAACCCCATGTATTACCTGGGGGAGAAATGTAGCAAACACGCTCTAAGGAAGCCCTCCTCAGAAGCCTCAGTTGAGAGATGAACCTGTCCCTGCTTGACCTTCACAGCGGTCCTTTCCAAGAAGGAACGTAGCAATGTCATTCTTACAGGTGTCTCATAAATCCCTTGTGAGGGATTCTTGGCATTTTTTTTTCTTCATATTTTCTGTCAGTTTAAAGACTTCATTCACTGTATTAAAACTTGAAGGCTATGCAGACTGACAGCAGGTAGGCTCTTAGAGGACAGCCTTCAGGCCCCCTATACTTCATTTAGTATGCTGCTATATAAAGCAGGAGCTCAAACTAAGGACAGCCTTCAGGCCCCCTATAATTCATTTAGGGTTAAAGGCAGCTGCTATATAAAGCAGGAGCTCAAACTCCTTCATTTTAAAAGTGATGCTATTCAGTAATCTGCAGATTTGTTTTTTAGATCAAAAGCACAATATTGGTCACCACTACTGACGACTTGCCATCAAATTTTGAAAACAGTTCCTATTACACCAAGCTCACATTTTTATTCACATTTTAGCTTCTACCCCTGCAAGCCCCTAGGCATAGATTATTTGGAGGTGCCAGGTGCATTGCTAGCAGGAGCACACCAGAGGTTAACATCCTTTGTGATCCACTGCAAGCTCACTGAATATTAATGCAATTAGGCAACATCTCCAAATATAAACAGAGCAGAGTAGCTTAGGGTGTCATCTGTAACACATGACAGCGTTTTGTTATTTATTTCCTAAACATTTGCAGATTTGAGCAGTTTTTTATTCTTTCATTTTGGGATAGTAAAAAAAAAAAAAGACACAAACTGAAGCAAATCTCAAAATACAGATTACTTGATAAAATTAATTTCTTTGTTTCCCAAACTTAGACTAACAGAACTGTCTTCGTGTTAATTCTATGCCGAAACCCCAATTTTGTTCAAAATTTGGCCATTTTCCTGCAGCACATCTCACATGTCTCTCTCTCAGCTGTCAGTTCTGTGTAGCCAAATTATCCCAAGTTCTTTGTGGGAATTCATCTTTTATACCCACCCTGAGCTCACAGAAGCTCCAAGAACAAATAGGGAGTCTCAAAGTTAACATTTTGCAAGTTACTTCGGCTGAATAACATGAGGTATCATTAGCAATGAAGGAGATCGATTTCATGACATGGTGTGAGCTCTTATGGTGGCCTTTCCTTTACAGAGTGCAGCTGAAAACCAGGACCAGATGCAACTAATCTACTCCCCCGCAAACACATCACACTGCTTTTCTCAGATCCTCGTTCCTGAGCAGGGCCTATTCTACACAGGGTATGAACACACACTACTGCTGTGTGTATTTTTATCCCACCCAATCCACAGGCTCCTTAATCCTGTCCTTAGGGAAACACTTTGTTCAAACTCCTCATCGTTTTTAAAGATTTGAGAAATTTCCCAGCAAGTTTTTTCGTACCCTACAGTCCACTGATAACATGCGGTATCTAGTAAGGCTCAGCTGCAAAGGGGGCTGCAAATCAGCCCTTGTTTATTCCACCACTATGGATTTTAACCCTACAAATGAGAAAACGGAAACTCACTGATTGCAAACAGAAACAAACAAACCAAAGAAATCCCCTATTTTATCCGCAGCTGGGCAACACTAATGGGCAAAAGCTCTGTGAATTGCAGAGGTAGCGGTTGCCGCAGCACTAAGCAAGGAAGGAGGAGGGGGCTGTGAAGGGCCCTGAGTGGCCAGGCCAAGGGGCAGGTGTGAGCAGAGGCTGAGCACCCATGGGTTCTCAATGACTACAAACACGTTAACCAATCCGAGGGAATACTCACACAGAAGCGAGCCGCAGGCGGACAGCACGCAGGCTCTCCCCAGGGACTCGCTCTGGATAGTGCTGCTCAGAAGGAACGGATCCATGGAAAGCCCATGGGATCGGCCCACAGGAGCACACGGGGCAGACGCTCATCGGCAGGAGTTCCAGTTGCTTTAGGTTAAGTCCTTTTGTTAGCCCTGTGGTTACTGGAGGACACAGAAGGTTCTGAACATCTTCAGCTTTAAAAAAAGATTTATTTCAAGCATTAAAGATCCCTAGCAATTGTTTTAAAATACTGTATATCAAAATTGACTTTATAACTAAAGAAGATAAACAGAGACATTCTCAGGAAATAAGCCATTATAAATTAACAGGAGATAAGCTGTCTAAAGACAAATATGAAAATATCCATATGAACACAGATACAGCTGAAGGGCTGCTTCAGTCTTTCAGCTGTATGTCTCTGACATGTTTGTTTTTTTTCTGTTTCTTAAAATGAGCACTTTGCAAATAAAGCGATATTAAATTACATACAGCACTGTATAGGAAAAACAAGTTTTACTCAAAACACCCCAAATCCTTTTGCATCTCGAGATCTTCACTGCACTTTGAACCTTTTTTTATTAACTAAGAGCTAAAGCCTTGGCCTGTGTACTGAGATACAGTTGCCAACTGATGTTGAACAACATGAGATGAGGTCAGAGTTTAACCTTGAACACTGCAAATTTCCTAGCTTTGTCCATTTAAAGCCATTTAATGAAATATTTACTACTGATCTGAACTCTAATAGAAGATAACTGAGGCTGAACTATGCTTCTATAATTAGATGCTGACACATCAGAAAGTGATGCTGGCTCTCTATGAAAAATAGCTGAAACATGCAGTCCTTAAAAAAATAAAAAATATTCTCCAGCAGATCAATAAATTCATTTAAAATAAAAATTGTCTTGCAAATTTGAGCTCTAAGGATGCTGAGAGAGGCCCATGCCCTTTCAACAAACAGCAGAAAATCCATCAAGTACAAGAATTTCATCGAGTCCTCAGACTGAGAAGTTCAAAACTGAAGCTAATGTTTTGTGTTCCCAAATAACTCAAGAACTAACTTTGTTCTGAAAAGCAACTTCCAAGCTGACTGGGGCAAAGTCCTCACCTGTGAGGACCCATGAGCCCTATGAAAGATATTTTTCTCGAGTGTGGCAATTATTAAGGCCCATACTCAACAGTTGCATTATAAATCCCTTAATAGTGTATGAAGTGTAAACACTCAAGATATACTTGCAAGTTAAACAAAAAGCCTGTAATTACAAGTTTCAAGTTCTTACACAGCTTCCAAGGAGAGAGAGATGCCTACAGCATTGGCTCCTTACCACACATCTCACAGCAAACTCTAGCCCTGGTATCTTTAAATGCAATAAACCACATGAAAGGAAAACTAGGAAACTTCCAGAACTTTTGCTATTTGGCATCTCAGATAATATTTGACCTATTTCTTATAACACAATGGGAAATTTAGGGAGCTGAACATATGAATTACTTCACGACAATTCACATAATTGTTTCATATTAGCACTGAGATACCAAGTTATGCCTTGAAGCTTCCTCATGAGAAACTGCTCTGGTTATGAGCATAAGACTCCAGGCTCTTTAAGCCTAGGATGCTTATTTAGCCTTTACCTTTGCTGATATGCAGCTTTTAGACTCTGGTTTGTGCAGCTCAGACATTTTAGTTGTTCAAAATCTAGCAGAAAATGGAAATAAAAACCGAGATCCTCCTGATGAGAAACACTATCCTACTGCCTAGTAAGGGAGAGCCATTAGGGGTCTCCTCTCTAAGCCCATGACGATTTCAGCCCTAAGCAAGCTATAGGAGAAAGGTATTGTATGTGATGTGTGCTGCAATAGATTTACTCTATTTTTAAATAGTGTCTCTTTAAATAGTGTCTCAAGCAATAGGAATCCCTTGGGGAGATTTCTGCAATGCCAGGGAAATTTCCCTGACCTTCCGCCTCAGATTTCAGTCGCTCACTTCGATTCCCTCCTCACCCCTACTTGTCAACCCTCCATCTCAGCACTTACACCTTGGTGTGCTCAGACACCCATGGCTATGAACTGCCTCACTGGCCGGATACTTCGTGACCCTGAAAAATTTTCTCTAAATCATTCAGAAGTAGCATCCTCCTAAAAAGCCACAGCTTGAAGAGAGCCACTTGCACCGAATCCTTTTGTCTGCTGCCTGCTCACAGAACACAGAGGAACCACAATAAAAATGCTAGATGCAGAGACTGATATACCTGGCAGAATGCCCCAAGGGTGCTGGCCCTGCTGAGATCTCTCTCTAGTTAACTCACTAGCTACACGAGATGTAGGAACGCATCCGCGTGCACAACCGTAGGCAACCTGCCGCACGTCCGGGACAGCGCGCGGGGAGCTTCCCCCGGCACGGCAGGGGCATCTGCTGGGAGAGACGTGCAAGTGCCGCGAGGTCGTGTTGGACGAGACCTTCCTCCAGAGGAGAGCCACGAGTCACTTGGGATGGACGCGATGCACAGGCGCTCGGCTCATAGTACCTAAGAGCTGAGCAGGCACAGAGGGGCAGAGCAACGCTGCACCTCAGTTGGGGGCAGGACCAAGACGAGAATCCCCATCCTCAGACTCCTGTATCCTCAGATCACACTGCTCCTCTCCGTGCCAGACTGCACAAAGAGCAGCTTTAGATTCCAGGCACATGAACACCTCACAGCAAGGAATGGGTGTTAGAAACTATTCTTGGGGGGAAAAAAACAAAATTGAAAAGTCTCCTCTTTTATCTCTAGGATAGAGGTGGGGGGAGGGAAGCGGAGGGAAACAATAAGCTAAAAACTCCTCCCAGGAACAGTGAACAGTATTTGATGTCTAAGACAAAAGAACTTCAAGGAATAGCAGCATCAGCAAACAGTACAGAATTAAGGAAAAATGCTTCTGCTCCAGCTCAAATTTTCCCTGAGGAGAAGGCCTACACAGCACCAGGCTCCAAGTTGCACGACAGCCCATCCTTCACCAAACTCAGGTGGACTGGCAAATGGGAAAAGCATGAAAGTCAGAGCTTTCTGGGTCGGCAGCACCAAACCTGTGCACTGCCCGCGCTAAGCGGTGCAGACACCCCAGCGAGGGGGTGGGTGACAGCAGAGATGCTCTTGGCTCCTGCCATCCCAGGGGCAGGCAGCTGTGCGGGCAGGTCACACATGGGGGGATCTCTGGAGTCCTCCACCCACACAGCATAACCTGGCTCTACTATCTCTCTGTTTTCCTAACCCATTAACAAAAACTGCTTCCTAACTGTAAAAACAGCTAATGCTGATGATGTATGCATCAGAAGCTCGTTATCCTTCTTAATCACCCAAACTTGCAGTCACATCTATCTCTTCCTTAGTGAGCAACAAACACCTGCAGATCTGGGAAAGCAGTGCTGAAGCACAGGCCTTCCTGGGTGTGAAGCAGCATCCCAGGCTTACCTACAAAGGAAGGTTATACCTGTTGTACCAGGGCTATCGGGACCCATCACTGCTAAAAAGCACACAAATTCACAAGTATTAGCATATTAAATTCCTGTACTATCTTTTGTAACAGTTTAGGTGGCTTCCCAACCTCAAAAGGAAAATTTAGCTCAGATCTAGAGCAAATTTTCTCACCTGACTCATGGTAATTAGCCGATTTTTTCATATTTGCAGGAGCCTTTAAGAAGCTGGTGTTACATCTTGGGGAAGGACAGTGCTATACTTCTGTTGCAGAAAAGTAGATGCCAGCACTACATGCTGCTTGAAAATTGCCAATCACTTCAGGAGAATAGTAACTACAATCTCACATGCTCTCTAATATTCACAGCTCAGCCTTCCCAATATGGCAAGTTGGCAAGTTCCCTGTTAAAATCATTCTTCTCTGAAACAGAACTGAATAGGCTGTTCATTTAGTCAGGAATCAAAACACAATTTATCTCGCCTGTTATGTGAAAGGAAACTTCTAATCTTGCTCATCACAGACAGTATCTGCAGCAGTCAGAGACGAGAAAAGCTTCCCTACCTTGTTGGCAATAATCTTCAATGTTCAAAGGATTGATGTGAAAAACACAAAATAAATCAAAGCGGGTCAGTGCAAATGCTTTTAGCTGGAAAACCATGCTACATATGCAGAGTAAACTAAGCCAATTAGCTTGAACAGGTTTTATATTGATCCTTTGACAAACAAGATTAACATTAAAGCAAGACAAGCATTAAGAAGCATCAAACATTTGTCCTGAATAAGAGTTCTGCCATGCAGAACACACTGAAGCAAATCTTAGTATAATATTATCCAAACAACCTGAACTATTGAACATTTTGTGATCTTCTATTGAGCTCTGAACCAACTAGTGTCCTAGTGGCATAACAAAAGAGTCAACAAAGTTTTTTCCAAAATTTCAAACTAGCTTTTCAAACACCACATAGTACAATAAAGAAACTTGTCAGTTGTCTGCCTATGAGGCCAGGAAAGATCAAGCACACTCCAGCCCAATTAGGAAACACCATTTATTAGAAACTGGTAATATTATAGAGCTAAAAAGGTAAACATATTTCTTAATAGACAGACAAAGAATATACAATTTGAACACACAGTCACTGTAAAGGCACATAATGAAAAATTAAATCTGAATGGCTCCATCTTTTGAAGATCAGAAAACATCACCACCATGATTGTCAATACTCATAATGGCACTTACACAATGTCTAGAATGTGGGTGCTGCTTCAGGCATCACTGTACCACACACTGCTCATTGGTCACAGTCAAACACAACAACCAGGAAACACAACTCAAATCCCATACAGATACAGGGATATTGGCAAAAAAGGCATTCGATCAGAAAGGCTTCATATACATGTGACAATTTGGATAAAATGACTTTTTTTTTTTTTCAGACGAAGTGCAAAGTCCAAGGTTTCTCAAAAGATGCAGCTAAAGCTGTCACTTAAAATCAGATGACATATTATATATAATTATGCATCAATTTACAGAGAATAAATTGTAACCACAAAAGCACTGAGGATAGATTTGTTAATATGACTATTTGAAGAACATGGCTCAAACTCTTCTGCATTCGGAACCAAATCTCTGGAGTTCTTTTTGTTCATTCTCCTTTTCCCTCAAGGGCTAAATTACAGGATTTAGCATGAGAACAAAGTTCTTCCTGCACTAACCCAATTTCAGGAAGCGGTCTTACAGAAGCAGCTTCTAGAAGGTCAAGGTAAACATAAGACTAATTCTCGCAGAAACCAGAATCAAGACACCATACAATATGCAGAAAGCAGAACAAATCAGTTCTGCAACAGCTGTTACTCTGTTTCAGGGTTCAGGTCTGAAGACATCTGAAATGTGCCAAAACAAACGAGGAAGTCCCTTCAGAAATAGCTATATGTGGAAATACCTATCCTTTCCAGCGAGGAAGTGCTTCTTCATTTTGGGATGAGGAACTGTTTCTCCATGTATGCTACGTTTGCTTCAGCAACATGAACCCAGCAGGCACACGAATGGCTCAATGGTTCCACTTGGTCACTCAAAATGCTTCCATGCTTTATTATCCCAATTGCACATAGACAGCCAACACACAGTCCAGAGGAAAGAGGCTACATCACACGAGCCGATTAAAACCTTTTCATAACAACACAATCTGCTATTGGCTAAAAACATGTACTTGATTTTTAACCCTTTGAATAGAGAAGAAAATGGAGTGTCCAACATGAGGCAATCCTCTTCCAACAAGGCAGCTGTGACAAACTCCAAGCTCTTGACAAGCATGGTGTCCTCCTTTAAACACAGCTAACATCTTTACCACCTTAATAAGAATCCCTCACTCATTTTTGACAGATAAATTGTGTTTGCATAGAATGGACCAATAACAACTTCTATTTCTATATATTATGATGCTATAAAATGGGCATCTGTAAGCCAAAGCTTGTCATGGTTAGTGGTACAAACACTTACAAATGCAGATCCCATGAAGCAAGTTAAAATAACTGACTGTATATCACAAATACCATATCAAACCATTTGAGGTACTCCAATATTATGGAACAGCAGTTTCTCAGATTCTTACTGGTTTAAATCAAAGACAGGTTCAGCCTGAGTGTAAAGATGCTGGCCTACATTTTAATGTGTTACTCCATCCTTGCTTGCATCTAAACCTAAGTTCTGAAAAATCATCATCAAAAAAAGCCCACAGTACTAAGTGTTTACTTCTAGAAGTGCAAAGTGTTGCCTGTGCTTGAGGATAGGCAGTGTCACAAGAAAGTCACTTTTGTTTACTCAATATCAAGGCAGTATACGCTTCTCCTACCTTTGGTTTCATCTGATCCAAATATACAGGAAGACAAATACAAGAAAAACAGGAAGAGTAAAATATGCATGATTTCCTGAAAAAATGAACATATTGTTGATTTAAACACATAGTTTCTTGATTTTTTAAAAAAAATTCAGTGACATTTTAAAGTGCAATATAGGTATCTTAAATGGTGAGTTGGAAATTAAGGAAGTTTCTTCCCACTTTAGGGAAAAAAAATAAGAGTTGTGGATCTCTGCAGAGATCTATCTCTAATTGTGAGAACAGATTACTTTAGAAATAGCTTCTGTTCTAGTGTTTCCAATAATATTAGAAACATCTCACCTTTTTCCTTCACTTCATGCTATTCCCAAGTTCTGCTTCATTTTTTCATATACAACATAGCTGATGCTGACAGCAGGAAGCACTTTCATAAAATTAGGGGCTATGCCCCTGTAAAGTCCTCGTACTCCTTCTGTAGCAATAATTCTTTGAAAGAGGCCGACCATGTTTAGTTGAGGAGCACCTTCCACTGAGGCTAGGACAAAAAGATGCCCAGGTTACAAACAAATCTTGGTAATACTAGAATTCAAGCAAGTTTTAAATACTGGAGGGGTAAACGAATCACCTCCAGGCCCACTGATTTAAAGCTTCTAATATTGAAAAGATATTCGTATCCCTAAAATCCCACTCAGCAGCATTAGCCACCTGTATTTTTCCAGGTGGAGGCTCCCCCCACCAGCTTGCAGACAACTCCACCAAACGCTTCTCACCTTTATCAAGTGCACTCTCACACTGTGCCATGAGCTTTCAGTGTTACAATACAGAGAGCACTTGCATTCATAACTTGGCATTTGAATCAAGCATGGTAAGGAAAAGCAGTGTTGGGGGAGGAAAGGAAGGGACTAACATAAGAAGCATTTTCCAGATAAAACTTTTTGAAAAAATATTTTTTTATCTTCTTTATATCCCTGCCACAATCATCCCAAGTACGTGACTTCCAGTGCAAGAAGTCTCACCTTGAGCCTGCATGCGTGTTCTGACAAGAGCCAGAGGGTAGCTGGCCAGCTGCCCACAGGTGCTCGAAATGGTACCACATCCCAACAATACAAGAACACCTGGGTTGGCAGAGCTTGATGCATAGTGTTCTAGCCATGTAGTCTTTAAGAGCTGCCAAGATAGAAAATGAATCATAAAGACACCTGCATTCAAGACAAATAAATAAGATTTATTATAGGTTCAATCCTGCAAAGCACCAACCTCCTTACTTTCAAGGCTCAAACTGTAAAGCTTATATGCTAACATGGTTACCTTTAAAGTCCCCAGGTACGGAACTGATCAGTGCTCAGTTAAGCACACAGCTAAGGCCTTGAACTAGATTAGAGCAGTTGGTGCCTAGCACAGAAATCCCTAAAGGATGTGGCCACAGCAGCATGAAGTAACAGTGCTCACACTCTAGACCCGGGAATCCTGGAGAAGAGCAGAGTTGTGCTGCAGAGGTTGCAACAAACCTCACACAGCTGGGCATGTCACCCCAGGCAGAGGGAGAGGTGCAAACTGCAGAGCAGAGCCTGCACTGTATGTGCATCTGAACTACTTGGCAGGTTTTAACCACCATCTAGCATCTAAGGTAATAAAACACCCACCTGTGCCAGCTGGCATGTAAGAGACCAAATTTCTCCTGAGATGAAAAAGGGCAGCATTCTGAACTCACCCCAGAAACTACACGATGGCAGTTAGCAAGAATTCTGGTGACGTGCACAGATATGTAATTAGATTATTATCAGAGAAAAGGAGTCAAAAAAGTATTAGCAGTTATAACTGCAGCTGTAGGCAACCTGATACAAGTATAGCTGATCTTAGGCTTAGGTTTGCTATAGAATGGGTAAGCTCCTCCAGGCCAAGTGGAGTGCATAAACATGCAAGTATGTCATACTGCCAAAGTCCATAATGCTTCCTGATGAGAAGCCTTCTTATTCGATGCTTCAAGAAGAAAGGACCCTTGTATGCTTACATGAAACCTTTTCGTAAGGGCTTACCTGTACAAGCTCTCCTCTGGGGAAGGGTAACAAGTAAAGTGTTAAGGTCTAGACTAAGATCTCAGGAAGTTTTATTTATGCATTTTAATTTGGAGGCAACTGCAACACTACAAACACTTTACAAATCTGTGCACTGATACCTTATTGTACATTAGATAAGTCACATTATTCATTGATCTAAACTCACCTCATAAACAGCAAGGTCAATGCCAGCATAAGGAATTATCCCCAGAATATTAGGAATATAACCTTTGTAGAAGGCCTTCACACCTTCTCTTTTTAAAATTTTCTTAGCACAGTCAAACATCCCAGAATACTGCCCTGTTTTACCCACAGCCAATCTGGTCTTTAAAACCTGAACAAAAAAAAAGAAAAGAATCCTCAGTTATGTAAGTATTTGTTAATGCTATTTAGAAAGACAGGAAAACTAGCACTATGAATTCCTGCCTAGGCAGTTATTACCTGGAACTGCCTTATACTTTGTTGCTTCAAGTCTCCTTTATAACAAAGATTATTAAGGCTTGGTTAGCAGTAAGTTTTTCAGATTTTACCCTTCACGAAAAATAGTAAATCCTAACAAACACTAGCTAATAAGTCTTTATTTTGTCAAAAAAAAATATTTCCATCCTGATGAAAGACAGTTTTTTCCTAGTTAACACAGACAGAATTTGATCAGTTTGAAGGCATTGGCAAGGACAGTGATAGCAGCAACTAAAGAACTGCTTAAGAACTGCTAAAGAGCTAAAGTGACAGTATTAACTTACCAGCAAGTCATAAAACCGACCTGGGAAAAGCAAAGGATATTAAGAAAATAATTTTTCAAAAAGCACAATCTTCTGAGAGCTAATTAAGTGGCATAAAGATTGCTTCTCTTTATTAAAGCACAGCACCTGATTAAAAATGCAAGTATATAAAGCATTTTGGGACAAAAATGAAGAAGAAAATCCAAAAGGAAACCACAGAGGGAATTTCCAGAGAAAAAAATTGGCCTACTTTAAAGTTTCATAAGACTGTAGCTTCCTTAGGAGTTTCCTCGTACTTAGGGTATTTCTCAGAAAAGCTAAAAAAGGCAATTCTAGGTCAGAATTATATCTTTGCACTAAAACGACCAGACTGTCTTCTTGTAGAATAGAAGACTGAACTGCTCAGTAGAATCCAGGTGATCAATATAACAATTCAACTATTCCATAACACCTCTGTGCACGGAAACCAGCTGGGATTCAACTCATCTAATGGAAAAGATCTGGTTTAAAGAGATCACTATCACTGTTAGCAATCAAGACAACCAGGTTTATTCCCACTAACATTCCCTCCTCATGAAAGAGATATTTATATTGTTTTCTCTTGTTCTACAATCTTGATGTTGATCGAGATTTAAATCCAGCCCAAATGTACATTCTAGTAATTCTCACAGAAACAAAAACTCAGCGGAAAAACCACAGTAAACAAATTATGTTTTACTTCCATTCAAAAAACACAAGGTGTAAAATAGCTACTCTACAGCAGTTAACAGAGTAAGTGTAGTTAAATTACAACATAAATAATAACACATGTTCTACAGAGAAAATGGAGCATTTAATCCACCAACCTGCAGCTGTTTTATCAAATGTAGCTATTTTATACTCCCTCCACCACAGACCTAGCTTCCAACCACCATACAATAGAACATTGTCAATTTTGCTCCAAACAAGATCCTTTCTTGCAGGGACACATACAGGGAATAAGATTTAAGTGCAATTTAGAAAATAACTTTAATAAATACTTATTTTTTAATGTGTTCCTGATTTTCATTTCCTGCACTAGGCCTTAAAAGCCATATTGCCCCGAATAGAGATTTTCTTGGACTGCAAGTTTTGAGTGCAGTCACCACATAACATAAACATCTAATTTTTGGTTCGTGTAGAACGAGAGAAATGACACCATTATCTAAATTCCCAGTAGCTTTTAAAGATCTCAATTTAATTAAAAAAAAAGGAAAGCCAAATAGATAGAAAAGTGACAAGTATCAGTAATGTACTAATACACTACATTTCAGAACATCTACTAGTAAAATTCCGAAAAAAGTTCCAAAGTAAAAATAAATAGTAGGATATAGGCACTATTCCTACACTACTTTGTGCTATAGAGCAAAATGGGCTCTAGGCCAGAAATGAACACAGCATTTACCAGTTTCTCTAATGTGAGCAGATTGTTACTTACCTCCATGGGATAAATAGAAGTTTGTGCTGTTGCCCCAGCCAAAGAACCAGATACAAATCTTTCAATGGTGCCTAACTTTCCATCATCCTTACTGAGTATCTTCTTGTACTGCATAGATTAAAAAGAAAAGCATATGATGCTTGTTTTATAAGAGAAGCATGAATTATCCTAAGAAGCAGAATTACAGTACAGAATATTTTCAAGCTATGTTACAAGCATCTACTAATCTGTCATTCAATCCTGCAATATTCCAATATTTACTTGACTTTTTTGTTGCCTCTTTTCTCAAGAATAGTATAGAGACATGCAACATGGAACTTTCGTTTTATTCAAGCTTCCAGCAAGACCTACAGAACAAAATCAAAAATCTGTTACCTACACTAAAACTAGAGTCCAAAGGAGGATTAGGCCCTAACATGCTATGTAAAGCTGATTCAGAGGTAAATATAACTCTGAAATCCTGGGTAAGGACATCTTATATAGTACAATGACATTTGACCTAAAGAGAATCTATACGAGTCATACCAGCACAACATGGCAGATTTAAAGATGTTACCACTTTGAAACAAAAGCTGAGGTATTTACACAATACAGTTAACAAGAGCAGAGGACGGTTTAATACCTACAACAGATTTAGTTTCTTAGTGTTCATCATATAAGTGTAAAATTGGACGACTACTACATTTTCTATTAACAGAAATTTAGACGATTGGAAATCTGATCAAAAACTCACTCCTAACTAGTGTGACAAAAATCATAATCCATGACAAGAACTCCCACATATTACAACTGTGCCCCTGAAGAGGCATATGATATAGTATCTAATTTACTATTATTTTCATTCAGTTATTTTTAATTGCCTTACCCATTTAACATCCTACCTGTTCATAAGCCCAGAACTTAATAGCAGTTTCAGGAGCTATTTTCACAACATTTACACCATTCCCCCTCCAAAGAGAGCGGATACCACCTTCTTTCACCATCTGTTTAAAACCACTGGCTATGTTCATTTTGCTTGATTTTGAACCATGAACCTAAAACAATGACAACAACAAACACACACATGCTTAAGAACACTGCTCTGATCAGAAAGTAAAAGGACCATGTTATTTTATTTATGTTATTGCCCTTATCAGGGTGGAAAAGACACTTTTAGAAGAACAGGGCATCAATCCATAGATCACTAGATATACCTTTAGGAAGTTATGAATCAAGTGCCAACATAAAACAAAATACAGAAATTAAAGACATAACTTCACCTTTCTAGAATTGAGATGGGCTTGGCTATCAGTTTTCTGCAAGACTCTCTGTAGCAGCTGAAATAATATGCTGAAATCTATGAAGTTCTTAAACGCTGCACCTACCTGCATCATCACTTTGAGACGATCCAATGGTGCTGTACCTGTTCGAGAAACAGCACCAGCCACTCCTCCTGCCAGCAGCTGTTTCCACCACTGCCCGGTCTTCTTCTCTTCTTCAGTGAACTCATCTGGAATAGTCAGACTATCTCCTATATCCAATACCTATTAGGGCCCAAAGCAAAGATGAGCAAATAAGTATCCCATTTCACCTCAAATTTTATCAACAGTTTCCATTCCAATTTAAAAACCACCAAAGGATATACAAGTAAAATGTTAATTATGACTTCTATGCAATACTCAGTAAAATACTGAGTAAGAAGGCCAAAGACCCACCATTTCAAATACTGCACTACCATCATTAAAAATGATGTCAAATACCTCTTGAGCCCGGTCCAGGCAAAGACATTTTGTCATGTTCTGTAAACCTTTTCATCCAGCACTGAAGCTCAAATGCTTACATGTTACTGCTAACCTTTCACCAACCACTCTTCTGGGATTAGTTAGATAATCTCCAAAGGATTAAGAGATTTCTCTCTACTGGTAGTTTACTCATACACATATATGCTTTTTTCTGACATATTAAAATAACATCATTATGGCTGATATACCTACATAGATACTCAATTTCCAAAAATTGCTGTGTATTAACTCAAAAAAGAACTAATTTGACTAATCTATTACATTTCATATCATCATTTCCTCTGAAAAATTTTTACTGAACAAAAATCACTAACATAAGACTGAATATTCATTAACAGGAACACACCTGCATTATCATTCAATTTGATCAGAAAATATTCTTACAGGCCTTACTTTCATTGCTAAAATAAGATCATGTAATTTTATATATCACTTAAACATAATCTTTCTTCTTGATCTGATTCATAAGCATAAGTTAGAAAAATTATAATATCAATAAGAAGCCAAAAGTAAGCATAAATTAAACGTTTAAAGAGGCAAGAATGTTTTGTTAATTTATAAAAAGTACTGACCAGAAGGCATGTTAACTTGTTTCTACTACTGCACAGTTAAAATCCAGACATGACTCCCCATTTATTCCAAGTTCCCTACCTGTACAAGTAGGGAGAACTGTTTTGCTCAGGATGCAGATTACACATATAGCTATGGATTATTGCATGAATGGGAAGAGCCCTAATTCCTCTATATATTCAATATAAAACAGATTAATCAGAAAATCCTTTTATCTTACTGACATTCATGGCTTCTAAATAAGGTGTGATAAATTGTCAACCACAAAGAGTCAATTAATTAAAAGATGAATCATAACTTAAAAATACAGTCACAGACATTAAAAATATCTGCCAGAGGTTAAGACTGGTGTCTAGAGGGTCCTAACAGCAGCTTTTAATAATATAACAAAGTTAGCATAACAAAGAGAAAACATGCTACATTTGGGGATAACTACCAACTCATAATACTTATAAAGCCAATGTAGCTTTCTACTGGGAAGAGTCTGACAGGAATTAAAATTTTGCAATAGAAAACAGAATTCAAAGACAGCCCAGCATGTGAGGCCTCCTATCTGCTGTTATCTGAAACACCAGCTGTGTTAGTGTGTAGCTGGATTTTGGTTTGCTGTGATAACCATGTTGTCAGCTGACTGCCACATGCAGAGACCACAGACTTCTAACCTTGTTCCTTGGAGGTAACCAAGGACACTCCATAACAACAGAGATCTCTCTCTTAAATACAAAAATAAAGAACTTAGGCATTTTTCACTAAACAAGCTGGGGCCAGGACTTTCTAATCTCAAAGTGCTCCAGCTGCTTTCCCCAGGAAACAGAGAGCTCCCTCTTGGCAAGCACCTCCTCTGGGCCAGGGCTGGGCAGTGTGAACCACTCAAAGCCATCAGGTCTCATAAGTCACTTTTTATTATGGAAAGGCTGACTGGTATCAATGGTCTTACTATATTCAAAAACACCTCTCTCTCTCCCTACTTTACAGATTACGCCAGATATCTACAGAAGGATATTTAGCATCGAATACTACAATTACTGGCTGACAGTTTACTAATTATTTGCTCTCTTAAGTCAATCACTCTTTCATAAGCACTCTGCTCAGGAGTAACTTGACAAAGTTTTCTAAACAATGGATAGTATATTGCAGTAGATCCTAATCATCCTGAATGAAATATGACAGCACAAATGAGCATATAAGCACATAAAATCATCAGTAAAGAAACTGCTGATTTTAGAGTAATATCAATGCAATTGCTGAACTAACATAGAAGTAATTTGTTTCAACACACAAAAATGTATTGCAAAGTTGAAAAAAAGTATCATTCTTGAGTTCTTCCTTTGGAGATATTCCACAAAACAGTAAAGTTTTCCTTAATCTGAATTTTGCTGGCAGAGTTCTTATTCAGAAGTGCACACCATTCTACACTACTTAAACACAGGAAATTAAGAAGTAAGTAAAACCTTTAATATAAATACACTTGAAATTTAACATTTATGAAACTTATCAATATTGAAAATTATTCTAGTAGAGACAGATTTAAGAGCTGTAGTAAAATTAAAGTACATTTGAACTTACAGTGGAATGCTTCCAATATCGAATTATTTCTTCAATATCTGCAGCTGGGTTAAACATAAAATGATCTCTCCACTCATTCCAGTCCACTGTCATTGTCCCATCAGCATCAATACTGAAAAGAGATATAAAAAAAAACAGATAAAGAAACAGTGGCAGGGTTTCTTTTGGTGGTGGTGGTGATTTTGCTTTTTTAATCTGAAAGGAATTAACATGTTCCATTTAGAAATGTAATGTAACACCTCAGTCTACCAACATTTGCAGCCTTTGCTTCAGAAAAGCGGGTAAGACACTCCTCTCCAGGAACCAGACACTCAACAAGTGACTAGACTTCTTATCAGTCAAGAATGAAGAGAGTATGGGAGAATTTCTGTAAAGAAACTGAAGTCATCAATAACCTTTCAGAGTTAAAATTTTATTTTTCAACTATTCTCTTCCACTGAAAGCACACAAGAGGGAACATACTCTACTCCTGTTCATAAAGTCCAGTAATGGACTTGACTGGGTAGGTCACAAAGACCAGTCTACATCCTTTCAACCTTTAAAATCCCAGTATTTAAGGGATATTTTGGCTATTGCAGGAAAGGACTGCCAAAGGTGCACTCTTGCAATCTGTCTGACAAAGCTCAAATAATTTGACAGAAACACCAGGCTAGCAGGGCTGATGGGGAATGACTGACTCAGCCTTTTCTACAGACAGGAGAGTGCCATGCAAACCCTGTCAGATGGACCACTTGTCCATCAGATACACTTCCAGAGAGGCAAAACAGCCCCACAAAAATACAAACTGTTCACATCTAGTCACTTTCACCTGTAAATTTCCCATCTGGAATGCCAGAGGACAAAGTTCACATGAGAACACAGAAGTTGTTCTTGATCAGAGTTAAGAGCTGAGGCCTCCTAACACTAAAAAAATTCAACACACTTGAAAAAATGAAAGAAGTGAGAACAGTTATTCTATTCGAATATAGACTTCAAGTCCTGTGACCCTACACAGTGTAGTCCTCAAGAAACAGCAAACGTAATGGATTTTTTTTTTTTTAATAAAAGAGCCAATTCTTCCACTGCAATATCCAAGGAAAGCAAGAAATATCAAACTATCAAACCTGAGGCTTACTGCAGCATCCTAGAGCTTTCACCATGAACAGGAGAGTCTGAAATCACAAAGAATTATTCTTCTCTTTTTTAAAAGACTTTAATAAACAATTATCTATTCAGGTACAAAGGAAACATTTGAATACAGTCATTCCAAAATCATCTAAGAATAAGTGTTGTTTAATAGTCTGTCTTTTGAACCATCTTCACACTGTACTACAAAAACATACATAAGTAAAATACAAGGACAAATACACAAGCTCAAAAACACATTAAGAAAGAGTAATTCCTGACCTTTGCAGAATCTTTTCTGCTTGTTTTTCCGAAATATTTATACCCAGTATCTTGAGGGACTGGACAACTTCTGATGCTTCAATTTTGCCTTAGAACATTTAAAGAAAAAAAAGAAGACATTTAAAACACGTAGCTTAACACACTTGCATTTTGGAACTCACTAGATTCCATCATATGGCTATTATACAATGGCACAGAATATTTTATATAAATTTGAGATAGTTTATTTGATCCATCCCATTAAAAGGATGGAGCAAAGGTAAGTATACTGAAATAATGCAACTAAATGAGATAACTACAAACAATCTTTAACAGATAATTAGAAAATCCCTCATAATTTCTGCATCATTGGAGCAAAGGCACTCAGGTCAATAGATCTGGGAGATACACAAAGAGAAGACTGAAATAATTTTAAAATTATTTCAATTTACTTTAGTCCTTAATATGTTCTTTAGGGAAAACAAAAGTATCATATTTGCAAATTTTGTCTTCTGTTTAGAAAAGAATACAAATGAAGGCAACAAATTTTAAAGCATAATTACTTCAAATAATGCTTGAACAAATAAAATAAGACAAGACATACCATCATTGTTTTTGTCCAGGCTCTTAAATGCCAGTTTCATTTTTTTCTCATGATCTTTAAGATACTGCATAAATTCTTCAAAATCTAGCTGCCCATCCTGGTTAGTATCTCCAGCTTTGAAAATTTTCTGTTGGGAGAAAATTAGACATTTGACTATCCTAAACCATAGCATCTTACAAACCAAAAACAGCATCATATAGCACACTAAAAACGAAGGATCATATTGGTCAGTTTGGGGAGAGAGGCAGCATTAAATGAGGAAAACATCTAAGCCTACATTTCAGGGCTACTTTTTTTCCCCCAAATTTAAACACATTCTTACTGTTTCCATATGAAAAAAGCAAAGCACACTGACAAATTGCAGCTATACGTATCACATCTTTTGAGGACGTGATAGGAAGGAGCAGGGACATGACAAAAACCTTGAAAGAGCCCAACTTGAAGCCTGTAACTTTTCACACTGCACATGAAACCTACAATATGCCAGACTAAACAAATATGGTCTTGCCTATCCTCTTTAACTTTGTGGCTTATCACTTCTAAATTGGAAAGATAAATGCAGAGGTAGCAGATACCCATTTAATTGCTGACCAAACACTACAACAGGTTTGCCTGACCAGCACTTCCACCACCCAGAGCATGGGCAATTAGTGCTTTCTCCCACACAAGACTGAAACCCTGACTGAAACCCAATTTTATATCCCCTCTAGCAACTCTTATCTTCACATCAGTGTTTCCCAGAAACTGCCTTGTTAATTTTATAAGTAGGTGTTTCTTATTTGCAAGCTGAATACAGGACACCAAAGTTTTTAGCACAGCAGGAAACAAATCTGAAATACTGAGTAGTGTTGTGGTCCAGCTGCCCAGGACACGCTCATCTGCAGCACCAGATATCTTGCCATCCTCCTCAATACCAAGGCCCTGAAGAGCAACACCCAGGCTAAGAGGCTCGACAGGATTTACCAGCTTGGGCTCTAGGCCAGCACAAGGGCAGCAGCAAGGATGAGGCACAGCATGGCAGCACCGCTCTGACAGGCACCTTCCATGTCCTCTCACGCCTGTCCACATCTGACACCTTTGACAATATGGGAGCAAAGCAGCTCTGGCCAAACACTGCAGATGGACAAACAACCCCATATACCTGCTCTAGGACAAAGCTGATGTGGAAAATGTGCCCCATCACTTCACGTAGCATCAGCTCTTGTGTTTTCTTTCCCAACAGTGTATGAAACCTTAAGGGGACAGCAGATTGTGCAAGAGCTGCTCTCAGTGGCCAGAAGACCAATCTGAGGGCAGAATTTGTTCTTTAAATTTGCGAAAAATTTCAAGGCCCTTCATGGCACATCTAGAACCCAGATGATGTTCCGCCAAACATCATCTATGTCACACACACTGCCTTGCACAGTTGCAGCTTCTCAGTAAGATATTAAAAAAAAAAACAAAACAAAAAACAGTTTCCTCCAATGCCCTTGCCATTTTGGTGAGCCTGTTCAGAATTCCCCGTTACATAGAAACAGCTTCTGTGTATACATGTGTAAGGATGGGTTCCTTATCATAACTTTCCAACCCTCCAAAAGAGAAATGCTAACAGAATAGCAATAGGCTCAGATCAGAGAGGAGTTCATACTTCAGAAACACTCTTCTGAATACATGTTGCTCCATGCATGCACTGCACCTCACACCATTGGATCCAAGCGTCTTCTGGGACTTGCACAGCTACTGAGAAATGGTAAGTTATGGGGAGACACATACATATTTTGATTGAATTCTTATCAGAACAAATTGCTCCTATTCTCTACTGCTATGCAAAATACCCAAACAAAAATACAGAACAAGGGAAGTGTTGTTCTGGCTTTCAGTTACCACGAAATACCAACTAAATTCCAATTACAAAATCTCTGTTACTGAGCACGATGTGAGCCAAATAAAACAGAAATTCCTGAGAGGTTTAGAGAGCTGGCAATTAGCAGGCAATGGGGGCACCTTTCATTTTACCTGAAAAATAAGAGGATTTTATTCATACAGCAGGAGTTAGAAAAGGACAAGCACAAACCTATTCTTCATTCCCCACTTTTGTTTTTAGTTCTTTTGCAAACTTCAAACTGCCTCCATCACTCTCAGTGCTGCAGAACAGAAGTGACAAGGAACGAAAAGGCACACATATCCTTAGCAGACATTTATTTTGCTCACATTAAAAATCTAAAAGTTCATACAAACGCTGTATAAAAGGTACTATTTGCTCATGTGTTAAAACTTCAGATTAAAGCCAGTAATTGGTAGGTTGGTGAAATACATAGGAACACTCAAAGGGTTTTGCCTTCCACTTGGATGGCAGAAACTGCCTCTTAGGGGTTATATTTTCCACAGGCATAACTGATGTGAGTACCGACAGGCTCCCTTGAACCTACAGAGAGCCCAAAAGAAACAGCAGCTGCCAAAGCAAGCCACCTTTCAGAGCAACATACAGGTTGGAAGTGACCTCTACCACTCATCTCGCCCAAACCATCACTTAAAGAGGCTCTAATTAGACCAGGCTCTTGACAGCCATGTCCAGTGGAGTACTTCACAGCCACAAGGACTGAAGCTCCTCAACCTCTGAGCAATCTGTTCCCATATTTTACAATCCCCACTTCATTTCATTATGAAATCACTCTGCTGTTCTGGGTTACTTTTTACTGCAATATACCACATTTTATACTGCTATAACAATTTGCCCCTTTTCTTTTTCCTTGTTCACCAACTTTTTGGATGGAGATTTAAACGCATTTTAGCATAAGTATCCTTCTGATAGGGCACGACCCAAATCAGATTCTGGTCCATGCTTCAAAGTCCTAAGAAACTGAGATATTTAATTTGCTTGGCACATAACCTGCCAGTTCTCATTATAAAATACACATCGGATGACCACACCTTTACACAGATTCAGCCCCAGACACAGAAATATTTTTCCAAGGCATGCAATTTTTTTTCATTGCCTGAAAACTTTAAACCAAAGCAATAACAATAAGCAACCAGATACTGATATGGTGACCCTACCAAGATCCACTAATTACTTACAGAACTAGGAAGGCAGAATTTGTATGATCTTGCTTTTAATGCCATTGGGCTTCCCACCTTCTGTCTAGAAAGGTTCCTATGCTGAACTATTAGTGTCATGGCACACGCTGCTTTCCCCCAACACACACTTTGTTTTTAACAAATGCTGCTACATTTTTTCATTTCTGGCACAGTTTAAGCCAGACACTTTCACAGCTCTGCACTGCAAAACAGCTCCAACTAGAAATGTCACAGGTAGACCAAGAAAAGTTTCACTGCAAAAATGTCTTGTTTAAAAGATCACTACAGTGCTGAACTCCTGCTTTTCTGGTAGTCCTCCACTAGCTCTATTTTTCTGAATTTAGGTGTGTAAGGCTCAACCAGATATATGGACAAAACCACGAAAGTTACAGGCTAGTTTTATATAAATCCAAAAACTGACCCCTTTAAGTAGCCTGCAGAATTATTTATTACTCTGCAGTGATGTTATGAATTTTTACACATTCATAGCTACAACAGAGACAGAGAACTGGAAAACTTCATGCTTTTATTCAGACATTTAAATTCCCCACATATTATATATTACTTAAAACCAGTATTTTTATTGCATTTCCCACTACAATTTGAAGAATGCTTAAAAGGAAGGAATCGATCAAGAAATCACTAGGCATGTCTAGTTCTCTACCATGTTATCTTACAGGATGTAAATAAAAACAAACAACACTGACTCGTAATTGCCACAATCAGTAACCCACTGATATCATCTATGACTAAAGTTCTACAGGACACAGTTGCAAATACCACATAGCCTCATGTTTAGAGACATTAAAATGTGACATTTCTTAAAAGAAAACAAGGAGTGTTATGTACAAAAGCCATCACATCACTCCCTTCTCTTTTCCCCTTTTTCTATTCCTCCCTTTCCCTCCAAAAAGGCATAGTGACACACTTATATACATAGACCTGCAACCTAGACTTTAAACTTACTGAAAGACAGATTCAGTCACTCTTCAAGTATATGCAACCCACCTCTATCAGATAGATACCTTCCAACACAAAAGCTAAATGTGATCCTTATCCTATCCATTTCTGGCAAGATACAAAGTTATTCATCATAACAACAATAAAACTGAAACCCACAAGTCAGTAAACAAGTAAACCCATCTTGTCACACTAAACCAGCCAAGAGATAAATCCGACCCCAAGTGAAATGGCCTGAGATTTTGACTGTAGCGGTTACCCCAACCTGGGAGTGCACACCCCACACTAACAGAACAGGCTGCTACTCAAGCTCAAGCATTTCCACACAAAGCTCCATTGTGAACAGAAGAGGCATTTGCACAACCTCCAAAGACCTCCCAGATTATCTACACGTTGCATTCAGATTTATTCCCTTCCTGCTTATTCTTCCTCCTGAAAGGAGGCTTTCAACATTTAAACACATGCCATCTGTCACAGACAGAAGTTAAGAGCCAGGTGTATCAACAGAGATGTTACTACCAGCTGGGACCTTTAACTTTGCCCTTAGCACCACTGTTTCTTACAGCAAGAAAGGGCTCAGAGCAGTATTTCCACCAGCTCCTTTCAGGACATAGAATCTCTATTAAAGGAGCCTAAAAAGGAAGACAGGCAGGCCTCATCAGCACGCCTTGCAGAAGCTGCTCCTTCAGGACCTGGACAAGCTCCCTCAACTCTAAACTATGAATTAGAACCGTAAAGATTCTAGGAATTTGAAGCAGCATAAATAGGAGACACAAACTATCCTTCAAACCTTCATTCATCGTTCCCTGTAAGTTACACAGATAACTCCTGACTTTTAAGGAAGAACTTCTCTACTAGAGGGGTACTCCCACCCCAACCTATCTTGGATGACCACTACCAGCTCAACATGATGCTTTTGCAAGGCTTTTCAGCAGGTGAGGAAGATACCTTTCAGGGCTGGGGGGTTCAGGTTCCCTAATTTGGTGCCTGGCATTCTTGTGGTTTGCAGAACTGCAATCATTCACTGCAACTCACCACTGCTCAAAAACCCTTTTGCCCACCCCAGTTCGTATTAATATATCTAATACATATTTTGCTTCACTGAATGTTAAAAACATTATGAAAACAAACACTTTACACTCATCCTTCCCCTTCATATGGAGACTTGAGTACATGCCTGTTAAAGCCATTACAATCACATAATGAGTTGACATGATTCATTTACAATTAATTTCACAATTAAGTTACCCAAATCAGACATTAAGCAACCATTAAGCGACCTGAAAAGCACGTGTGGTGCCAGCTTTCAACATCCATGTGATATGACAATTTGTTTTGTTAAAAACCGGAGATCCCTATCTAGTCTAAGCCTATTGTACTGGTTTTGGTGTACTATTAAAGTAAGGAGAAAAAAACCCACACACTCCACATGAAGTGCAGCAAGGACAAGAAAGAGTACAGGTATGTACAAGTATACAATGCTGTGAAATTACTGTAATGCCTATCATTATTTTCTAGCCTAATATCTACCTAATAAATTATAACATGCATGGTATGATATGATTCCCAAGTGTAGATATTATACATTCAAAACCTGCCTTGATTCCTTATGTTGCTGAAGTAATTGCTGCTTTCGACATGTTTTTAGCCAAACTACAGTATAACGCAGAGGCGTCAGTTGATTCGCTCTGCTAGACTCTAGCTTTGCCAAGTCTTATACTAAGCGAAGTTAAGGGATGCAGGAAATGCAAAAACCATAATTAAAAAATGAAACAAAGATGTACTCAGCTCAGTCCCCGAAGGGGTACCTGCGCAGCGAAATGCTCTATTGACCACCAACAGCTATGGCAAGCTCCAGTCTCGAAAACCCTACAGAGCTGTGCTTGCACAGAAGGAAGGATGCCACCCAGCCCTACCCTCACATCTCCTTTCACGTAACAGATCCAGCGCTGCAAGGCAACGCAGAACTCGCATTTGTGTGACAGAACTACCAATTCCTTCTCGGTTTTCAACGCAGTAACACACTTCAAGTGCTCTGAATACTTTTAGACCTAGCTGGACTGAAATTCATAAACAGACTTGATCAAACAAACCATGCTGTGATTTTAGTCTATTTGGACCCTGTTTTGATTTACACAGAGGTTTCTCTTCACACTGTATCTTCATTTAAAGAAGCCTTAAAGTAAAAAGTTCTGTGGTTACCATGTACATCAAAATCGGATACAAAGTCAATCCAAATAAGATTTTTAGGTTGTTCCCCAAATGCGGTTATTCATTTAATAACATCTTGCTACTCCTAATGCCTAGACTCAATATACAAATAGTACCCAAATGCCAGGCTGTTCCTTCTGCACACCGATGCTTGAAGTTTCGTGTTAACCTCCCACAGATTTTATATAGGGATTGATTGCAACAGGAGGAATGGGTGAACAGAAATAGTACTTCATATAACTACTCGCACCATTTATGGTGCTCTAGTCTCAAGGACTCACAGCATTCTGAAGACATGGGATGAGATCACTTGAGATCCGATCCCAGCACCCAGTTTGCATCTCCACAGGAGAGCTCCACTACTCAAAGCCCAGACTGCACACTGGCTGTAAATGTTGTTTGCAGCAATTCCTTTGATATTGTCACCATACTGAATTCCTTCTTTGTCCACCTTGACATATTAGGCCAGGAATCTTTTGTAAAGTTTCAAAAGTTATCTCTTCCCAGCACATAATATACTACAATATAAAACAGGAGTCATGCTGGCAGCCTTTACAAAAGGCATTTCAGATTTCTCAATGGTTTACTTTTGCCTGTCAAACACCGACTGGAGGCAGATCATGTTAAAAGACTCCTGTCAGCTTGTGCTATGATGCTGTTCCATGGAAAAACTATATATACTTTAAGAAGGACATTCAACCTACTCCCAACATATATCACATGGGTTCACCTCAAGGCACACCAATTTTCCTACCTACATTATTTCACCTGGCAGCATTTTATCACACATTCAGCGCCAGTAAAACCATCAAGAAAGCGTGTAAAAGAAAGAAAGAAGAACATGCCGTGAATGTATTACTCAAATAGAGAGCAGCTTAGTATCCTTCAAAGAAGCTGTACATATTTTAGAGAAGAATGACATGCTATTTCAGAAGAGAGAAAATTAACTCTAAAAAACACCAACATTTAGCTTAAAGGTGATGATTTTGCAGGGAAACAAAGTAGTGATATTCACATGGGCCTTCACCAAAGAATAACCACAGAGCAGTGCTCCCCAGCAGCACTATACAGTGACCCACACTCCTGTGTGCACTCTTATTTTATGCAGTGCAATCCAGGGCCACAAAAGTGTTCTGGAAACCTAATCCAGACCTATATCTAAGACACCCTAAAAGCCTGAAAACCTAATATTGAAATAACACTACTTTTGCCTTCACAGAACCAAAAAAAGCACACAGCCACAACCACTAATTTTATTAATGATTTTGATTTTTTTAAAACAAATGGTAGAAATGAATTACATTGTATTAGATTTGTTGGCTTCCCCCCCAGCCCCACCTCAGGAAAGCAGTAGCCTGAATACAACTTCCACACTCATCTGCAACATCAGCCTAGAACCTCAAGTGAAATGAGTGGGAAAAGGCAGTGTCAAGACTCAGGAAAAATATAGGAAGCAGATCAGCTACATAAAAATAGAAAAGAAGCTGCAGGCATGTCTTGCTGAAGCTCTCTCATAACACAAGTCATTTCTAGTTCAAGCTGTGTACACTGTTAAATTTAAAACTGTGGACACAGAGATATTTCAGTGCACTCCAACTCTTGCGCCCCCCTCAAACTGGTGACATGATTCATGGTTTATTTTGTTTGGCCTGTGGTTGTTAAGCAGCTAAGGCGCCCAGTTCCTACTCCCATTGCAACCACACAAGTCTAGCTTACCTCAACTCATTACACGGGTTGCAAATCTAGTTTTATCTTGTAGCAACTAGGAAAAATTTGACAAATATTTAGATCTGCACTTTGAATGGAAAGCACCACACTGACAGGAGAAAGACAGAACAACCTAGGATTTGATCATAAGCAACTTGAAACTGAAAACACATGCCATTTTGTGTCATCAGGCTTTCTGGGAACTGTGTTCAAAAACCATCCCTATTATATGTCAGAAAATTGGTCAGCTACTCCACTCCTGTTCAATAAAAAAGCGAAATTTGTTAGTCAGACTGGTACAGCAGGTTTTCAACAATGCGTACCTGAGGACTGAAGCATGCCACTAGCATGCACTTACTATGACAGCTCTCCTGTATAAGCAAACAGACCAGACCACCTCCCCCTTATAAGCCAAAAATTAAGAAACACACTCATTGCAAAGATGATTTTGACCAGAAATAATACTGAAGTAAAAGCCTGCTTAGCACTTTCATTCATACAAGTCTCATTCAAAACCCAAGAGATATGAAACTCTTCCGGTTACTAACGGGAGACAACAAGGAGAAAGCACAAGAACTTTTAAAACCGAGTCGCCTGAAGGAAAACACACCAGCTTCAGTGACCAGCATCTAATAAAGAAGTTGAAAAACTAAACTAAAACCTGCCTTTTCAGTCTGATCTTGCCTTACCACACAAATAGCTTTACCTATAGAATTACACATTAAGTTTTTTATATTCTCACTGATAGGAATTCAAAGCCACCTGGAGAACTCTTTCTAGGTGCAGATCAGACCTTCCAGCATAAGTCAGCACTGCAGCTGAGCAGCTGTACAACAGCTCCTGTGCAACACCAGCAATGCTTGGCAACTCAAATTTTACCAACTCACAAAGCTACAACTCTGAAAAAAAATCACAGAGAAAATTGTTAAGGCTGATCACATTAGGGGCACCTGGGACCACAAGTGAGAGCTCTGCCTGGCCTGTGACATAATGTTCACTATTACAAAACATTGAATTTTTAAAGTAGAAGGGTCTCTGTATCAAGCACTGCACATGGGCAATCATTTCATCTCTCTTCATTAGCTGATTCTGCTTGTGCAACCTACTACTATTTATGCTAAAGACAAGATTTCCTCACCTGTTGCCCCAAAGAAACCATAATTTACCCTGACCTAAAGTTCCCATCCTTTGTTACGCTGCAGCAGGAACATGCTATCAAATATCAGAATCAGGGAAAGGCCAGCGCTGACACATGATGAATGCACAGGGCCAAGCCCACTTGGCAGTGCCATTACCGCTCTATTAATAACGTTTTTTACTTCAGTTACTTCGTTTACAGCCTTAGGGCGCCTCCGTAGAGCCCACGCCCAGAGCAGGCACGCCGAACCGGGAAGGAAAAGCAAGAATCACCCAAAGGGGAGGAGGCAGGTTACCGGCCCCAAGAGCCCCACAGGCGCCGTCCCCCAGCCCAGCGCGGCCCGGGTGTCGCACCCACCTCCTCGGCCTCCTTGCCCAGGGGGATGCCCATGGCGCGCAGCCCCGTCTGCAGCTCGGCGATGTCCACCCGCCCATCCTCGTTGAGGTCCAGCTTCCTGAAGAGGTTGGCGTAGCGCGAGTCCGCGTCGCGGCCGCCCTCGCAGGCGGCGGC
>NW_010589492.1:158219-173188 GCF_000705375.1 Tinamus guttatus
TGAAGAAGGACTTTGTTGGGCCACAGTAGTGATAAGAAATTTTTTTTATCAAACACACTTTGCAGGCATGTGGCTGGTTATTACAACAGATATGAAAAGGTCTCATTCCTGTGAGATTCCCATTACTGTAGCTAGATAAGTATTGTAAGAGGCAGCAGCAACTAGCTATTCAGGTAAAAGTTTCTTAACACAGATGTATAATAGGTATCTATTAAAGTGGAAAAAATATATTCATGCATACCATAAGCTGACCACCTTTGTATTTTAAAGACTGTTCCTGTTAATTCTGTAAAATGATGGAGTCGCTTAGGGTGGAAGGGGCTGCCGAGGGTCCTGCAGAGCAGCTTGCTGCTCAAAGCCCAACCAACTTCCAAGGTGGATCAGGCAGCTCAGGACCTTGTCTGTTTGGCTAGCCTGTTCCCCTCCTTCACTGCTCTCATCTTCTTTGATCTTCTTGGCATTTCTCTTCATATTGCCTCTAGTGTTTGTTCTCTTCACACTGAGAAGAGCCTGGCTCCGTTGTTTCTGTAGTTTCTCAGATGGCTGAGGACAGTGGCTAGATCCCACTTGACCCCTTCAGATTTTTTTCTCCGCTACTAAAAGTATTCCAAAGCAGCTCTATTGCCACACTATCATCAGTTTATACATACATTATACAAAATACTGAGCATGAAATGTTGCTAGTTCAAATCTTTAACCTAGTTATTATAAAATGCGCTGAAAAGGAAGTTCTTTCTCTGTAGAAGTTTTGCATCTAATATCAAAGGTGGTGGTGCTTTGTAAACACGTGGCGCTCTTCTTGTGGAGCCAGATGCTTGCTTAGTGCTGAAATTGATGAAGTGTTGAAGTTCTGTGAAGCTCTTTTTTTTTTTTTTTTTTCTTTTTAAAAAAGAACATGAATTTTTAGCGTTTCTAGCCCTTGAAAATTTAATTAGTCAACATCTGTTAAGTAGAGCTTCAGATTCCAAAAGAGTTATACTCAAATTTGTTTCTTTTAGGACAGTCATGATTTTTTCTTCATATTGGACTATGGTTTTTTACCTCCTTTATTAACTTAGGAGGAAATATTTCAAATTAAACTAAAAATCCTACTGTTTACATTTTCATGTTTGTGTGTACAGTACAGAGACTAAAAGAAAAAATGCTGTGTGTAAACTAGACTGTCGGACACTTGAACTGGATGCATCTAAACCAAACGAAGACTGTGTGGGATGAGTGACCTTCTTCTGAGGATCATATTGCCAAACTACTTGACGTTTCCTGGGGCACAGAATGGGGGGGTGTTCACAACTGAAGTCTCACATTTGAAATTTAGTCAGTGTGAACTTTTCCCTTAAAGAAAAAACACTTAATTTGTAAAAATAGTGTTAACTTAAACTGACTCTGAAGTATAGGTTATCAGAAAATAGTCTACTTTGCATCATTCTTGGCTATGTCTTACTAATAGCATGCTTTTTAAACTGCACTGAAGCATTGCCATCTAGTACATATTGAATCCATCTTGGTATCTAAGACATGTTTTGATTCATAAAACAACCGGTTTTGCTTTGTATGTGGTTAAGTCACTGTGTGAGGCTCATAGGAAACTGACTCATAACGGAAAGCTTTCTCCAACATGCTCTGTAGCTAGGCAGAGGTGCCAAGAAGTTATCTGCGTTCATTTCCATAGTAACCAATCAATGTAACTGTTTTCTTTTATGTCCCCCCCCCCCCCAAAAAAAAAATAAAAAAGGATTGTACATAGGGGGGAAAAAAAAGCCTTTCAAATTTAGATAAGATTCTTAAAGTTTTTGAACTGCCTTTTTGTTGAAAGCTTAATGCTGCTATGAAAGAAGCTGACAGTAAGTATTTTAGGTCCTTAGGAAGGGATATTCTTGGTTTTGCTTTATTTTCTTTTGCAAGAATTATACCAGCAACTGATATTTTCAGATTTTATCTTGTTTACAAGAGAACTAAAAAGTCTGATAATCCTACTTAATGTTTATTAAGTTAACTGTGCTTCAGGAAGTCCTGACCTGTGATACAAGCAGATTGAGAAGCACTTAAGATGTTGTCCGTTTTCCAGAAGCATCAGGCTTTTATGGTATCTCATTGTCTTGAACAATGATACATGCAGTTACATTGGTGTCTAAATTCAGGTTCATAAATTTCGTTGTGCCCTTAAAAATTTTTATCAAGCAGATATTATTTACATTAATATTGCATTTAGATGTGCTGTATTTAGTGTTTTGCTGCTTTGGTACATTCTAAGCTGCTCTGAATGTAATTTGTTGTGAGGTGGAAGATTATTCTGAAAGTGATCAACTCAGGAGTTGCTCTGAGCATAGTGTACAAAACCTGCAAATGTGCAGATCCAGCTATCCATACAATTGGCTGTCTTCTGCACGATAGCGAAGGTCAAGTTGAGATATCATTGATCTTTCTTGAAAGATGAGTAGGTATTTAAGACCTCCAAGTGTAACAAATGCTAGCAGTTGCCAAATATCCTGTATGCTACTTGGCTTTCTTCTTGCTTGGCCTTCTTTCCAGTAGTGTAACTGTTTGTCTTAAAATCTGTCCCTTTACAATTCCGGTGCTGGATTTAAATAGCTTTGGGGAGTTTGGGATTTTTTTCCAAAGCACAAGACTCTGCATATGGGAAACAATGGATAAAAGGTAGATCATGGCATACAGACCCTGTTCCTTTTAGGTCACGTGCTGGAGTGAGTAAGTTCTGTATCATCAGAATCTGTTAGTCTGTTATGGATATTAAACGGACTCATTTTAAGCAGGCCAATTTGTCCCTACCGGGGCAAGTGCCAGTGAGTGCTATAGATGTCAGCCTTGCCAGCACAGCAGATCAGTGCCTGTAAGTCATGCTTTTGATTGACAGTATTTCCATAAATGATAGAAGTTCATTAGAGTTTGATTTAAGCTGGACCATATAATTTTACCTCTATTAAAGATGTCAGACTGGATCTTCAATAATAAGCCTCTGTAGAAAACTATTATAAAACATAGGAATCTAGTAGAAAAAAATTTAGAAAGGATGAATATTGCTCATATCCAAGTGCTTAGAGCAGTAAAAGTGATCACACTTTCTCCTTTGAAACTTAAAAATGCGGCAGTGGCAAAAAGCTGTTGGTCATCAGTCCTATGTCCCCTTTGACCAGAAGATGGAAATTTTTAAATACTCTTTGCTCTATTTCTCCTATTTGAAGACTATTCTAGAAACTTGACCTGTGAATAGAGACTTCTTAAATTGCAGTTTCAAGGGTTTTGTGTCTGATTTTAGTTCTTGACTGCCTAAAATTTAGCTTAAATAGTTTTTTCTCTCCCAGGTTTAATCATTCAGTTTCCTTTAACCTTACCTCTTCTCAATCCTAATTTTTGCAAGACTACATAAACAAAAATTTGGTTTATTTTTTTCTCATAAGATCCAAAAGCTGTGTTGCCCTGTCTGTACCTTTTCCTTTTGGAGTTAATTGAATTTCAGCTGGTGTTACTGAAATGGAATCATGGGATCTATTTGAGCTCTAAGCAGAAAGCATGCTGCATTTTTTTGCCTTTTGCTCAACTTCATTATATTGTTGGCTTACAAACTTGCTGTGATTAAGACGAATCTAGATGGATTTGTTAAGCTTCAACCATTAGTCTTTCTATGTTGCTCTCCAATGATGAGCTCCCAGTATGTAGCTGAAACCCTCGTTGTCCTCAGATCTATTGAGTTCCGCTTGTATGATGCTCCTTTTCCCAGTATTGGAAAAAAACTCCTTACCAAGAGTGACTCCGTGACTGCACTGCACAGCTCAGCAGCCTGGAAGGGTGTGCTGGGAGCTGATACTGTGAAAAAATGTCACTCTCCCTCAGCAAACCACAAAATTGGGGTCTCATTTATCTGTAAATCTTTCTGTAGGTATAATTGTGTCCCAGTCTTGAAACAGTTATTAGTCTTTCTACACAAGAGAAGAATGAAGGATGGTTATTCAGGCTTCTGAACAAGCTCTGCATGCACTAAGTGGTACAACTGCTGTACAAACAGCAAAACAAGACTTTGTCCTAAAACTGTCCTGTGCTTTTTATGGTTCCAAATGTACACGCAACTGATGCAAGTGCATCTTTTCTATTTGCAGGGAGGTAGTTCAGGCAAACTGTGTCCGCTGGAAGAAGAAGTTCTTATTTATGTGTAAAATCAGTGCCAGTGCCACAACGGGGGTTCTGGATACTTGCATCTGCAGGGTGTCAGTGCGCAAGGTAAGCAGCTTCTCTTCCCTTCTCTCCTCCCACTGTTACTCCACTTGGTTTGGTTTTATTTTTAAATGGCTGGTGGGCTTCGTTAAACAAATTCTAGCTGTTACCAGTCCGATACTCTTCTGGTCAAAAAATGTGTGGTAATTTTATTATTAATTGCCTTAGGTTGACTAATTTATGTTTTTTTACTGCTCTTATTAAATCTATTACCCATGATAGCAAAGGAGTTATCTGTCAAGAACTAATTAAGTGACTGGTATTTCTAGCAAGCAGCGGTAAGGTTGTGCTGTGTTGAGTTGTGCTGGCATTTTTATGTGCAGCAGTCCCTACCACTGGGGGCTAAACTCTGCAGAAGCCACAAGCTGGGCTGCTCTAAGGCAGTGCCCTCTTCTCACCAGGTGACTGTCTCCTGCTGGGGTACGTCAAGGACTTCACTAATAGAGAGTTCTAAATGACCACAGTGCTAGCCTAGAAATGTGCATTCAGCTGATAGAAAACTACTTGAACTACTTGAACTACTTTTACTGTGTGGTGAGCATAACACTCAAAGCTTGTTTTCTGCTTTTTGTCTTGGGCCTCTCCCTGTATTTGGCATCATCTTACTCATCTTTGAGAGAAACTGCTGCTGACTGCCACCCAGTGCAGTGCATGCAGCAGATGCTCTCACGTAGCAATAGGCTTGCTAACATTTTTATTTTCTCTTAATAGCTGGGCTTTGCAGACCTAAACCTAGCAGAGTTTGCCGGATCGGGAAATACCACTCGGCGCTGTTTACTGGAAGGTTATGATACCAAAAATACAAGGCAGGATAACTCCATTCTCAAAGTAATTTTTTTTTTTTGCCTTCATGCTCTTATTAATAAAGTGGAAATCAAGAAGTTATTGAACCAAAACCAACATGGTGTCAAGCATCTAATGAGATTTAAAACATAGCTTGGCAAATCCCTATGTAGCATTAAAAGTGACTCTGAATTGACCTGCTTATATATAAACTATCTTCAATATGTGTTCTGTCCTATTTGCCTAGGTAGATTAAACAGTGAAATAATCTGGGTAAATCTGAAAATAAGAGCCTACAGCATGCCACAAGCACATTTTAATTCTTGCCCTACCGAAACATAAGGATTAATTTTATCCCACCGAGTGTGCTTTTTAGGCACTTTCTACTTAGAGGTAATCATAGACTTTGGCCAAAAAATTGTAAATTGATAGCTTTGACCTAGCCAACAAGCTTTCTCAATGCATTGTTATCCTATGGCATTATTTACCTCTGTGGCTTTTGTTTTATTTCTGATGTTAGCACAGCCAGTTCTTGTGTGCTGGTAGTTTGCTGAATGTAGTTTTCCTTTGGGAAACAAAGGATATACTTGACCCACTGTTTCAAAAGAAATTCTTTTTGTACATAGACCTTTTCTTTTGACTTCAGGGACAAATAGACTGAAAATCATTTATTATTAATGACTGTTTTTTTTTTCTCCCTTGAGCTACATATCTTTTTACAGAATCTTGTAAGTGCAACTACATAATAGTATGCTCTTTTGTGGGGTGTACATGTATAATAAAATCAAGAATGTAAATTGTTGTTTAATTAGGTTTATAGCTTGTACATGTGATACCATTTTATTAAATGTAAGATTTGACAAGTATAACTTAGTGATACGACCATATACCACAGATCTTTTTTATATATTAAATACATATATTTAAATATTTCAATAAATTTTATGTTCTTGATTTGTAGGTTTTGATCAATATGCAGCTAATGTCTGGAGACCCATGTTTTAAAATGTAAGTTTGAAATCTCTGTGGGAGAGAGTGAAATCTCTGTAGTTAACCCATGTTAAGAATAGCACTTCCAATGGATATATAAACTCTCAAATCTGAAAACAATATTCAAGAAAAAAGTGCCTCTACACCCACCCACCTAACCACCCCACCATGTAATCATGGTGGAGAATCAAGCTTAACTGCTTGAGGGAAACACTGTTCCTGCATTAAGTCTAGCTACACATACTAGGTCTGGGGGTAACTTGCCTCAGCCATATGTTTGGAAAATGTATTCTTACAGTGATTGGTCACATGTCTTAGATTAATCTTAAAAGCCTTATTTAAAAAATGGTGTGATATGACTGGGTATAAGAAAAAGCACTTGGGTTTTTCTGCAGCAAGGGCATCATGCAACTCAATTAAGGATAGAGGAGGTCACATTTGAGGTGGCAGGCAGCTAGTCATGAAAATGTTATGTGTATTCAGGCCTCTGTCCTCCTTCTGCATAATCTGTAGCTAGGGAAGTGTAATTTCTCTTGCTAGAGTGAGTGTTAGCTCTTGTAACTAAACACAAGACAGAAAAAGATGCAGTAGGAAAATGCAGATGTGAGAAATCATTGCCTTCTAGACTCCTAAGCTATTTTGTCAGCCCACAGCTTAGTGGGTAACTAGTTGTTTATTGTAAGTGGCAAGCTCCCTGCTTCCGGGGAATGCACGACTAACCTGGTAACTTAGCAGTCCTTATCTGTAGCAAGTGGGGAACATGGCATTGTGTCATAAGAGGTATTGGGTAATAACCTGAACACCATTCATTTCAAGGACAGGCTCAGGGACATGAGAAATCTGCTTTCCTGAATGCAGTGTGGGAAATCCCCAATACCTGAATACTGTAACAAAATACACCAGAATACAAACCTGAGACTCTTAATGCCACTGTTTTTATTTTATATGTAAAGTGTACGTATGTGTACATATGTGTACATATACACACATAGGTACAGTTTCAGATGTGAAACATCTTCCATCTCTTAACTTGTGGGCTGTATTAAATACATGTGTACTGTTTAGTTCTATGTCATTGTGTTTTGGGTTCTTTAAGAAAGTAGAGATAGCAAATTTGTCCAGATCAGGCTCACATTTAACTAACTTGACTGTAACAGGGTGCTTGAAGGAGGTTTAGTTTTGATTAAATAATTCCTTAAAGATAAATTTAGTCCCAAAGTTCTAATAGGACAATCAAGAACAACCATTTGCTGTAGCAGCTACGGACGTGTGTTAGTGTCGTGGCCATGTCCTTACTGTGACTTAAGGGCATCTCAGAACAGGGTCTGCAACAGTCTCATGCAGATGATTTGTAACTGCAGGAATTCTTCAGCGTCCTTTTGCACCACTAAAGACCCTTACTCCTCTCTGCTTCTACCTCTTAAATAAGAGGAATAAAACAATGTGAAATCTCTTCCTGTGCTTACTGAGCAAATAACAAAAAGGTGTTTTCTGAAGTTGTTAGGGCAAAGCTTGCTTTACCCCTGGTTACTGAACACTCCTGAATTTACTTTGAGTCAGACCTACTAACATAAGTGCTGTACGTCACTGCTATTGAATGAACAGTTTCTCAAAGGCAATTAATCAGTCTTGTCTGCTAATAAAGTAGTACATTATTATTCTCCATTGGCTGGCATTTGAGTAGTTGAAATCAAATTTACATAGTTTTTTTAGCTCCCTAGGGAAGAGAACTCTTGACTGAAATTACTCAGTTGTGCCCTTTTTTTTTCTGAACTGATGATACAATCATTTCCTGGAACAAACTTTAGACAAAAATGCAACACAAATTATCTAATCCAGATTTTTTTGTAGAAGGAAAAAATAAGCCTTTGAACAACTTCCCACTCTGTAATTGGCAACACATTTTATGAAGTCCAGAAGGGTTGATCTGGGGTGATGTTTCTGAAAGCATTCAAGTCCGTCCTGCTTTTAAATGTTTGAGTTGCATGGATATGTTTGCATAGGAAGCTTCTAGGAGTGCTTGTTTCTTCCCACCCCTTGACTTTCAAACTTAAGAGGGCACATGGCTTAATATGAAATGCAAAAATGTCAGCAAATCCTACTTGGATGCAGAGCAACATAGGCTGTTCTAAAAGTCAAAATTACATAAGACAAGTATAGGTAAAAAAAATGAAAACTCTAGTTGTTTGATTTTACTGCTTGCAAGGGAAGTTTTCTTTGTCATTTTTCTTTGATCATGTAGTATATGATATTTAAATTAGAGGGTATGGAGTTGGTACCAGAGGCCTCTGTTAGGAAAGGGGGCAGGCTTCAACCCAGATCTCCTTGTTTGCTGTAGAAGTGATTGTGGAGGGAAACCACCAATTATCCAAAAAGAGCCTTTCCAAGGCTGCTCAGAGGCCTTCCAGAGGACTGTGGGAATGGATGGACTCTGCAAAATGCACGAGGGCAACAGCCACAGCTTCCTTGAGCCAGGGGTTAGGCATTATGTTCTCAGGCCAGACCATGTTGCAAGATGATTAAGCACAGTGTGTTATGCCTATGTACTGGTCAATTTGGAAGAATCACAGCAAAATAAAGCAAATCTCAACTATTCTTTTATTACAGGCCTCCTTCCACAGCAATGTCTATAGCAATTCCTGGAGAATCAGAATCTTTGCAAGAAGACAGGAAAGGCGGAGAGAACTTAAAAGGAATACATCTGGGAATGGCAGGTATGAAATAATGTTGTTTTTAATTGTTTGCTAACTGGCTTCATGCTTTCAATGAGACCTACAAAAACTTCTAATCTTAGAGGGATGCTGAAAGGTGGTCCACAGAAGTATCTTTTCTTTGTTTATTTGCTGAGACATTCTCCCAGGTAATATTGGAGGAATCTCTCATTTACTTTTATAATACAGTATATTTAGGAGAAAGAAGAGAAATGGGCTTGATAACCTGGCTTCTTTTTAATGGTAAAAACTTTCTTTGTCTTCAAGACAAATTTCTTGTTTTGTTTTGGATATATAGTTTGACTGATCACTCCATTTGGCTCTTAATCTTCAACAATGCATATCCCCCAAAGCTTAAATGACTTAAACTTTTAAATTTGATTTAAGCCATTTAAATGTCCTTTTTAAAAGTTATTTAAGTAATTTTATTTGAACAGTGGGAGCTCTAAGTGTTGTTTAAAATGTAAATAATTATTCTGAAATGTAAATAATGAAGAATCAAATCAATTATAACACTATTACAGATGGAAATTTTATTTTTACAAGCTCCAGGCTCTTAAGCATGTTGTTAATTCCTGCCCTACCCCCAATATAACTTATCCTAACTAGAGTCAGTTGTGTGAAATTTGAGTTGGAAAACTTCTAGAACCTCATTTTACTACAGAAAACAACATCTATTTAATATCTGCAATGTAGAAGAACCTATATTTCATTCCAAGTTTTCCACGATGCTACTTTATTTTAAGAAAGTGCTTATTCCTTAACATGCGTTGTTTTTTTTTTTTCACCGCTTGAATCTTTGGGAGATTCATTTAAAAACAAAAGAACAAATGTTGTCAAGTCCCTAATCACATTTGGGAAATGTAGTATTTGAGTATAGTCACAAATACAGTGAGAGTATGAGTACTGCTGGCTTTAGTAATGTTCTTACTTGCATGTGTTGCAGATGTCTCAGCAAAGAGTGCCTCAGTCCCAGATGATCTTGGTGCATGTGGACACTCCAGAACATCAAGCTATGCAAGTCAGCAGTCCAAATTGTCAGGTAGCTGTTAGCAATTTTTCTACGAATTGTTGCTCCTTACCAACTTCCACTATTTTAGAACTGCAAGAAACAAATAAAACTTTTGAAACATTTTTTAAGAGTTTCAGGTTTGGAGAGGGATTCATAACAGGGGAACTGGTCAAGAGGGTAACTTCCCCCCTCAGCATAATTGATGATATGTTTGGGTTTGACATAGCTTTGTCACACCAAGTAACATGTCTGAAAGATTTTCACCTTCGTGCGTGTGTAAAATCAACTCATGAATGGATGCTTGCTCAGCTAGAAAGCTTAAAAGGGAAGTAGTGACACACCAAGTTACTGTATTTGTTAAAAAGGCAAGTTATTTATTAAATGAATAGACTGATTGAGGATTCATGTTGCCATCTTCTATCACTTGTACATTAAATGAGATAGCAGGTATCACTTAAGATGACTTGAATACATGTTTTCTGTTTTTTAAATAAACTGCCAAACCATGTATTTGATAGGAGGCTTTTTAGTAATGGTTCTGCAGAAAAACAGCTAGCTTCCCTCTATAGCCTTGAAACTGTTCAGTCACCACAATTTTAGTAGTGAACCTGGAAATGCTCATGTGTTCCAAAGTGTATGATTAGATGATTTCAGTAGTTTTTTATATGTAAGCTCAAGAGGACAGATTCATGCTGTTTTTTTTCCCACATGGGAGAAATTATACCAAAAATAAATGGATAATTCATAAATTATTGTATTATAATCCCTTAAATGAAGCTGACTTTTCCATAATGAAACTTCTTTGAGCTAGATTTGAAAAACATATCCAGAACTGTCTTTTAAAACAAAATAAAAGTGGGGGGGAGAGTTTATAACAAAACCCCTTTCTAACATCAAAACATCTACAGTAGCAGATCCAAGCTAAACAAAGTTATCTGAGAACAGAGAAAACAGCATGTGCTATAATACAATAAATTTAAGTGAATTGCTTAGTTTGTGTGTGTATGTACACTTGAAAGGTTCCTGAAGTCTCTCTTCAAGAAACCAAACACAACTTTCATCTTCCTGAAAGCAGACCTGAAGTGATATGACCTTGCCTGTTGACAGAGTACATAATCTAGCTCTCCTGTTTCCCAACAGGATACAGTACATGTCACTCTAGATCATCCAGTTTCTCTGACCTCTGCCACAGGAGAGATGCCTCTGTGGGAAGCACTTCAACAGGAATTGGAAGTATTCTAGAGCCATGTGAAGAGAGTGACCTAAAAGTAGCAGAAACCAATTTTGATATATCTGTTAAAGATGAGTCATCAGAAAAACACTGCAGGTACATTTAATTTGAAATGTTTATCTTGTAGAAGTAAAATGCATTCTATTGTATCATTTCTTGGTGCTCTAAATACAGTCATCTCTGCAGGCAACCTGTGAAGCAAGACTCTGTGGAGTCCCAGCTCAAGAGGGTTGATGCTACCAGGGTTGATGCAGATGACGTAGTTGAAAAAATACTCCAAAGTCAAGACTTCAGTTTAGATTCCAGTGCGGAAGGTACGGAGAGAAATAAGGAAACTGAGGAAAGCTAATATATGTTACAGATCTTAGAGTTATTTTTTTCAGAGCTCCTGCTGCTTGTGGCAATAAGGAATATGTATATGGATGTCTTGTTTGGGCCTGTCTCCCAGAAACTGAAAGGACAAACCCTTGCATGACTTCAGTAACTTTTCCAAAGGATTACCTTAAGTATGAACAGAAAGAACACGGGCAAATCTTTTAAGAAATTTAGTTCCTCTATGCTATAGCCCATGAAGTTCAGTTCCTCATTGTCCAAAATATTTGCACCAGAGAGAATCACTTAGAAAATTTTTAGATTTTAAATAACTTTGATAGTGACCTACCTAAAACTAAGGAAGCTAACATATCTTAACTTGCTTCATTTTTAGAGGAAGGTTTAAGATTATTTGTGGGCCCTGGTGGAAGTACTTCTTTTGGAAGCCATCATCTCCCTAACAGGTATGTGGTCTGAACAATTAATCCATGGGTCTTACTGAACAATAATGCGTCTTAAACAACACTTACTCTGTATACCTATTCTTGAGATGTGAACACAAGGCACTTTTCTTGTACCTCAGTGTAAGAGGACTACTTAATATTTTTAAACCCTTTTACATTTTTCAACTTATATGATAAAATAGTTCTATTAGCCGAGTATCTTAATGCTGAGTTATTTTGCTCTAAAAAAAAATGCTTAAGGTACTATAGACATGTCCAACAATTTCTTTTGCATGTCTTAGTAACATTATTTATTGTTCCTTGTACTTAATTGTATGTAACACAACCTCTTAATTCATTATGCTATAGGTTATTCTAACTTTTAGACTTTGTTGTTCTGATGCAAGGTTCCCACTCCTTTTTTCTGGTATACTCTACTGTTGTTCTGATATTCATTGTTTAACTTCCATTTAAATCAGAGTTGAACTAATGTCTTTCAAATATCCTTTCAGAGTAGGATCTGGAGCATATGAACAAGTGGTGATAAAACGCTAGACCTAAAGAGCTCCAAGTGAGGTTGGAGCTCCAGAGTGGATGCATCAGTTTCTTTGCTCTGTAAGAGATGTGGATGCCAAGATGAACTGAATGGCATTTGGATGGGTAGGTGGGGGTGCCTTTTTTCATTAATGGAATGCCTCTTGCTCATAGAGCTTCCAGTGTTCTGTGGTATGAAGACAATGTTTAGCCACATATGCCTTGTGCAAGCACTTAAACTGTTTTTGTAAGCTTTACCTGATGTTAGTTAATTACTTGCTTTCTAAGTTGTGTGAAATATCTTTGTGGAAACATGACAAATGTGTCCTATTTCAGTGTTTTATACAGGGGATCAATTATGATATGCTTTGCTTTTAATTTCTTTTATAAAGAAGCCTTACTTTTAAGGAATCAATCTTAAATTAACCTGAAGAAATTAACTGGATATTATTTCATCCTGCCTGCAATTTTAATCTTACAGCAGATAATTCCTTTTGTCAAAATAAATATGAAGTGAGGACTACGGTATCCACAGAACAGCCTAACAATTTTTTTAAACATATCCAAAATCTCCTTTTTAGAGTATTAAGCATAATCTTATTGTACAGTAGAACAGTAGAGGTTAGCTTCAGACAAAAAAAAATATTAATAAATGTCAACTATTCATTAATAGGCTGTTAATTCTAAATGAAGTGTAGAGGATGGAACAAATGAAAATGTGACATCTGGCTTTGTGTAAATGAAAAAAGAAATGAGATTCAACAGCAAAATACCAAGGCACAGCAATGTATTATTCAGAAAACTATTTTATCTCTGTGATTCTCAAATCTGGTGTTTAAAGCTTCTTCCCCAGAACTAATGCGGAGCCTTGATGTAATGGATGGTACTGTCTAACAAGTTAGTAGATAACTTGCACCACTATGAACTTTTGTAGTTTAATCCTTCACAGCTGCTTAATGCTTTGCTTGTATTTTGAAGGTGCCTTGAGGGGAAAAAGGAGGGTACAAGGAGATTAAGCTCTACTTAAGCTTTAAAAATAGACAAATATCTCAACTACTATACCTTATTAAGAAGCACTTTATCTCAGAACTATGAAAAAAGCTTTACTGTTTAACAGACCTGTCATTTCATATAAAATATCTATTCCTTCACCATCTGTCCATTATTACATTAGGTAAATGTACTGTATTTTAATTTGCACAATAGTTGATTGTGGCAGAAAAGACAAAAAATCTTCAAAAATTTTACTTAAGTACAAAAATTATTTTTATAGGGATGTATGAGGCAAGAAGGTTTTAATTCAGGCTTCAATCTGCTGTATTTTAATTATAAACTCCTTAATCTTGTTATCACTTATTGTATCAATAAGACTTGGATTAAATAAAAAATAGAGATAGTGTAGACAAAGCTCTGAAGGCTTCGAATGTCTTTCAGTTTGATATTTGGTATCCTTTTGTAACTGTAGGTCCTATTAACTAGTTTGAAGTAGGAAAAGGTTTGTGTAACAGGTTTTGTTTTCCATAAATTCATAGTATAGTTAAAATCCTTGCTTATTTAGTTCTCTAAAGAAATTTCAGAGTTTCACGTTTGAGTAGTGTTATTAAGTATGATAAACGAGCAGTTTCTCAATTATGGTACTTTTCCTACTGCCCATTTTCATCTTTACTTTGCACTGTTTCCAGTAGGTTAAATGTAAATACAAATATTGTTTTTAGCTGCTGTGAATCGTCTGCAAAGAAATATATGCAAAAACATTTGTACTGTTTACATCGTATTAATATTTTAAGGAAATATTTAGATGTTGCTACTTCCAAGTAAACTGAAAAGTCTTTTTATGACTCTGACCACTCTGTAAAAGTGGTCTTAGGACAATTGCCACTTTTGACTTTCCTATAAAATGTTCATTTCTATCACTAACTGCAAAATTACTGCTAGTGGAGCAAAACTTACCTTCCCCTGAAATTGAGGAGACTGCATGCAAAAGCTTTTTAGCCATTTAGGCCATCCCTAACCGGAGGGAGGGGGGAAAAAATCAATATGCTAAAATGTGGCAGTGAGAATGACCTATGACTACAGCTACTGTTCCTCTGATTTTTTTTTTTTCTGCTTCATGAAGAAATACTAACAGAAGTTAAATGACTGGTTCTATATTGATCAGCTGCTTATTTTTATTTTTTCCTGTCCATCTACAAATACTAGTAATTTTCAGCTTTTGAGAATATTTCTATCTTCAATCTACTTCTGCTTGAAATACAGCAGCTTGTTATCAACATGGTGATGTCTGTTCCTTCTAACAAAAGAACAGCCACAGGGCTGGCTTATCTTGAAGGTAACCCGAACTCCTTCACTAGCTATAATGTTAATTAAAACTACACTGGCAATAGATGCCATTATCATTTTGTTCAAAACAATCTTGATTTGTAAAGAATCTGGGAAAAAGTTATAAAAGAGGTTTTTATTGCATTATGCCAGCCTTTGGCTGAGATAGTAAATAAATTACCGCCAATTGTTATTTTCCCTTAGTGCCATGACACAGCATCACTTTACAGTCTGTGTCTGAGAAATGAAGGTTCTCATTGATATCAGGTATTTAACCTCCCATTACTCCCTGTTGGATGTCTGCTGTTCTCAAAAGCATTTATGGAGTTGTGTATTTTATCCTCTATAGGAATTCAACAGAAAATGCATAATAACTGGTAGTATTCTGCTGTTCCTCAAAGCATGAT
>NW_010589494.1:19259-40753 GCF_000705375.1 Tinamus guttatus
CCAATTTTATAGGAATTACTCTCAGAATTTCCATGAAATGATCCCGACTAAACTTTACCATTTCACAATCTGTTCAAAGATACAGAATTAAATTAATTTCTGGGGGAATTTGTTTGGAATGAACAGCCTGGCAATTCAGTCAGTGCTTATGAACTTTCTATTTCTCTGCTCCTCTTCCCTGAGAGAGGGCAATGAGGATATCCTGTGTGTATAATTTCCCTATGATGTGCCAGGTTATGGGATGGTCTTTCCCAGTGTGTGATCCCTCTCCAGTTCCGGCAGAGGGAGCAAGGATCTAATAGTCCTGCAAAACAATTTGGACAATTTCTCCTAAGCATGCATGCGACCTGATACAGATAAACCTTTTGCTGTCTAGCAAGGTTAATTAAAACTAGGGATACTGAATTTAAAAATACATTAAGGATTCCTAAAAGACACTATCAAATTGGCAGCTGCAGCCAGTAAAAATGCCAAAGCTGAAGTTGTCTGCATTTCTGTGCTGTCTGTCACAGCTTTCCCTTCCTCCCTCCTCAGGTGCTAACTGAGTTTGGGAGAAATTGGTGCCTGATTTCCCCTCTGGGTTGCCAAGGCATTGCTTACTGCTCTTTTTCAGGCAGTTTTACAGGCAGTTGGCTCTAGCCCATGAAAGCTGCATTTCTCCCAGTTTCCAGTACTCAGGAATCCAATTCTAATAGCATTCCATTCCCACCAACTGGTCGTGAACTGGATCTAGCTAAGCGAAGTATAGTAAAAGTGTTTGCCTCATTTAAAGCAGTCTTTCTCAAATATTCTTCTATTTCAACTTTCGTTTCATCGATTCTGTCCAATGTTCCACAAATAATATAAAACCAAGACGTTTTTAACCAGGAACCAAATGCTTCCTTGCTCTGTACTTCCCAAACAGTTTGGTCAGAAATGGAAAGTTACAGATAAGAGTGTTGTTTATCATAAACACAAGATGTTGAGCATAACTACAAAGTAGACTCAACACTACACGCTGGTGAATAGTGCTTTACATTTCTCCTGTGGGAAAATTCCAGAGGAGAAATACTGGCAGGCATCTGTTATTTTTAGTAAATAAAATGCCCATTATGTAGTTCATTCCTTAAATATGACTTGATTGTAGAAGTAAATTTAATCCTTTTTATTTTTTCTATTACTTCTCTGAAAGTTCCCACCGTTGTTAGTGCTCCCTAGAACTGCCCCTGAAAGTGAAGGGAAGCTGAGGAAAAAAAGAAGAAGCAGAAGAGAATTAGGAGGGAGAAACTTTTCATTTCCTAGCTCTTCTGCTTCGTGGAGGAGTCAGGGCATACCTCAGGGCTTGATTTCTGCGAGAGGAGGTACAGAGGGTGCAGAAACAGCTGGGCATCCTCCCCTGACATTTTCGGGCTGCCTTTCATCCATCATTTAAGTGTTTTAAAACTGATCGTTAAAAAAAAAGTATGAAATCCTCCATTCTTTCATCAGTACTGTGCTTATTTCTCATGAATTTAATTTCCCACAATTTCTCTCCAGTTATAATGTCTTTTAAGAAAGGGGAGCGAGGAGAAAAGAACAAATAGCTTAGTGTTCTAAGCTAAGGATTCTAAGACATTAGTTATGATTAGGGCAGGATTTTTACAAAGTTCTCAAAGAGCAATGCTGCATTCCTTCTGTAATGGGCAGCTCTTGACTTCTTTAGGATAGGTTTTCCAAATCAAACCTGGGCTGGGAATCAAAAGAAATGGCATGGAAGGAGTTAAGAAATCCTTCCACATTCTTCAGATAAAACACAGAGTGAGGGAAACACCAGCCTTAGTGTTATTTTTCAGTGTGAGCAAGCAGCCACATGTGCTCTGGTCACTGTTTTAAACGTGCTCAACCACTTCAGCCTGTGGCCTGTACTGAACACAGAGTTGCTGTCATGACAAGAGGTGTGCTGTTTAGTTTGGGTTTGAGAGTTTGTTTTTCCTTGGGCAAATGCACATTCCAGGGCCTTTGAGGCAGTTGAGGAAAAGTTCACTGTGTCGCTTGGTATCACTCACCCCGCTGCATCTGTAACAAATATTATTTTGTGAGGTCTGTTTGAATTTCAGCTAAGTGATACTAACTGTGAAGTGCTAACAGCATGACATTTTATATGACTGGTATTAAAACTTTTAACTTCCAGCAGCTGAACATATAGCAGGAATCTAAATTGTCCTGTCTCCATAGTATTTGGGCAGGGCCTGAATATATCCTGTAGAGAAAAGAATTTCATAGTGTATGATCTAGTTGTGTCTTAAAATAGTTCTCTAGTTCAGAATAAAAAGCATTAAGCTGTATTATTTATTGAGAGTGCCAGACTTTATGTGACTGAGAGGCTGCATGTACATTTTAAAACTTTATGGTATGATATTTTTTTTCTGTCAGGAAGCAGAGGCTCAGATATGAGTGCATAGATGAGCTGAAATGCAAGAATTCTGGTTAAAGAAATGCAGCTTTCGGTTCGTACCCAGACTGAAAGATGCAGCAGTGGTAGCTGCTTTCCACTTCTCAAAGTTTGAATGATTTACAGTTTATCAAACACACATGAACTGGGGGAGTGAAAGAAGGAAGAGGGGAAGAAAAGGCCTCTACGTGGCATTTAATATTTTAGATTTTTTTTTAATTTAGTTGTCTGACATTTTCTTAAGTTTCACTGAAGTCCGATGTGGAGTTGTATTTTCCTACCTGCTTTTGTTTTCCACACAGCATCGTTGCTGTTGCCTGGCGAACAACTAACTTGAGTAGGTTTCTTTTAGCACAGATAACATTAACCCAACTGATCTACAGCAGCGTGATGCGTTTGAGCTGAGGGCTGCTGACGAGGCCAGCAGGCCGGGCCTCTTGCAAAGGCTGATTTAACGCTCCGTGGTTGTTTTTCAGAGCCAAGGGGCAGGCTCCCCTCGTTCCTCACCCAGCCACACCATCAGCCGCCCCATTCCCATGCCCATCAGGTCCGCGTCCGCCTGCTCCACGCCGACCCACACGCCCCAGGACTCGCTGACCGGCGTGGGAGGAGACGTGCAGGAAGCCTTTGCACAAAGTAAGTATCATCAGTAGGATGCATGAGGTACCCCGAGACTATTTTAAGACTCCTTATTTCTTCCGGTTAATGACCAAATTGAACTTGAGTTTTGGGATTGCATAGATGGAACAAAACAGAAAAAACAGTTGTGGTTTTTCTGCCATCGATTTGCTTTCTAGGGGAGCAACTAAGTGGAAACCAGACAGGGATGCCAACGAATGAATTTGGTGCTAAGAGGCGATTTTAATGCAAGGTGGTCAAAGCAATAATCAGTTTTCTTAATTAGAATATAAAGGACTGTTGCTAACCTAAGCAAGGTGTTGTGAGTGGATTTGCTTTTAAATAAGGACTATGCTAAAGAATAGATAATAGAATCATAGAATAATTTTGGTGAGAAGGTCAATTCATCCAGCCTCCTCCTCCAAGGAAGCCAGGTTCAAAGTGAGATCAGATTGTTCCAAACTGGTCTAGTTAAGTTTTGAATATCTCCAAGCATAAATTTCCCACAGCCCACATTCCAGGCATTGACCGCACTTCCCTGGCTAAATTTTCCTCCTTGTGTCTGGTTGGAATTCCCTTCGAGGCACTTGTGGCTGTGGTCCCTGCTCCGTTTGCTGTGGGCCTGTGAGAAGGGCCTGGCTAGGCTAGACAGGAATCTAGTCTGGAAGTTTAGATGAGCCGTTCCTTAGCATTCCCAGCAAAATGACATAGGCTGTATTGTGCTTCTCATTCCCCTTCCGTGGAACAAGATCTCATTCCCCTCTTGTCAAGTAACAAGAAATGTTAAACTGTTTTGAACTTCTAAGGCCACAGCTTAAATGATTATGTTGAGTGCAGAGGAAAATAGTCTGTGAGACGTGAATGAGGAAATATTCCTTCTTTCTCTAAGTTGCTTTCTTCTAACATATTTATATTGCTGCTGTTCTTTTATTTGAGCACATTTTTGTTCAGTTTCACCAGTACAAATCAAAATGTAGGCAGTGTTCTGGAGTCCCTCTGCTGCAGTGCATGAATATTAGTCCCCAAGAGCCCAGTTCTGCCTTTGTGTTTATGTACCTTATGGCAAGGTTGAATTCATAAAGCAATCAAGAAATTTTCATTAAAGCACTGGTAAATTCATGTATTAAACATGTTTTACTAAGGCATAATTCCTAGTCCCCACACACTGGGTTGCTGGATACCTCATTTGCTGTGAGAAAATAAAGAAGAAATATTTTTCTTCCTTTGGCTATGAAGAATTGAGGGAGGCAAAAATAGGCACCCTGTCCCCTATGAAATTGTAGAATGCTTTCTTCCAGAACTAGAAATAATTTAGTGCCTACAATAACATAACCATAAATAATAGTTAACCTGCCTCAGGAAAATGTTTCTTAAGCACATAAATGTGTTCTGTTCAAGAGAAAAAGCAATATGAAAAAGTATAGTGATTACATTTTGAAACTACTGCTTTTGATAAATATCTAGCTTTATGTCATTATTTCCCATATTCGCCAGTTAGGAAGGTCAAAACCAGAGAACTTGAAATCGCCGTTGTGTCATGTGGTCACATATATGACATATCTGTGTTGAGAGATTACATCTGCCTTCTGCAGCATCCCAGCAGAGATCTGTTTATATACACAGCATGCAGACCAGCCGTGGTTAGAGCCCTGTTTCTCACATTTTGGGTGTTTTTTCCCCTCTTCTTTCATAGTGCTTCAGCAGTTCAAAGGCAGCTCAAAGGGGCTGTCTGAGTGTGTATGTGTGTGGGTATGTTTCTATACATCCATGAGAGAGATTAGCTACGTTGATCTACATTCTACTAATCATTTGATAACTGTGATATATTAAAAAGAACCTCTTTAGGATTTGGGACATTTTAAAAAAGGTATAGTATAACAGCCTGTCATGTTTGAGAATCCACAGCAGTGAAATCCTGCCTCTTCCTAGAAAGAATCCAATCGAAGAGAAACGAGAGTCTATGGGACACATTGGTTATTCAGCTGCAAAAGGAGCCGTGTTTGGGATTTGGGAGAGTTAAGCACACATTACCCACAGCCCACTCCTAGGGAAGCAATTTAGCACTCAACTCACCAGGATCTTTCACGATTGATGGCTAAGGGAATATTGCCAGATTCACCAGGGAACCACTTAAGGATTATTAGATGGAGTCTAAAACCAGCCTAGGGCTATTTAGAGAAGGGGTAGTGTTTCCTTTATTAAAAAAAAAAAAGTAAATCATGGATTATACAAATCTTTTAGTTACAGAAGAGACTGAGTGAAGAGGAAAAGGGAATGGAGAAAAAAAAGTCCGTATCAGTCTTGATGAGGTCAAGTATGTTTCTTCAACATTTGCCATAATTATCTGGCAAATACCTGAAAATAATGGTGTCATTAAACAGAACTGCGGGAACATAGAGAAAAGACTCTGTTCCTCCCCCCTCACCCACAGACATTTTAAATGAGTTCACATTAGATTTAATCTTCCAGGCCTGGTCTGCCAGTGTCACCACACAAATGTGAGCTTGATGACAATGAATAATCTCCACATTTCTGGCATTGTGATTAAATGAAGCATGAGGGTAGGTTTCTGCTTTTGCATACAGCATAGGAAAATGAGGCTGTTCTGCAGCAAACTCTTCTGCACATGTCACTTGTAAGGGCTTTGGTGCCTTGAATTACCACAATGGCAGCTCTGGGCAGGGCTAAAATTGCTTTGAAAATGAAAACATATGGCTCGTGAAGAATATTAACACTGTGTTTTGTCTGTCTCTTGCTTCAGGTGCAAGACGGAACTTAAGAAATGATTTGCTGGTGGCAGCAGATTCGATCACCAACACCATGTCGTCTTTGGTAAAAGAGCTAAATTCTGGTGAGTGAGGCTAACAAGCAAAGATAGTGCCTGCATTGTCATTTCATATGTATTTTTTAAAAATGGGAGCTAGGAAAAAATAAGAAAATGGAAAGGCAGTGTTACATAGTTTCAGAGGTGTTTGTGCTTTGAATTCCTTCAGCAAATTGCTCATGGATCCCTGTGGAAATGGTCTTTCCAAGGAATCTTTGTACTATTCATCAGTGGGGGTCAAAACACTGTGATTTCGTAACACCTTTCCATCCCCTTAAAAATACCCATTTAAATGGATGGTTGGGGTATTGTGGAAATCAGATTTCATTCTTCAGAAATTTGACTCGATACAGGATGTGTTGTAAAATGTATACATAATAAACCAATTAAGCAAAAATGTTACTATTCTGTCCCACCACTAGAAGAAAACTGTAAGATCTGAAATTATGTGTAGAATAATATACCGACATTCCCTACTAGAGGATGGCATTCTAAATTGAAAAGACAGAGATGTGTAGAGAAATAAGCGAGTGTATTCACCCTTGAGAAGGTTAAATGGAGACACCTTTCTGTTTCGCAGAAGTGGGCAGCGAGACAGAAAGCAACGTGGATTCGGAATTTGGACGGACACACTTTGATGACCTTGTTCCGTCGCCGACCTCGGAGAAGGCCTTCCTCGCCCAGATCCATGCCCGCAAGCCCGGGTACATCCACAGTGCTGCTGCCACCGGTTCCATGCGCAGTGACATGTGGGTACCGTCGCAACACCCCGCTTCCCGGTCTTTTCATTCTGTCATCCTTCCAGACAATAATGCAGCATAGTTTCTCTCCCTCTCAGCCGTTTGATTACCCAAATTTCCGTAAATCCAAATGAGGGCAACTTTATGATTAGAAAATAGCAATCTCTGCAAGTTCAAGAGGCCAGAACTTAAGATATACTCGAGTGGTTCTTGAATCCAACACGTGGCACTTGGGCTGCACTGAGGCAGTGACCTCTCCTAGTGTGCCCTGCACCCCTAGTCTCTGCCTGTGCAGACTAAGGGCCTGTTGGAGCTAAATGAAAAATAAAAGTTTTTTTATGGAAAAGACAAAATGTTTTTTCAGCCAACTTAGTTTTTAGAAGTTGATTTTTTTCCTTCAAAGACAACGGGCATCTTTTCACTTATTTTTAGTTCAACCTATTACTCAGAGAAGTTTCTGAGGACTTTTGTTACTGATTTCAGTAGCGTTGTAGCTACTGTGATTCAGCAGAATCACCCTTCACCCTTTAGTCTACATCCTGGATACCAGACCACTGGAGAGATGATAGACTCATAGGAAAATAGTAATTAATGGAGCATCTGCTCTCCTCATAAAGTAAAGGGATCCTCATTGTAGTAAAAGGACTTTTTATTTACCCAAAATGTCATTCATCTGAGGAGGCTATTTATTAATAATTGTCTTTAGGGTTACAGAAGATGGAGACCCCTATGTCAGAGCAGATGATGAAAATTATGAGAATGACTCTGTCCGCCAGCTGGAGAATGAACTGAAGATGGAGGAATACCTGAAGCAGAAGCTGCAGGATGAGGCATACCAGGTGAGAAGAGAACACTGGCTGTCCATACGTCTCCCTATGTGAGAAACAATAATGTTGGTGATGTTAAGCTGAGTTTTTGTTACATGTAGATTTTTTTTTCAGTAGTGAAAAGCATTCCTGTTGGCTTGACTGTGAACTGAAGCCCAAGCACAGTCTGTGTGTCATTGTCATTGTCACAACCTGGAAGGAGAGAAAAGGGTCTGAAATGAACCAAGCCCAGAGGACCAAGTATTCAGCAGACACTGAGTACAGTGAAGCCTGGACACTTGTCATTAAATACCTCCTATGGAAGGTTTCAAAGGGCAGTTGTCCAATAAAATATAATAATAAAAGTCCAATAAAATCTAATTTGACAGCAAGGTTTGGCATTCTCAAATTATCCTCTCCTTTCTGGTTAATGGTCTCTATATCTGCCTCGTATAATGGTCTACTGCCAGTTTTTAAGTTTTCTGACATGGATCATCCTAATATAAAGATCATTGTATCTTACGGTATTACTAGTAATATCATTAGGAGGGCACATCCAGTTCAGTTGTAAGGGAGCAAGTTCAAAGCAAGCCAAAATAAGATTTCCCCATATGAATGGGCAATGGTATATGGAAATTAAGTTCAAACCTCTGGTCAGGATTCTTTAAACTACTGATTGCTGGGGGCTAAGATGATGTAGCTTTTTTTCTGATAGTTTTTTTGTAGTATCTATCACTGTACGTTTTGGAAACTAGATTGGAAAGTGGGAAAGTTCTATTTGGAATATCCTGTTAAACGGTAGCCTGGTCATCTATTTTACATCCAAACTCTGGAACTTAGTACAAGCTTTTTACTGTTCATACTCACAGGTACAATGTGTTCCTCTGGAGAGCCAGAGCTGATGACTGTAGCTATCATAGTGCAACCATGAGGAAGAACTCCTACTAGGGTGGCTGTATGGTAACCTCAGGAACAGGATTTTACGTTATCAAATATCTCACTTTGTGTAAAAGCAGCACATTTAGAAAAACTTGTTGATTTAGTGTAGCTTGGAAAACGGTTGGTCAAAACCCACTCTTGTTACTTTGTGTCACCTTATCTCTAAGCAAGATTTTCAAGCAAAACTCTGAATTAGGAAGGGATGAGCAGAATACTCAAGATACACAAGAGAATCTGGGACAGGGAACCTCATAGGAGGTTTCTTTTTCTCTCTTTTTTTTTTTGAGCATGTTGTAAATAGCAAGCATTTGTACCAGAAAAACAAAAAACAACAACAACACATCTAGTGCACAAGTATAAATGCTAACAGTTCTTATCCTCCCACGTCTGCTAGCAGTTGTGTTCTTGGATGGATGTATTGAATAACACACTTTTCACAGGGCTTATTTTCTGGGTCCACAATTGTTCTTTTTATTTCTAGGCTTGTGCATGGCTTTCTTCAGAATAATACACTGCCTGGCTGCCTCACTGCCTTAATTTGTCATCTTCTTGTTTTCTATCCTTTGTTATCTACAGGTCAGTTTGCAAAGTTGAGTGCAATATTCTTCTCTCTCTCCTCTCAAGTAAGTATAAATATAGTTTAGAAGAAAGTTTGCAATGAATCCTCATAACGTGTAGTTCACTTGCACTGCACCTCGTGCTCCCTGAGTAATGTGATGATGCCTTTTTTTCTCTGCTTTTAATAAGTGTTAGGATGCCTGAATATCACAAAATCATTTCTAGTAATACGGAGGAAATGTGGTCATAGTCCTGAGGATTCTTATTAAGGCAGCACCCTTTTTATCTTCATCCACTATTAACCCCAGGAGGAAGTTAAAAGATGTTAGATATTTCTGCAGCATCTCTCTCAAGGTCTCTAAAAGCTAAAGCAGAATAAATGGATATGAAAAGCAAATAAACAGTAACAGCCAGAGTACTATAAATAAATAACTTTTCATAATGTTGCACCTCTACTTACATTCATTTTCTCAGGAGCCCAGTTAGAAATTTGAGTAAAGCTGTATAGGTTTTCCTAAAATGGACAGACGGAAAACAAGTTTTCACCTTTTATTTTGTTGCAGTTTTCAGTTACAGATCAGGTCACATGAAAAGGAAAATTGATCTTTCAACAGAAATGTATGTGTATATAGGAAATGTTATATATACCTGAAGTTATAAGTATTAGTTACCATAAGTTTAAAGGATAGCAGCATTCAAATAAGTTAGTTGCAATATTAAGCTAAGATTTTTCCTGTTTCTTGATTAGATTTAAAAGATTGAGTCAGTTTATTTTAAGATTTAATCCTTTTTTAATAACTTGCCCACTTTCTGCTTTCCAGAAGCAGTATTAACAGTGAATGCATGCTGCTGCACTGCCTGGCTTTCCTGGAAATACGCAACCTACCTCAAATAATTAGCAGAAATTTGAGTTGTCTGGATGCTTTTGAAGCATTTTGAAGGCCTGAGAGAGAGTTGAAGTCCATAGTCAAACTCCTCTTGGCCCTCAGGATAGTAGTTCAGTCAGGAACACTGAAACATTCCCACCAGCTGTAAAATCTCAGCCCTGTAGAAATTGCCAGCAAACACCAGTGCACTTGGCACTCCATCCAGTCCTTATGCACAGGAGCAAACTCTGTATTATCATATATTGTGATAAATATGTAACACACAATTAGATTATAGCAAAGATTAGTCTTCTAAAGAGTCAGTCTGTTTTGAAAACAGAAAACTGATGTAATTTGCAGATTTTATTTAGCACTGATATAACAGTCTTGGAAAATAAAATCCAAAATTGTTCATAAAGGCCATGATGCCTAAAGCAGTTTTGTGGTTTGGGATGGGGTCTGTCCTGACTGCCTCACATCACAAGGAGTCTTTGCATTGCTTTTACATGGGAAGCTTTGAGATGTGGGCAGAAGGCTTTCACTTCCAAAAGGGGGTTCCAGTAATCTATAAAATACATTTCAACCATGTTTTCAGTTTACTTTTTACATTAGATGTATTTTGATGCCACTTGTTTTGATCTTAATGGAGTAAAAAAGTGAGGTTGTTTTCAGCAAGCAGGCAAATATTGAAATTAGCAGAACATGCAACTTTGACATTGTTTTACTTAAAAATGGTCTGTATCTCACTGATAACAGTTGCTTGTCTGTCAAGGGCACCAGTGGGACCAGAAAGTCTCAATTTCCAGAAGTGGTTAAAAAAAATCATTGTTTTCAATAACATGCTCCCATTTCCCAAAGCAGTTCTTATCATCGTTTTCAATAAGAGTTGTCCACTTGTGGACATGCTCCCATTTCCCAAAGCAGTTCTTTCTTAGTGCTGCCTTTGCAACATTTTAGTTAGCCACATTCAGTTCATTCACATGCATTATTATAACAAAAAAGAAAAGGAGTAGAAAGCTTATAAAAACCCAGCCTAGCGCATCCACTTGTAAAGGAGTATAGAGGAGAGTCTTTGTTAGAATTTTTTTTTGATTTTTTTTTTTAACTGCAATTATTTTTTCTCTATGGTGGCAAAATCATGTAATAACTAGAGTTGAGGATTCAGTTCCATTCCTTCTCTAAAATCTCTCACTTCCTCAAAACTTTGCTCAAAATTCTCTTGGGCCTTGAATCTGTGGGGATTTGAGGGGGCAGGGGTGATAGTTTCCATTAAACAGATGTCTGGATTATTCTGTGCTGGAAAAGGTAGAAAATTCTCAAATTTATCTAAAAAAAAATCCCTCCCAACTTTTTGATAATTTTTTTTTAATTAAAAACTGATTATTTCTTGCAATATCACTGTTTTTTCCAGGGCAGAAATCCTTTTGAGTAGTGCAATAATGTTTCCTCTTATCTTCCCCCTTTTCTCTCCAAAATCCCTTTTCATTTCTACTGACAATGATTCCGATTGCCACAATCCCGTTGAGAAAACCCATGGGTCTTGGGAAATGATGGTTCCATGTCAGTCTGCCTGTTATGTCTCTGGGTTGTTTATTTGGCCGAGGGATGCAGGGTGACAGATGATTTGAAAACCCAACTGCCCTACATTTCTATTTCTTTTTCCAGGAAGGAAATTAGATTTTGGAGCTAGTATGCATCTCACTGACCGTTGACATTTTGCATTGTTTGGCTTATTTGAAGTTCATGCCCTGGGGTTCTGTGCTAGCACAGGCTTCATGCCAGCGCTCAGGCAATCGCAGAACCACGGGATGGTTGGACAGGGTCCCGTGGAGGTCGCCTGGTCCAGTCTCATAGAATCATAGAATCACAGAATGCTCAGGGTTGGAAGGGACCTCTAGAGATCATCTAGTCCAACCCCCTGCATACGCAGGGTCACCTAGAGCACGTGGCACAGGACTGCGTCCAAGCGGGTTTGAAGATCTCCAGAGAAGGAGACTCCACAACCTCTCTGGGCAGCCTGTTCCAGGGCTCTGGCACCCTCACTGGGAAGGAATTTTTCCTTAAGTTCCTGTAGAACTTCTGGTGTTTCAGTTTGCGGCCATTTCCTCTAGTCCTATCAGTGGCCACCAGTGCAAAGAGACCAGCACTCCCACTCTTTTCTCCCACTCGAGACAAGACCAGCACTACCATGAGACCACAGCAGCCAGAGATTTGCCTAACAAAGCCTTGAGAACCTCCACAGATGGTAATTTCACCACCTCTCTGAGCCACCTGCCCTAGTGCATGCCACTGTCTTCATGATTTTTTTTCTGATGCCCAACATGAACCACCCAAAATGCAATTTGTGTTATTTGTCCTTCTTACATCCTTCTTATATCTTATATAGGTTTCATACAGCTTTTTGACCTCCTCTTCACAAAAGGCACTGATGCTGTGGTAAAGAATTAGGATACAGGCACTAGACAGAATCATGTATATAAGGCATTCCCCACTGGCAAAACCCAATTATTCAGTGTCTTTTTGTCCTTTTTTTTGGAGGGAAGCGAGGGGGAGCTCTTTTTATTAAAGAATACATAAGAAAACAGCATCACATGGACCATTCTGTTTGAAAATGAGAGCTGACACACAGCAATTTCCAAAAATTTCTGCTATAGAATTGTCAGCTGTATTTTTTCTTCTCTTTTTACTTTTATTTAAGTCCTCCTCTTCTTAGTATGCAGTACAAAAGGTGCAAATGACTGTGACCAAGTTAACTAGGATGAAGAAGCTTTCATTTTGTGAAATTAATTTTTAAATTATACAAACAGGGATTATTTTGGAAATGACTGAATGATGAATATGAAGGAAAAACAATTGGATTAAGCTGTAAACACCAAAGAGCCAAGAAACAGTCTCAGGACATGACAAATCACTTGAGTCTTGGAATTAATTCTGGCATTTCCAAACCACTGCAGTGAATCTAGAGTTCTGAAGTTGATTAGCACTCATCATTTCCCATAAGAAAATCTCCTTCCCATCCCAATGCTGGGTCTAGAAGAGAAGGAATCCTTGAGAGAATAGAATAGCCCTCTCCATACTCAGCAAAGATAAGTGATTTATCCAGAAAATTAGCAAAAGAGCAGGTACTTAGCAGTACTATCCATGCACCTGAATGCATCCAGCTTTTCAAAGGACCCTTACTTTGCTTTTGTGGTTTATACATCAAAGATACGTCAAGAAGTATGAGATGTACCTATATTTACCTATTCTGATTAAATAAGAATCAGTGTCATGCAGCTTAGAAATGACCTTTTCCATGCCTTTCATTTCAATTTTTGGCTGAATTGTGAAGAGGAAAATATGACTTTGCTAAGATTTCCAGATTAGTTTGCAGACTTAATTGATGCAGATACACGTCAGATTTTTAAAAAATACTCACTCAAAATGTGACTCTGATTTTTTGTTAACCTCACGTACTTCCACTGAATGTTTCCTTTTCATTTATCAACAAAATATTGACACTAGGTCTTTTTTAACTTCCTGACAAAAGATGATACTAAATTAAGATCATCATACCATACGTATTGAAGGAATTTGATGGAAGCATCTCTGCTTGAATAATTAATACAATCAAATGAAGAAAGGAGAAGCAAGCTAAACTACCTGACCTTTCTTGATTCTTCATTTTAGTGTCTTTTTTTTTGCTAAAGCTACTTGCATTTCATCTCTCATCTTGTAGACCACGTTTACAGCAGAAATCAGTAGAAGAGAATCCGTGTCAGTAGAGTTTGGTCTTTTCTGTTGTTATCAGATCTCATGCAAGGCAAATTGCTTCTCTGTCTGAGATGGTTCAAGAGCAAAAGGATGAGATCAGGTTTGAAAGGGTCAGATGTACAAACAGCATGAGAAAACAGTCATCTCCTGGGATGAATATTCAGAAAGAAAAGGTTTGCAATATTACCTGAATGTAGACCCTCACATAATTCTGAGATAGAGCAGCAGTTGTTTATCAAACATTTTCCATTACAAAATACAATTTTGATGCCTTCAGTTCTAGAAATTAAGAAATTTATGGATTCTTCGGGATATGGAAAAGTACCAAAGAGAAACCAGTGCACCAGAATATTTACGAGCTGTAGCACCCAGAGTTATTGTTTTAAGAGACTAAATTTCTTTTTAGACATACGAAGTGAAAGGACCCAAGCATGAAAGTTACAGGGAGACATTTACAGCCTTACACCATGGTGGAAGGCTCAGAGGGCAGGACAGTGAGTGGCTGTTGAGTGCTTGAACTTTCTGCATCTATTTACAGACCAACCTGGAAGGCTGAAATAGAAGGGAAGGCAGGAATATCCTCAAGTCTGTGTTATTCCAAATCTAATTTCCCCAGTAACCTACTTGCAGAGCACTGAACCGCCCATGCTAAGAGGATTCCAGCTTCCCAAGCACCCCATAAGTTTTGATTTACAGATTAAGGCAAACCTCATCTAGGCTTATCTAGGTAGAAAGGCTTTTCTACTATTTTTTTTCAGGTGATAGCTGAAAGAATTGTCCATCTATGCTTTGTCTGTTTGTTTCAATCGAGTACCACGCAGAGGCTTTACGTGCTCAGCTAGCGTGTGTGCCTGCACGCAGTTGCAGCATCTTAAAGCATCCCTCTTTGCACAAAGTTTCCCTAAACGTTTCTCAACAGGCAAGCTGCAGCCAGACAGACAACGAGAGCTACGTGAGAACCGATGATGAGGAGAGCTGCTTTCGGACAGACGACGAAGAAAACTTAGCTGCAAACCTCACAGACGAATGGAACCAACAGGTGCAGCGGCTCTTGACGAAAAAATCAAATAACTAAGTTCTGAGGACTGTAGCACAGTACTTTTGTTCTAAGAGTTGTAGTTTGTAGATGTGTGTTTTGACAAAAAGACTTTTGTTTAAAGCTAACTTATATTAGCTACATCTGCTGTAACATGGCTCATTACCGGTGAAGAACACAGACTGAAGTATGTACTGCTGGTACAAAAAAGAGCAGTATTGATAACTCACATAAACCCTTTGCACATGATATTGAACCTGTTCAGTTTACAATGACAATACTGTTTATAGATAGAAAATTGATTTCTGAATACTTTGAGATTTTAGTAGACCAGTTTACTATACACTGTACATTTTTTTCCACAGGAAAGATAAAAAGCTACAATTATGCATTTAACACTGAATGATTATACTCCTGAGTGTATATATCTAGTAGCCCAAAAATAAAGTTCCAGACTATATTTGCAATTTGTTTGCAAGTCTTTTAACAGACTTATACAAAATGTACTAAAATGATAATAATATAATTAATGATAGTAATAAAAAGCCTCTCTAATTTAGGGCTAATGTGTAACTTAGGAATGTTTTCTTTCAAAATAATCTAACAAATCAGCCATAGAAGTTAGTGTAAATATTTTTTTTTCCAAATAGATATCATATACAAAAGGTGACATTCAAATGATATAGAATCTAGTTTTTAAATCAGCACAGATCTTCTTAAAACTGTGAACTATGTTTTGAAATACTCGTTGCTAAAGCTGTTTATAAACCACAGGTGCCATAAGATCCCTGAACTGACTGATGTTATGTATACTCTTCCATGGTATTGTTTCATTGATGTTTTAGCTTTAGTAGGCATGTGTTCAACAAATCGGCTCTTTCCATTCCCCTGCCCCTCCGACTCCCCACTTCATCATATTATTTTTGAGGCCTTCAGCTTTAAATGTACAGGCTTAAAGTGCGCTTGCGACTCTTTTCTTTCTTATTTCCGAATGTGTATTGCCTTAGCCAGCCACCAGATGTTCTGCATGCACTCTTGGAAATGTGTAGTGAGACTCTTTCAGAGCTGGATGGAGAATTAGCTATCAGTGAAAAGCACAGGAAGAGCGGTGGAGTTTTTTGAAAGAACAGGCATACAGTTACAGAATTGGAGTTTCGTCCATTTTAGTAACTTTTGAGCATAACGGAATTTCTGGAGAAAGGGGACTAATCTGACCATTTTGGATTATGAAGTGAGCCTGCTAGCTAAAAGTTGTTTGCTCTGCTGTTATTACAGATCTGCGGGTAGTTCTGAGCAGGAGCTGACACAAAATACCTGGAATATCCTCCACACAGGTTATTGCTTGGAAATTAGGATTCTGCCTGCACTGGCATGCGGTGAAATTCAAGCTGGTCCAGGTACATTAGAGCTAGAATTAGAGCTAGTCCAGAAGCAGGACAGCAACGTCAGTGCCATGTTCTGTGCTGGCTGCACAGCCCTACTGAGAAGCAGTGTGTTACCTTGGGACCACCTCTGTGCTAAGGTAATATTACTACAGTAACGTGATGTTACGGCTTCCAGTAGCGGGGTGACCTGAAGTGACACTGTCTGGCAGCCCTGCAAACACGAGCGTTTCATACAGATATCCCACCAGCACAGGGTGCCTGCAGCAGGGCATGAGCTGCTCATCCGAAGCAGGTTCCAATGTGTTGGCCTGTCCTCTGTGTCTTGGTCCCTTACATCTTGGGATGTATGTTGCCATATTTACATTGCTATGTGGCTCAACCCGGTAATTTCACTTACTGCTTGCATGTATTCTCTATGCTCTTGACTGTTTCCCTGGCCACGATGTGTTAGGGAATGAATATCTGTATGAAAGAGCTAATATTTTTCACTTTCATATTGTATTATTACTTATGCAGGTCTGTTGTCCACATTTCCATGCATATCTAAGCACAGTCTCGGGCATCCAAACTGATGCTAAAACATCCAGATATCTTCACAGAAGCTTTTCGTTCTTGCAGTCACTGGTCTTTGCTCGTGGGGTAGGTGCCATCCTGGCAAGGCCGGCACCGTATCCTCCGCTGCCCTCTCCTACAACCTCCTCTCAGGAATGAGTGAGCCTCCACTAGTGCCTAGCACTCCGCTTAAACCCCTGCAGTGAAGCCGAAGATGTTGCTGTCAGCTCAGGATTCCTGTCAAGCATTTCCTGAAAAAACAACAACAACAAAAAAACCCCCTAGAACACAGCTACATGCAACGGTTGACTAGTTCAACCTGTGCCATGTCTAACTGTACCCAAAGTAATAACTCCCTTCCATCATCCTAATGTCTGTGTGCGCATTATCGCTCTGCTTAAAATAGGTGCAATAGAAATAAAATCCATTGCAAGGGCTTCTGGACTAGAAGTAATGGAAAGAGCTGATAGATCAAGTGCTTTCCTCCCACACTGGTGTCAGCAGGTACTTCGCAGCAAAGACCTAGGTCCCTAATGCCCTGGAGCTCTGAGAAGCACCACCTCTTACTGGGCTCTCCAAATATCTATTTTAAGCATTTCCCAACTGTTTAGCTGGCTACGTTTTAGGCCAGCTGGTCTTTGTCTGCTTGTTGCATATTATTTTGGTTGTGGTTTGTGGCCATTGAAACAGTTGTGGAAGAGGTCCCTGGCACGGGCCTTTTCTTAGCTACAAATGGCTCCCCATGGCAGTCAAAACTGCGGGTGGTTTACTGTCCCTGGAGGGAAGTGAGTGGTTTGGAATCAGGAGACAGGGATGTGAGGATGGATAGGGTTCTTGAATGTCCAAAGCAAAGGTGGAGAATGGGTTGTCTGTAAGTAGTAATGTTAACTAAACTGCATTAAAAGGTGTGTGGCCTTTGTTGTGATATAATACGTATTTTCTTATATGCATGAGCCAAATCGTTGCATCATAATTTATCATAAATGTGTCTGCCTTTACTTTTGGTCATCTTCTCCCATCCTTATTGGTTCTTGGCAATTACTGTAGATAGACCTTGTAAATATTGCAACCTCAGGTTGCTGTAATCACGTTGGTTCAATTCAGCAGACGGAGCTGTGAACAACAAGCACTCCACTGTGTCCTGACGACAAAGGGCATTTTTACCTTTGAACCAAAAAAGAAAATGTATGAAGAGTTACATCTTGAGGCTACTAACTGTAAGACGTTTTTAAAACTACTGTACTTGATGCCACTTGAGACAGCTACAGAGACACAAAAGATGTCACAATATTCATTGGTATTGTAACAGAACTGCTATTGTATGGGTTTTTTGTATTGCTGTTAAGTATTGTTTTGTGTGTGTGTTGGAACCTACTGGGGACATGTTATATTTTGAAGTGATTAAACTATTTAATTGTGTGTCTATATTTTGGAATGGAATTATTTCTTCATTAAAAAGATTTTTAAAAGTACCTTATGGAGTGTGTTGTCTGTGGCTCGTCTTGGTTACAGTATCCCGTTCTGCACGTTTCCCTGTGCTATAGCAAGCAGCCTTTGCTTTGCCCCCGTTTTTGCTCCTTCATCTCCACAGAACTCCTTCCACCGCCTTCCCCAGCACCTCAAGCGTGGCAGGGAGCAGTGCCTGCTTTCAAATGGCCCCAGCAGTTTTATTCTTTCTTCCTATCTTAATTCTCTGTAGCTTCACACCCTGCAATGAAGTGACACTTCCACCCACTTAAAAGCAGTAAAAATTCCCATAAGCAGAGGGGTCAGGGCACTTGTCCCCAGGAAGCCAGCTCAAAGCCTCACCAGCAATACCAGTGTTTTCCTTACCTGCTGTTTCTCTCTGTCCCTGTAAGGCACAACAGGTTGGGACACGAGCATTTTAGTGACTTCGCTGCTCATGCACACGTTATCTTTTATTGCAAGCAGCCTTAGAGGCTGCATTTTCCCAGTTGCACTTTGTAGGCGATGTCTTTCCTTGTCGCATGCTGATGTTTGCCCCTGATTGCTCAGCTGGAGGAGCAGAGAGCGGAAAAGGGAGGCAAAGATCTGCCCAAGGCAGCAAGTTCCACTGCGGCAGCAGGGCTGAGCTGGGAGCCCTCAGGGGATGCCTCAGTCCTTGCCCTCCAGCCCCAGGGCAAATGCATATTTGGCTGAACAGTCTTGGGAATCCACCCATCAAAAATACTCTCTAATTTTCATCGCGTAGTTTAATAACCCAGTGTCCAGGAAGCAGATAAAACCCAGCCTACCGCCTCCTCACACTAAGCTGACTGCTGTGGTCACATATAAATCACCAGGGTTTATTCGTCCTAATTCTCCTGTCTAGATGGAGATTTTCTTCAATAAAGACAATCATTTTACATTATAAATTGTTTGCCAGAGATGCTGAACCTTGCATCCACAATCCCAGGCCAAATCCATATCCACAAATTGTAATACGTGATGACATATCACCAGCTCAGGAGGATAACTCTGATTTATCCAAATATAATCCCAAATTGCTGTATTTCCTCCTGACCCACAGTCAGCCTGTGGCCATTTGGGAACAGAGGAGCCAGTGGTAACTAATTTATAGGCGAAGGCTGTTTTCCTATTTGCTTCACAGTTACTCTAGCTGCCTTCTGTTCCTCACAGGAAAAACAGACTCATGAGGGAAGGAATAAATTAATTTTATTTGGAAAAAAATGTATCTGGGAAGCTGGCACATTGGCTGCATCAGTGCTGAATTATGTGACTGAAATAGCTTTCAAATATAGCTACATAAATATAATTTTTTTTTTAAGAAAAGACCTTTTAAGAACTGGGTATAAGCTATTTTTTTTCAGCAGTACACGCATCTCTGGCCACTCCTCTATGGTTTGTTGCAGAGGGCTCTTCCCATGTATTTCCTTCCAAGCAGCCCTTCCTCCTGGGCAGAACATTTGGAGGCTGTAAGAGGATACAGCAGGGGCATGAAGCAGAGCCCATCAGCTCAGAAATAAGTTAAACGGGTGGGAAAGGAAACCTGATCTGCCGTTCCAGATGAGGAAACGCACTGAAGAATTTCATGGGCTTCAAGATCCTCTTATTGGAAACCCCAGATAATCCACACTTGAAAGATTCTCCCTTGTTTCCTCGTGAATAGCTGCCGCGCGCGCCTCGGCTGTGGATTAGCACGGACATCCTACCCGACAAGGAGCGCTCCAGCACACGCCTGGCTCCAAAGGGAAAAGCCCCGGGATTAGGCTGTGGCTTTCCCGGCTTCCCACTTCCCCATCAGAGTCACCGACCATCCATTCCCTGTGACAAATGGGTGTCCAGGCTGCAACGAGCCTGTGTTTAATGGCCCACAAGTCTGTGATTCTCTAGAAAAAGCTGGTTTGGTGACATGTCCCCCCTCCCAGGACGAGATAAGGATCCTGGAAATGTGCTCAGCTGTTGACTGGACAAAGAACTGGAGGAAGTTGATCTGTTCCGGATTTGTGAAGGATGTGTTTTCCAATTGATCTGGTGAAATGAAGCTAAGTATTGAAGGGGTTTTCATTAAGAAAGCAGCAGTAGGCTATGGGCAACCTGCTTATGGAATGAGAGGGAGACAGGAATAGCAGTAACTGCTGATATACTGATTTATCCGAGGGAGGAAAGCGGAAAGAAGATGGAGCGTGCAGGTGAATCAGAAGGTTGATATATGGTGAGCAGAATACGTTCAGGAGAAGTAACAGGGGACTTGTGCCATCACACCAGGCCAATGTGGAAACAGGATGACTAATACAGCTTGAAGATAATAAAGACCAGAAAATAGCGAGAAAGAGCAGGTGCTTTTACATGTCTTAGCAGCAAAGGCAGGCGCTCTTGCAAGGTGGCGTGCGGCGTTATGAAATGCGGTTTGCTAATTCAACACGGCACCAGCGGCTCCCCGTGCCGGCATTGCCGCAGTGCTGCCCAATCCAGCACCCGACCTTTGCTCTTTGCTTTTAGTATTGCCTCTTACAGTAGCCGTAAGTCCTCCCTTATATCGCACACATAACGCTGCTGATACCAATAGAAATTATATACTTAGGAAGCGCTGGAGCTCCAGGGTTTTCTCTCTGCGCTTCTTTGGGGTCTTCCTGCAGGTGAACACATAAGAGCTTGCAGACTCTCTAAAATGAATTTTTCATCACCGCCTCTGCTATGGAGCTGCAACCACGGTCAGAAACCTTCCAGATCCCCCTCAGCTCTGCCTGGATCAGAAAAAAAAAACCTAATACACTCTCTATAAAGACAGCAGAGTGATGTTTTTAAATGGCACTTCGTGCTCTCTGCATTGGTTTTACTTCCTAGAAAAGCGCGCTCGCTCTCAGCTCATTTGCCTCAAAAGCCGCACGCTCCCTCGGTGTGACGCGGCCCGGCAGGCTGAAGGGCTGCGCTCCTCCTGCTGCAGCCAAAGCTGCTATTAGAGCTGGCGTGCGGAGTAATTAATACCCAAGGGAGCACCGCTTCTGGGGAAGCCTCCCATCACTGGCGCTCGAGTCACGCGTTTAGTTGAGGCCACTGCAGCAGGGGGACATGTTATACTACATATTGCAGCGAAGCGCTCGCATATTAACTCGTTTCATGCATAAATGTAAGAAAAAAAGGATGCAGAACTATTTGCAAGGCTGCAGTTGTGAGAAATGGATGCAGAAAGACACCGGTCAGCCCTCCATGTCTGCAGCTGCGTAGTGGATGAGACTGATGGTCCTCTCTGGAAAGCGTGACCCAGCCTAATCTGAGGAGGAGGTTTTATAGCGGACCAGGTGGCAGTTTGCAGAACAAGCTCCTGCCGGTCGGGTCCTTCCTGCAGTCACCGGTGACGACCGCAGTGCTGTGGTCACCGCACTCCTCGGGCGTCCTGGCGGCCCTCGGCATCGGTTCCCCCTTCTCTCCGGGTGCCACGGGCAGTGTAAAACCAACCCCTTGCAAATCACAAGTGTGCTGAAAACAAAAACATCCCAGCCCAATCTGAAAAAAGTAATGTTATTTATTCTCCCCCCTCGGAAA
>NW_010589495.1:6937-29014 GCF_000705375.1 Tinamus guttatus
TAATTAAAGTAGTCAATCCTCACTTTAAAACAAAACTCAGTTTGAATTTGAATAAATCTTTAATTTTTGTATACGATCTTACGGTCTGTAAGTGTGCATGTTTTAATATAGGTTTTCCCCATGCTTCATTTAGTAGTATTTGTTCCTATATCTGCCTCATAGTATTTTAGAAGTGTTTGTCATCTACTGAATTAATTTCCTACTACAGAAATGTTCGGCTGCAATAGACAGGTAACTGAAGGAAAACCACCATATCTCATAAAAAACAAAGAGAAGTTAATCTCAGATTTTGTTTGATAACATTGCCAGGGTTAATGAAGGGATGGAAGTTATGCTGGAGCTTTGTGTCTTTTTTATATTTTATTCTTTTTTGGGGGTAAGTTTATTTCAATGAACAGACAGCTTGATTTAAAACTGCTGTTTTAGCATACGGTATTAGAATCAGGCTCATGATATTTGAAAAAAAAATACTATTTAGAACAATAAATGTTATAGTTAGACACAGCAGAAATGGAGGAAAGGGGAAACAAATACAGTTTTAAGTTTTTCTAATACGACATTTATAGTATTTATACTTAGCACATTTATACTTTATACAGTTAAATATTTATACTTGAAAATTCAATCTATAATGTACTTTCCAATGATGTGCTTTCAGATTTACACCAATAAATCTGAGAGTCTGGCATTAAGTCTAAATCATCTGGTTTTAAATTGGATCATTACATCTTTCTAATTAGTGCAGTAAAACTAGGACCTTCTTAAAGAGTTTTAATTGGAAAAATTCGCTCTTTTAGTTGTGTTTTGTGAGTCCTACACTAGAAAGGAAACACACGTGCTCAACACACGCAATCCAGTTCCTTCTGAGCTCCTACTTACAGTAAGTAGAAACACATTACAGATACCCCAGTCACTGACATGTGAGTAAGATCAAGCTATTTGGCCCAGTGTAAATTAAAATCCCAATCAGCAAACAGAAAAAAATCTCTTCACACAAGAACAAACTATTAACAAAACACAGGTCCAGTGGCTTTCTAATATATACCAGTCATTCCTTATTATCACTGTATCCATCCTTATAAGACTCTAAGAACTACATTTAAAAATTGTTCTTTGTCATTCAGTACCATTTTAGAAATGCTCCTTTATTGACATTTTCCAGAAAAAAACTCTGGTGTGTTTTGCGAGAATCTGCCATTCGAACAAAAGCTTGAATCCTTCCTTCTTTTATTCATTGGTATAAATATTTTCCTTGAGTCTTTTATTAGCTTAAATAGCTTTTTTTTTTTTTTTTTTTTTTAAGCTTAATCCTCCTGGATTAGTTGACTACTTTTGAACCGATGCAGGAATTAGTTGCAGTAGTTCAAACTTGGAACTTTTTTTTTGGTGAATTTCTGTGATAAATTTTGGTCTGGGTTTTTTGGGGGGGGTTGAACTTTAATATTTACCTTTTTAACTTTAGAGCAACTGTATTTTTATTTAAAATATAAAGAAGAATGTAAGTAGGAGTAATAAAATTTACTGGTCTTTTAGCAAAGTTATAAAATAAAGCCATTGAATATACAACTGTTTAACTAATGCTGAACTCTACGCATAATTCCCAGAGAAAATCTCTTTCATATCTAGAATGTACTAACATAAAGAGACCCAATGAACAATACAGACTGTGAAGTGTTTACGCAGATTTCACACTGCATAAAATGTGACAGACATTAAATGGAAAATATATCCTCCAAACATGTATTCTGGCACCATTTTATTTGCCTCTAGAAAGTAAGTGAAGCATTCCTGATTTCTGAAAGCCATGGAACAATACTTTTCACTAGTTAATGTGGCACATCTCCACCAAACTCCTTTGTAACTAATTAGCTTTGACCTGGTCATAAATGGACTCGAGCTATTTTCCCAGTTTCAGGAATACTTTGGAAGGCAACACTAATCCCACATAGCTCTGATGTCACATATTCATTGGGCATAACTTTGAAAGATATGAATAGCCTGATCCTGATTTTCCTTTACTTAGATGTAACTCTGCTAAAATCGGTGCTGTTATGCTTAAAAAGAAGTCCAAACTTGTAAAAGACAGGAAAGTTTTGCCCTGAATTTCACTGAAGATCAGTGTTTTATGTCTCTGCTAGGAACAGAATCAGGCCACTAAGGCCAATATAAACCTGTAAACAAGGCAAAGCCTTTACCTGCTGAAGTCAGTGAATTTTTTATCATTCATCTCACTAAGAAAATGAGTCAAGCCATTACTTCCTGATGCTCAGTAAAGCGTTATTGCCTCTCCTCCTGTGCTCTTTTCAGATGTAGTGCACTCAAGAATATGTATGCTTTTAGTCTGGGGAACTGGATTTACAAGCTGTGCAGTATAGGGGAGAAAAGATGTACAGTTTTTAAAACTCTCACTTTTCACATATTTATAGCAAGAGGCCTTGCCAACCAATGAATTCCACTTCACAATTGCGATTTTGATAGTTGTGTTTCAATGCAGGTATTTAAGTGCATCAAATATCTTGGGACTTAGGAAAAACAATAAAATAAAGAGATAGAAGTGTCCAAGTCTGCACTTTTGCATTCTTTTCTAGGGCACCCTAAGGAGACAAGTCCTGGGCCTGGATGATAACTCTCTGGATTATTGCAGAAATCTAGGGATGGCACAAACCAGCAGGCTTAGGCTTTACAGAAATGTGAATCTCCAAATCCATCTCAGAACCTGTGTTGCTCTAAGTCATGCTGTAAAGTAGCCTTTTGTGCAAAGACCGAAAGTTTTTTCACACCTACATTTAATTTATTTCAACTCTTTTTATTGCTTCAATATAAAATACTGGCAAATATGTCATTACTTTTAATGGCAGCTGAAGCATTTGCCCCAGAGCCGCCTATCTGGATATAGTCTATACCTATCTGGCATACGCTGGACTAATCACTCTGGTATTGCTTTTTCCCAAAACATATATTTGAACTAATCAGCTTTCAGAAAAGATGTATATAAAGAAATTTTACTTAAAAAAAAAACCCAAAGATTTATTAACACAGAAATGTAAATATTATGCTAAATTCCTAAATTTTGCTGAACAGTTGAGTTATAATCATTTTGTATAGGCTGTAAAAATGATCGTTTCTAAGTCAGGAGGCTGATATTAGGGTGTTGCTTTTAAAAAGAAACTAATCTTTTATTTATTTTCCTTGTCTTTGTGGAAAAGTGGCTTGGTTTTAAAGACTCTGGCAAGTAGAAGCAAGCAAAATATTCTGTTTCTAGCATCTCTACATAGAGCTTCTCAGAGATCTCTATGTCTGGCTGGTGTATACAACACCATGAGAACTAGGATGTTTATACAGAAATGTGGAAGTTACTGAGTGCATAAACTGGAAAGAGCTACTGTAAATTGCCTTGATTACACCAAGTGGGATCATCTTAAAAATGTCTGTAAACTGAAAATACAAGACTCTCTTAAGACACTTGACTCTGTTTTGCATGATTTCCTTGGCGGTGGTTTCATCTGTTTGCCTAGAACATCCTGTTGCCTAGAAAACCCTCAGCGGTGTTTGGAGGTGACGGTACAGTGAGCTCCATGAACCTACCTGTGCTAGAAACCCTCAGGTGTGGAGGCTGCACGAGCACTAAGCCGCAGAGCTGCCCACCAGCGCCAGTCCCTCTCCTGCTGCCAGTTGGGTCTCTCCAAGCCTTCCTCCTGCCAAGGGCTGCGTGGACCCTCCTGCGCAGGCGCTCCTGATCAGAACACTGCCATTCCCATGAAGTAAGTTTAAGGTGGTATGTAAAAATGCATACGTATTGCCAAGTGTTGAGATGAGTTAAATCATCGTGGTTTTCCGTGGGGCTAACAGAGATGATGGGGTGTCGTCCCCGGAGGGATGTCCTTTGGCAGTGCTTCTCTTGCAAACCTGAGAAGCCACAGAGAAGACTGGATACTATAGCCTGAAGATTACGGTATCATCCTGCCCAGTCTTCTGAGAAGAGAAGAAGCTACATCCTGGATCATCCTCTGACTGGAGTAATTTAAGCTGCAGAAAGGACTGAAAAGGTAAATACATGTTGTAAACAGTGTAATACAAACAAAGCAACACAAAGCACTCAATACAGCTAAACCAAATGTTTTACACAGATGCGTTAGTAAACAGTAATTAATTGTCTGATATTGGGTAAAACTGCATCAAGAAGAGCATTTTGTGGAGTAATCAGTCGGCATTTGCAGATGGCTTTCCAAGAAAAACATCCCCAGGACAGCAGTTCAGGGGCATCAGATCTGCTCTGTGGCCAGTTTGGCCAAACTGAGCAAGGCACAGATGCTCATCTAGACCTTCCTTTGCAGACTTTGCTGATCTGTTGGCTTTCCTAAGCTAATTAGTAGTGACTTTAATTATTATTTCATAAAAATGTAAGCATCAGTGAGAAAGAGGGTTTTATGATACCAGTAGTTTGCCTAGCAACTCTAGAAAAAAGCCCTTCAGGTGGTGTTTCAACTCAAGTTAAGCACGCTCATAACTCTATTCACATGTTTTTTTTCTTTCTCTGGTTTCTGTAGCTACTCAAGTGTTAGCAAGGCAGAGACCACAGTTTATCCAGTGGTAGAGTTCGAGTGTCGGAAGCTCGTTTTTCATTTAAGTAATGACTTGGTTGCTAAATTGAAACTTTCAGCTGCTGCTATTTTTCTTGATTTCAATAGCCATTGTCTTGAATGAAGAGGAGAAAAGCACTATTAGCAGCTGTTTGTTTACATAATTTAAATGATGGGGGTAGTACACATCCATGTGCAATTACTAACACAGAACTTACTCTACATTGTTCAGGGCAGAAGGGCAAGACGTGTGCAGGCAGGGCTACTGATTTACAGTAAAGAGAGATGCCAAAGGTCCTTTATTTCCTGGTAAAAATGGTTCTTAGGTTTCTCTTGTGAATATTTTTCTGCATTGTGCATGGAGCATCATCCTACTTACAGAAACTGCAAAAACTGATTAATTGGCCATATAGACTGAGTGGATGACTCTGTAGCTCCCATATGTAAAACTTGCATTTCTCTGAACAGGTAGGAAAAACTTAAAGGAAGGATTTCTGGTGGGAGATGGTATTTAATGATGTCTCAGGGTAATCAAGTATATATATGGCCTTACCAGGAGTTTTTGCACAAGGAAGAAATACACAATGTGGAATCTTACAGACAGATCTGTGTGTTGTTCTGGTTATGGCATTTTTGTTAGACTTATGCTTCATTACAACAGCTTTATGAAAAACTATCATCTCAAGCTCTGCTCTGCAGCTGATCTCAGTGAAGGGTGTCCCATTGGCTTTAGTCCTACAGGGGCTTGGATATCTACTCCCTTGAGCCCACTGTAAAGTCATGGCTACAGTCATTTCTTTAGCAGGCAGATGTACTGTGCCTTTGTCATGTAGAAAGTATTTCTAGTAGCTTTTTCATTCTCTTAATTCAAAAACAAAGGTATTCATACTATAGAAGATAATTAGTTCCAGACAGGAGTTTTCCTATTGCTCATGCCATGGTCATATTGAAGTTTAATGTAAAATATAGATAAAAAACTCATCTCTTTCTCTTGAGATTCTACAATTCCTCTTCTTTCCTAATTTACAGTCTTCCCTATGTCTCTGAAATACTTGCTTCTTGTTAGTTAACAGGTAGACTAACCTACACTGCTGCTTTGAGGACATTGCTCCATACCTTGTGCAGAATTAAATCTGAATGGAGTGTTCTGAGCAAATGATTTTTTTTTCTTTCTATACTAGATCTACTCATTCAAGGTAACACAAAAAAATGTATGATGAAACTGTATGTGTGTAGGAAATGCCAATCCCAGTATTCAGTTCTGCTCTGTTGCCAGTTGGTAAGTGGATTTTTGCCTCCAGCACAACACTTACATAATCTGAAAATCAAACACTCTGGCTTTAAGCATATGAGGAGATTTCTGCCTGGATGCCTTTAACAAAAGAGGCAATAGATTAACACAGTAACAATAATTTATTATAAACACTGCTACGCTGTTGTTGTCTCATAAGGCAGGAGAACAGGTCAAAAGAAGGTAAAGATAATATGAAAAAGATGATATGAATACAGTTCCCATATTACTGATGCTTCAAATGGAAAAACATACAGGCACGTAAATGTGAACTGCTCATTGAACTGTAGAATTAAAGAGCAGCAAAAAGCATCCTTGGATTGGCATGGTGTGACAGGAATCTACATTTTCTGTTTATACCTCTGATTTAGCTGATAAAGTATGGCCAGACAGCTTTTTTTTTTTCTCTCTCTCTCTCTTTTCCCGTAATGCCAAGCTCTCACTTACAATATTATCTAGTTTCCAGATCAGAATATCAAAAACTTCATCTAAAACAACTGGTAGCTTTGTATCTCTCTTTGGGATATTTCTGCTATTCACATGAAGGAATCATGGATGGGATGGATTGTGAGATAAGATAACGGATGGCAGAATGTCCTTAAATTTTAATATAAATATTAGTTGGCACTACTTCCTCTAACTATCAAACAAACCTCAGGAATATCTCGTGACAGAATTTGTTCCTAAACCTAGATTTACATTAACAAGCAGTGAAGCATAAGCAGATACATAGGCTGAAGCACTCAGTGTTGAAGAACTTTCTTTCACGTTGTAAGTGTTTAAGGAGTGGAAATATATTGGAGTAGCTCTAGTCCAGTCCCATGGACTGACTGCTCATTAGCAGTTGGAGCATATATTCCCATCTTGTTTAATCCCGAGGGAATCCAGACTGATGTTCCAAACTCATGCTGCAAAATGAAACAAAGCAATCAGGGTGACCAGGAGATTTCACTTTGAAAAGTGCACGCCTTATGCCAAATAAAATACTGGAGTAGTCCAGGCAGGAGAAAAGAGTATCACAGTTTATTTATTTATTGGCAATCTAAATTACTTAATTTCTGTTAATGTCTGTTTTACTAGTGACTGAGATTGACTGAGGGTCAATCACACCAGAAGACCTGGGGATGGCTGCTGTCATCACCTGTATAATCAGTTATTGGCATAGGAGTTTCATAAGAGGCAGTTATGGAACGCTAGGTGCAAACCATGTCCAATTCATTATTTCTTGACATAATACACATTCCTTTACCCATGTATACTATAGCTCAGATGTGTAGTAATGGATAAACCATGAGCAGATTGCCACAGGACAAAAAACTGGTTCTGCAGAATCCTTGAAGTCACCAGTTTATGTGCGAAGAGGACATAGCCAGAGTGAGTGACACTGACCCAAAACCTCCTGTACGCAGAAGGGGAGACCGCTGCCCGCGCCGGCCCCCATTCCCGCTGTGTGCGGAGATCTCCTGGCAGACACTTGTGCTATCGTCTTCTGGCCTTCCCGAAAGCCCTGTAAGCAGGGAGAGGTAAGGCTGACATCCATGTACATCAGTCTGCTCAGATTTTAAAACCTTCTTTTAAAACAAAGGCAAACAGAAAATAAAGAATGAGGATTTCTGATTAGAATTATTAATGCATTTCTAAAACATGAGATCTGTCTAGGAGCTGTCCCTCAAACCTTTTCCCCCAATGGGGATTTAAGTGGATTGCTAGGAATTTGACAGACCTCAATATCAAGATCAATACTGAATTAGGAGACATAGCTAAGCATAACTGGGGGAAAATAATTAACAAAATTAAGGAGAGTTTTGCTCTATGGGAAACTATTAAAGTTATCTTTATGGGGTCATGTAAATGTAATAAAGATTCTGTCTGCACCACTATTTAATTCTATATCAGAAATGGTCCCTGCAGATCTACCAAAAGATTATTTTACTAAAATTGAATGTGAATTCTCTTCTGACTAAAGGAAAGAAAAAAAAAACTTAGAACTAGAAAGTTCTAAGTTTTACATGATACAGATAATGCTGCCTAATCTCCAACTCCATTAGTGGCGTTTAGTTGGTTCAGAGGCTGCAGTTCACTCTAAAGTTCATCCTACTTTGAGAGAAAAAGAAAATGTAGTGAGTGTTGCTGTGGCCCAGCAGAGTGCCCCTGCTTCTTGTGAGAGAATTTAGGCAAATATTGTTTTATATTTTAAAACAATCAAGAAAGATTAGGAGAATATCCAGTAGAAAAATCTCCAATAATGCTTTTCTGTAAATATTTGGGTGAATTTTATGCTTTAAACCCAGAAGGCAGACCCAATTTTGATTCACTTTGGGATGAAGTACCATTCGAACCATGCAGTGGGATGTTCCAATATACCTCTCAGAGAAGTGTGCAACAAACCTGTGTGACTCGTTACTGATTTCCCTAAGTAAATATTAGTGTGCATCTCTGAGGATCTGTTGTCCTTTCTCGCTCTTCTCTCTCATTAACACTTTTTCAATTATATTAAAAAGGACTTAATCAAGTTGGAAGCTTTTTTAAAATACTGTCAGCAAGGCCTCAGTGAGAGAGCAAGGGCGCTCCGAGGGAGTGCGATCTGCAGGAGCGGGACGGGCTGCAGCTGCTCCAGGGCACCAGGAGGAGGCCACACATGAGGCAGGAGAGAAGGACATTGCTATTTCTCAGAGCCATTTGCCTTTTTTTTTTTTATTTCCCTGCTATTTTTCACAGACATTTGTGGTGCTGTCCTGTGTGCTGTGTTTTTCCCGAGTGACCCAGGAAGCCTGTAAACCCTTTGCTGTGGAGGGCAGCTGGAGGAGGAGCAGTGCAGGAGGGAGACAGCAGGTTTGGGGCTGCTGTCCCGCACCGGCTGGGCAGGGGGTCAGACACCTGCAGCACCTTTCACTGTATCCTGGAAAGAGCCATACGGGACCTTTGGCCAGAGGCAGCTGAGAGGGAGAGCGTGGGCACCCGGGGCATCCTGTGGCAGCTGGGCACACAGCAGAGTCTGTCGAGTCAGGGGCCTGGGACAAGTCCAAATAGTTTTGTTCACACCTCAGGACTCTCTTGGGCATCAATTGCGTCCCACTTGCTTACTTTCTGATCGCTAGGATTTTTAGTCCAGGATGAGAAAAATGATCCTTGATATTTCACATTCTTGTACTTAGTCTCAGGTCAGCTTAAGATATTGTGTTAGGCTTTTTGGCCTGATTCGATAATCTTTATTTGTAGGGTCAGCCCCTAGTGACACAAAAAGATGGCTTGCTTGAGTAAAGGTTTAAAGGATTGGGCCTCTACTCTACATTGCACTAAGTACTTAGGAAATACACATAATAATTCTTGATTAAACTTCCTTTTAGTCACTTTACTTCAGGACTGATAATGTTCCACCATCACAATTTGTTCTCTGTTCCCTAAATTAGTACTAAACTAGCACTCTCTTCCAGCACTTTAATACTTGTCATTGGAAGTAGGAGACAAGCACCCAAATTATAACACAAAACGTATCTTGATTAGGGTCATGGCAAGAAAACAGAACAAATCATAAATCGGTGAAGAATGGTTATGTATTCAAAGTTGAGATAAGTTAATGAATGACACAAAGGATCCAAGGTAACATCCACCTAGGAGAGTCCTCTCTCTAGAGCAGTGTCTTCCTTTGAGGGTGGTGTGAGCAGGAGCAGTGCGTGGGCTCATGTGCCCCACATGGAAGTCATTTGTGGTTTAGCTCTAGTATCTGGAGATTAGCATAATCCTCAGAGGTGAATCTTCTGCCTCTTCCTGGACTCTTTCATTGATATTAAGACATGTCTTTCAGTATTTTGCAGCAGAGGCTAACCGTGATGAATTTTCCCGTATTGGTAACCCATTTTTACCCATGCTTTCCTTCCTGATGATCTTCATTTTCCAGCTCTCCTGGGCCGTACCAGCACTGTGCCTTGCGGTGCCGAAGCCTGGGTCGTGGAGCACACAGCTTGTGTTTCTGCCCTGCTCTGGCTGCAGGCCATTCCCACCCTTTGTGTGGCTCGTGCCCATGCCCATGCATCCCAGCACAGCCTGGCCGCTGGTCAGGAAAATAAGCTGCCCAGGTGTTCCAGGGCCCAGGCTTTGGTCCCGCAGGTGCAGGGCAGGCTGCTCCAGTAGGTGCTGCCCCTTATAACATTGTGGGCATGGCAGGGAGGGGGAAAAAAAAAAGCAGGGAGTCACTGGGCCTGAAGCTCTTCTTTTGTCTGCTACCGTGCAGACACAGCCTAATTTTGTAAACATCCTTTTTCTGCATTTTTATCCTGATTTAGATACATCTAAACATCTTCCTTGTTTTTGTTGAGCACAGCTATTTTTGAGTTGAAATTTTCAGTGAACTATATACAGAGATGTTTACTTTTAACCTTATATTTTATTCCATCAGCTTTCATATTGCTTATTCAGGTAGTTTTATTTGGTCATTGTAAGATTTCCATAGTCTTTTTCAGACTTGTATATCTGAATAGCTTTCTTCAGCATAGAAGATTGCTGTGAATATATCGTTCATTAATAAAGCTGTGTGCAATCAAAGTAAGGAACTCAGGCAGTGGGAGTAAACTGGGGTTTTTAAGGACACTGAGTGTGCCTGAGACACATGCTTTCTCTTCTCCTCAAAACAATTAATCAAAAAGAAGTTACAGATAAACCTGTCAGAGTTACTACCCTGGGAATCATAACAGTGCGGGATCTTGTTGACTGCCTGTGTTTTGAATCATCATCAGAGACAAGCTTTAATGTGGATTAGAGTCTTCAGAGGGCCTCAGCAGGACCAAATGTCAGGTATTCCTGTGGTCCTGGTGCACATACACAGAGTTGAGACTTCATTTTCTATCTCTTTCTGTGGCTGTCCTTGCTAAACTGATGGGTTTATTTCCTGAGCTCTGGAGTGTTGTTTTCAACTTTTCCCCATGGTTGGCTACTTTTTGCTATCTAGTATTATCTAGTTACAAAATGCTCACAGATAGGTAGCTATCCTTAATACATTCCTACTCACCTGTGAGCTGAGACACCATGAAAAGTGTCCATGAAGACCTGGAAGGGTGATCCAGAACGTTACAGCTGCACTGGATCACCACTGGTTTGTGAGAGAAAAGGCTGACTGCTCCAAATAAAAGACAGCCTTCACAAGCCCACTTTGTCCAAATATACGTATTCATATATCTGTCCAGGCACCTCTTTTCATCCTGTGCTTTGTATTCAGCATGCTAACGTTTGGGTACTATTTTCTTTACTAATCTCTTAAAATTGTTTAGTAAAACAAACAAATAAACAATAATACTAATAATAGTACAAAACACAAACCAGTAGCATTTAGCTCACTTTGCACAAATGTAAATAATAACCCAAGCAATTAAGCAGCGATAAAACAGGCTGTTTATGCCCAAATCCCATTCTTTTCAGTTAGATTGTCAATTCCATCATCTGCAAATATCCCTGTCAAAATCTGTCACTTATTTGAGGACTCTGAGCTGTATAGTCTTCTCTGTACAGAGAGAAAACTGCCTACTCATAAAGGGAAGCAACACTCTAAAAAATTCTCCTGGGCTGCAGTGATGCAATTTTAGGATCCAGTAACATGAGAAATATAAATGATACTGGAGCATTCTATTCCAGACACTCTGTCTCCCTAATGATACATCAGAGTTTTTTCATCTAACCTCTCCTGCTAAATCATTGGTAGTATTGGCTAGATATTGATGATAAATGTATCATATTGATAGCTAAATATTGGTAGCTAAATGTATCATAATGCATCACTGTAACATCTCCAATACTTGCTGATAAATGGCTTCAATCTCTTGCTACAACAGCAATTTATGAAAGAATATCATATAAACTTCAAGATAAACTCCCACAATTTGAAGAGATTGCCTCTTTTTACACTTTATAAATAGAAGCAAAGATTGTACATCTCCTCCAATATATGTGTTGAAATGGTCTAGTCTAATTCCCAAAAGGACAAGTAGAGAGCTCAAAGGGGAGCTCTTTGCTGGTCTAAATTGTCATAACTCCGGGAAAGCTCTGACAGTTTACTCCAGAGAAGGATCTGTCCCTAGGAGCCCGCCTGCCCTCTGAAGCTCTCAAGCTTTATCAGAGTGTTTTCTTCTTTCTCTCCTTTTACAGTTCTCACCCGAAGAGATCCAGCTGCTTTGGGATCCAAAAAAAGAGAATGGATAAAGAGTCTGACCCCATATTTTTATAAGAAATTATCCCAGTGTTCTTCAGTAGCTAGGTTACCTTTCAGATTCTTTCTAAAAGGCCATAGTATTGGTTTCTAATCATAGGAGATCTTGAGGCAGTTGTTCTATGGCAGGAAGCCTTTCTGAGTCAGTCTGCAACACTGGCCTGATGCCCTTTTGGCTGGGCTTGCACTAGCTGATGTTTTGGGCTGTGCAGGTGGAGAAGTAAAAAACTCTGAGTGAAATCAGATGTTGCAAAAATATTTTCAAAGCATTTCAATAACCACTCATGAAACACGAGTCACAGGTACAGAAGAGATGATGGTGAGAAACATGGCTCATATCACTGCTCACATTTCCCCCTCTGAGGAGTTGATTTACCCCAAACTCGTACTTGTAAAACTTTCATGTACCACTATCATTTATTTCTGGTGTGTGATAAATGTACACATGCATTTCATCTAATCAAGCAGGTGTACAAAGAGGAACTAGCCAGCATCCATAAAGCATACCTCATGATCTTTTAATGCAACTCTTCTCTTTCCTATATTCCCTTTAAATGTCAGCTCCTCTCGTATTCTATCAAACTGCTGTAAGCATGAAAATAATAAATAATACATACTTCATATTCCAGCAACTTTATTCAAGTGCTCTTAACGTATAAGCTCTCCACTGAGACAAGGGAAAGAAAATTTGAGTTGTAGTTCTCTTATCTTAAAATGGATGAGAAACCATTATGCTCCATCTGTGCCAAATCCTGCAGCAGATGCTGAGGAAAACCCTCCCTCGGTATACAGAGCGCTGATGGTCACACTAGTTTCTGCAGGAGGGACCCTGAGGCCCCACGAGCCCCAGTGGGTCCATCTGAGCTGTCTGATCTCGCATCCTGGTGCTGGGGTAAAGGAACTAACGTCCCCACAAGCACCAGGATATGTTGGGGGACAGGACCCTGCTAGCAGGAGCAATTCAAGAGGGTGGCAAACACATTGGCAGCTCTTCCTAGGAGAAGAGGATCTTGTTTTTAGTGTGCTGGGGCTACTGTCAGTGATGAGGAATTGCAGCCGAAGATACGCTGTGCCCTGTGTCGTAGTGTAGAAGGCAGAGCAAACAGGAGAGGAGAACCTTACCTATGTTCCTCATCTCCACTTTGTTCCTTCAGCTATCTCAAATCTCAAGGTTTTGGCTAGGCCTCCGCTTCCAGGGTGACATAATGCCAGACTGAAATGAGACTAGACGGAAGGTGCTCTGCACCCAGCATGTCCGGACGCTCTTGGCTCACTGTGCATTCCTTGGAGCTGTGCACGTCCCTGGAGCTTCAAAGTCCCCTTTGCTCTTCTGTCAACACAAAGAGAAACAGAAAGGGTGTTCAGGTGGCCCACAAATGCATTTGCGTTTATGCATAAAAAGCAGAGCTTGTGTGGGGCCAAGCAAACTCTGCTGCGTTTGGCTCTTCGTTTGTCTGGCGAACTTGAGCACAGTTCTCATCTCAGACAAGGCAGTTCCCCTAAGTGCACCTGGAGGTTTTATTTATTTTTTTTTATTTTATTATTTTTTCCCTCTAGCTGCTGAGAAGACCAATAAATGACTAAGTAACACCATTATGGCAGAACAAGCTTCCCATCATGAAGCCGTATTTACTGAAATGATGTCATATTATTGTATCCATTCCATTAAATGTTTACTTCAGGCCTTTTAGAAGCCTTCAAGGTATAAAGGTTATTCTCCTAGCCTTAGAGAAATGCAGCAGGAGGCAATTTTCAGAATGGCACAAAAAAGTTATGCACGTAAGTCTTATTATCCATGCAATCCATTAAGAAAATTCAGTAACCCAGCCATTTCAGCAAGACAGCAAGATTTAGAAAAACAAAGAGATAAAATATCTTGCCCTGGTTGTTAGTGAAAGGAAGAGGATGTTACTTTTCATCAAACTATTCTGCACTGAAATGTGATATATTTTATTCCCTGTAAATCTTAAGTGAACCTTTTGCAGAGGGGTGGGGGTGGTACAGGTGAGCTGCATTGTGCACATACCCTTCAAGCTCTATGGTGGGAGATAGGGGCTGTGTTCTTCCCCTTTGGAGCAGCAGAGGGTTTTATTTATTTTCCCAAACAGACACGGAGTGGGAATGCTTCGAGAGTGATGAAAATCAAGCAATTAGAGTCAAGCATTCAAAGGCCCCAGCTGTTACATGGAAAGGGTTACATAGCCCTCAAAAAGCTCTGAATATTATGGGCTATTTGCTGGCAAATGTTACTTGTGATATGCTGGCAATGGAGCTGAGGATAATCGTAAACTCTGAGAACGGGTCACTTAGGTATCATGTTACATTTGCATTGATTTAGGCACAGAAATCTTTATAGATCTGAGTCAATAAACAGCAGAACAAGGTAAAAAAAAATTCTTTGGATTCTAGAAAGAACAGATTTGAGAGATCTTGGTTGCATTTCATGGGGCTTTATCTTACAGATCCTTGTCAGTCTTTACCTGCTTGCAGTAATTTGAGCTTCCCATTTTAATCATGATTAAAATCAGTGGGAAGGAAACCTTGATTTAAGTAGCTGATTTTATTTGCTTTGCATTTGTACTTGGTAATTATCTTTGTTCTCATTGATTGGCATAATGATTAACACAAGCTGGTTTGCAACTGCATTTGCAATGTGTATTTGATATTTTCAATATCTATTTTATTTTAGCATAGAAATATATACAGCAAGAGAGTGAGAATTAGTGTACTTTGTTCAGATAATATAAATGTAAAACATAAGTATCTCAGGAAATGGCAAAAGTCTTTTCTTTACTAAACAATGATTTTCTTTGGGGTTTGTATTAAAATGCATTGAGGTGGAAACAAAAAATCTAATTAAATGCATAAAACTTCCTTAATGAATTGTATTTAACTGTATTAAACATATCGCATCACTTTTTTCCCCCCTTATAAAACATATTTTGTATTTAAAAACAGATACATTATTAAACAAAAGAAGTGGATACATCAGTGATCTGAGAGATTATTTCCTGGCTCCAGGAGCTAATACTTAGATGTCTAAGATGCAGATAAATGACTAGTGAGATTATCAGAAGTGCCTATATGGGGTAGTGCCTCGTTGCCACTGAAGTCAATAGGAGTTAGGCATTTAATCTGAGAGAGGGATTTTGAAGCTCCCACTGGTCATCTGTCTCCATCTCCAGGCACAAAAATATCTTTGGATATCTGGCCCCTCACCATTAAGGTTTTGTCAGTATTATCTTCTCCATTTTTTTTTATTCATGGACTGGAATAGAAACAATCCCACATTTTCAGCTTTCAATCTATTTCACAGTTTTTCATGAGCAAGACTAGTCAAACGACAAAAATATTTGTCACACCTGCTAGTTCAGCCTAAACAAACAGCAAGGGAAACAGAGGCTTTCTTTCTCGATAAAACAGTGGGAAAAAAATGCAAAAAAGAGTATTAGCTTTCCTATAAAGTCAGAAAACTAATGAATCACCTCACTTGAAGACATAGTCATTATTATAATAGAGCTGATGCTGACCTTAAAATGTAGATACATTCCTATTCCTTCCCCAGGCAGCGCAGTTTGCATCACTGAGATGTGAGGCATTTCTTATATGCTGAAATACTCTGAGAAACTCCAGGCTCTAGTAGAGATGCATTACCTCTCATTTCGACGTTTTATATTCAATTAATTAACTGTTTAATTCCCTCCCACCTCGGAGGTTTAGCTGTACTTCCACACAGGCCGTGCAGGCGTCGCCGGAGCGGGGCCTGGTCGCAGCGCGGGGCCTGGTCGCAGCGCGCGGCGCTGGGCGCTGAGCAGGGCGCTCTGCCGCTGCCAGGCCCTGCCCGGCACCGCTGCCCTCCTGGGCCCTCACAGACCCCCAGACGCACTTCCAGCTATTGCCTGTGGGGAGAATGCCCTGCCCGAGCCCTTACTGGGCTTAGAACTAGGTTTGAAAGAGCCATCCAAACTTAGCTTAAACTTCTCCATTCGCGGTGATTGCAGGTAGCCTTCTGGACAGCCACAGGTACCCACAGGTATGCGTTTCCCATACCCAGCTGCTCAGTGCTCAAGAAACTGCATCTTATTTATTTTGGTTTTATCTAACTCAATCCGGCTGTTGTGCCTGACTCTTTAGCTGGGTTGTGAACTTGCTGTTGTCATAAACTGCCTCTCTGTGTGTATTACAGATTGACCAAATCCTGTCTTTCCTTTGCTGACCAGCTGCCCTTAACTTCTCATATCTTGCTGTGCGGGGTGTGTTTGCTGGGTACTGTGTGTATTGCAGATTTCTCCTGAGTCTTCCCAGTCTTTTCTTTTTCTTTTCCTTTTTTTCTTTTTATTTTTCTAAAGCATAGACTATAAAACTGTGCGTATAATCCCAGTCAAAGCCCCACTCTTTTGGTGTTCCTGGGTAACAGAAGTCCTAGCTGGCGCTGGCATGTTTCTACATGCTTGGAGAGTACCTGCTCTCTGCTAGGTACAGCACTGCAGCTGGGCTCCCATCCTGTTCGTTGGCTCCTGCAACCCAGCAATCCTTTCTAGAGGTGCTGCTTTCCAAGAGAGAGGCTTTCAGCCCACACGTCTGACCTACATTTCTCGCCCCTCAACGTAAGACCCTGACTTTTCCTACATTTGAGTTTTATTAGTTTATCTTACCAAACAATCCAAATTGCTTTACAGAACTAATCTGTTCTTATTACGTACAATGTTACCAACATTTGTGTCAGCAGCAGGCTATGCTAGCAATTATTTTATATTTCTTCTCAGATGATTAATAAACATTTTGAATAGTTTGGGCCTGATGGAAAAAAATCCTGCACAAAGCCACCAGAAATTCCCACATTATGACAGTTGCCCATTTACAATACCTTTGCATTTTTGCAGATATGCCAATTTCCAAACTACTTAACATGTGCTACACTGTTACTGTACAGTGCTAAATTTCTAATCAGGATGCAGTGTGATATGGTGTCAAATGCTTTACAGTGTCAGGCTGTATCATAGCAATGCATTTATCTTTGTCATCCAAGATTGCTGTCCTATTAAAAACACATATTTTTTGTTCTCCCCTTAGACTTTCTAAATACTGCTTCATTTTGATGCAGCAATCTGCAGGCATTATTTTCCTTTTTTACTGACTCATGAGAAGCTGTCACAACGTCGCCCGTGGCACCATAAGGGATATTAGCAGGAGCCGCCTTGTTGGCTCCGGTTACTTTGCAGTTCTGCACCTCTGTGTGCTACCAACACGTTTCTGTGTGTTAAGCACTGGCAGGGCCTGTTTCTTCACTGGAGAATACTGTCTCGAGTGTTCATTCTGTGGTAAGAATCACAGCTTTTGGATGTGGCCAAAAATGAGGAATCCCCTTTACTGGTATTTAAACTTTGCACTGAAGCATGTGATCAGTCAAACCCACACAGATGTCAGTTGATATCCATCAGATTCTCATTGTTTTGCTTTGTAGCATACTGTGGAAAGGATTACATTTAAAATAAAGATAATGGCACATACTATCATCAAGGAATTCAGTGCACATTGAAGATTGATTTAAAGCTATTTGTACAAAAGTGTCTTCAAAAATCTTGAAACTGTCTAAAGACTTGGGAGGAGAGAAATAAGAAGTAAAAGTTAAAACAGAGTTTACCTCTTTTTTCTCCCCAAAGAGATTGATCATATACATCTTTATTATGTGAATACCTTAAACTTCAGAATTGAATTTGATCTTTAATAGAGATTTTATTATATCCAGTTATTGTCAAGTCAATAATTCATTTTATTTCATTCCAGTGAGAATCACTTATGCAATAATTTTATTTTAAAATATTCCTCAGCTAGAAACTGTTAATTAAAATAAAGAAACTGCCTTACAGATAGGATATATAAATGAAAGCAGTCAAAATAATGTTAGTTATAGGTTCATAATCAAAAACTCTCTACCGTGAAACAAACACTGAGGAATTTCAGTGTGTTTTACATCCCTAATACCTGTTAGGTCTCTCTTGATTGACCTCGAATAAAATCTAACTGAGGGGGGTGACAAAAAAATATGTCCATCAACTTTGCTCATGCATTACGACATAAAAATTGACTGGAGTCATTGACTACAGGTAGCAATGAGCAAAACTACACAAGATAAATACTCTGGTTTGTGGATACCCATTCACTCTACTTTTGTCTGCCACCTTGATTTTTGGATTGGGCATTCATGGAAAAAAGGTAGGTGATCTGAAAAAATCGTGTGTGTCTTTTAAAAGACAGTATCATGTTATGTTACTCCCTTCACAGAAATTTATGTTACATGGTGTTAGACCATGGGCTAAGCTTAATGTAACATGATGCATTAAAAACTGCACATCATGATTGTAATGTGTGTCAGAACAGTGAATTGTTATATCACATATCTCTTCATCTGTAAGCAGGAGACCCAAGGAAATCATTCATAAGGGGATATATTCTCCCTTTGATGCATGCACATAAATCCCTTTCTCTCTCACTACTGCCAGCTCCTTACCTAATGGTTAGTCTGGGCTAGGAAAAGCTTCTTTAAAAGGAAGTCTCGAGTTAGCTAAAAAGGTTTGAATTGTAGCTTAACATTTGTAACAGCATTTGTTACAGGCACCATTTAACCCTCTTTAAAATTGTATGAGAGGGTTGTGTTGCAACCGGGATGGTGTAAAATTTGAGGAACCACCATTACTGCCTTCTCTACCCAGGATAAATAGTGCTGTCTGTACAATTTTGCTGAGGATGAGTGGATTTCCTTCTGATTTTATAGCACCACAGCCCTGTGGTCTGCGTTTTTATTCTCAAAAGTACAGATGAGACCGGAGTCGAGCCTTGCAGTGTTTGGTGACATTACAAGTGCAAAGAGTGTCTGTTCCTGGCCCCTTCGCCAGCATGACCCCCTCCTCCGCACCGCGTGGAGGAAGCTCCTCGCAAACTCTGCGTCCGTGACACTTCTCACCCATGCCCTGAGCCCTGGGCCCTGGCTGCGTGCTAAAAACCTGCATCCTTGGGTTGCGTTTGTGGCGCTGAACAACCCCCTGAGCAATTTCCTGGGATATTTTTGGAGGAGCGTTTTGGCCAGTGGTGGTCACCTGATAAGTAAGGGGGTTGAGAAATCTATACTGCAAGGAATAATGACACTGTGTTATATGTTCGCAACCGGGTAAATTTGTTTGTAGGCACTTCAACAAGGTGTATAGCTTTGGTGTATGGCCAGATGTACAGGGGTTAATTTTATTTACCACATACACCCAAAAACTAAAGAGATGCTGCTGGCCTTTATTTGAAATGTAATCTAATTTATTACCTTTCTGGGAGCCTGTGCAAAATTTGCTTTTCCTACAGAAAAAGATAAAATTTGAAGGCTAAATAATTTCCACATTCTTGTATTATCATAAATGAAAATGAAAGGATATTCAAACCACATAGATGGTTTTGGAGGATAAACAAAACAGTATAAAAGCTGGCTCATCATTTACTTGTTAAAGTAATGGTCTCAGTCCCAGCTGAAACAAGCACAGCTGTGGCTAAAGCAGCTGGCAAAGGACAGTAAGATGGGAACTGTCACCAGGGTCTAGAGGCTCATAGCCATGTCAGCGCCTTGCTGCACAACATGTTGCTGGCTTCAGCACCCAAGGTGGAAGTGGCCCTGATACCCCCGATTTGGACTGCGCCAAGCGATGGTTTCTGCTGCAGTGCATCCCCCAGCACCGCGTGTGTCAGCCCCCTCGGCCGAATGGGCAAACACAGAGCAGCTCCACTGCAACCCAAAACCAACCCTGGTCATTCAGGATCTCCTCTATTACCTACCAGGGAGATAACACAGATTTTCAAGGCCAGGCTTCCGAAAGATGCTATAAACAGTGAAGTGGCAGCTTCTAAGGAGAAAGGGAAATCATAAAAATTACAATATCAAAGAGACTTGCAATGCACACAGCTTATAAACTCATGTCTCTTTTAGAAGTCTTTTTTAGCAGTCATTTTAATAGGGAGACAGCAGCAGCAAGCACTGCATATGCTTCTGCCCAGGGAAGAAATAAATGAGATTTAGCTGGATTTTTCAGATAGAAAGATTAGTATATCAGTAAGTATAACTGGACTGGTTCAGGTAAGGTTTTTCAGGACACTCCACAAACTGAACTGGAAACTTTCCTGGAGCCAAACAAAACTGGAGATCACTGTACAAGATAACGCCCCTGGCTGCGGGGAAGGGAGTCTTATCTGCAGCAGCTGCATGTAGCTACAACTGAACCACAGCTAGGCTTGAAATTATTTAAAATAGTTCTGGAAAAAAATAAGGCCTTTTAATTTAAAAGAAATTTTGGTCTTGGAAAGTATTAGATGTACTTTCTTATATATCCAGGTATCAGGATTGATGTCTATAAATAAAAGCTGCCACTTTTAAGTGTTATTTTAGCAATTTTTTGATACTAATGACAACACTTGTTAATAAAAATAATACATTTCAGCATCCATTAATAACACTTTTCATTTTATCTTCATATATGTTTAAATCTACACTCACACTGATATTCTGTCATCAGTTAAGCTATCTGGATTAGCTCTGTTCTAAGAAAAAAAATTGTCTTTTATTTCTACAGTTCAACAGCTGAGTCTCTGAATATTGTCAGTGATGAAGTATTGTTATACTTCAGGGCTAGAAAAGAAACATTTGTAGCACTTTAAAAATGAATTAGTTTTCTTAATAGTAAACTTCTGGGTGAGTTTCATTCTTGCTGTTTGTATTTGCTGTTGTCCTTCTGGCTTCTTGAGCAAAACTGTCTAATACAGAAATGACAGAAGACTGCTGGAAAAAATCATTGATGTGTGGGGGCAAAGTGGCAATGCAGTTTATCTTGTGCCAGTTTGTATCTCAAAAGGGTCAGTAATGTAAGCAGAAATCACACTGCTTTGCAACTATTCAGGGAATGGTTTCAGTCTCGGAATAACCTGCAGCAGTGATGCGCGTTTCTGTTGGACTAAGAAACATTTGTATTCTTGCATCCAGCGCACATTCCTGGGGCTATTGGAGCTGTTGGATTTCAAAAGTGAGTCTGTCTGCAGAGACAAGTGTAGGGTCCTCCCGAGGGTGGTTTGGAGCCCTTGGGGTGGGAGGCTGCGGTGAGGGACAGTCCTGAGTAGATGTAGGAACATGAATATTACCCTCAGGCCTGCCTAATGCCACTGTGGAGTGTAACCGGTCGGGCTTCCCCAAGAGCTGCACTTGCTTGGCCATGAGCTGCCGCAGCGCAGCGCAGGCGTCCCTGCCGGAGCAGGGGGTTGGACACGGTGATCTCTAGAGATCTCATCCATCCTGTGGTTCTGTGATCCAGCATTTGGGAACATTCACTGGGGTTAATAACATAGGTCAAACACGTCCTCTTCTGTGGGCAAGGCGCGATCCCGTGGACCGGGGGGTTCTTGCAGCACCCGCTGTCGTGCCTGAGCTGGGCCTCACGCGTGTACTGAGCGATGCGTAGCCAGCACCTTGCCTAAAGGGACAGCGTAGCCTTCCTCACAGACCCCGCTTTCTTAGCAGGTGCTGGTAACTAACTGGTAACCGTGTCCAGAAAGAGAACAAGCAACACAGAGCAGACCAGGGGTGGAAAACCAATGGGCTGGGGAGAACTTCCCCGCAGAGCGGCATTTATCCCGGGGATTTACTTAAGATTCATGTGCTGTTCCAGACAGGGTCCCAAGGATTGCTTCCTAGACGTGACCCCCTTAGTGCTCAGCATCAGCCAATTACAAGAACAAAGCAAACAAAAGGCCCCTTTTTGGTAAAACACCGTTCAGTTATAAGGCTAGCTACTTGTGTTTCATTTTCAATTGTTTTAACTTGAGAACAAATCCTTCTGTTCTCTGGTATATAGAACTACCACATATTCAATCTGGGACCAAACCCAACGGCGGATCCGGGCCTCTTGGTGCGCGTCGCGCGCTCATGTGAACGCAGCGACCGGCGCCGCCACGGCCGACCCGCCCGCGCGGGCGCCAAGGCAACG
>NW_010589495.1:39630-42130 GCF_000705375.1 Tinamus guttatus
TAGGGGGGCAGGATCACCTCCCTCGACCTGCTAGAGATGCTCTTCTTAATGCAGCCCAGGATTCCATTGGCCTTCTTGGCCACGAGGGCACACTGCTGCCTCATGGTCAACTTATCATCCACTATGACAGCCAGGTCTTTCTCTGCAGAGCTGCTCTCCAGAAGGTCGGTCCCCAGCCTGTACTGGTGTCTGGGGTTATTCCTCTCCAGGTGCAGGACCTTGCACTTGGCCTTGTTGAATTGCATGAGGTTTTTCACTGCCCAGTTGTCCAGTCTGTCCAGGTCCCTCTGGATGGCAGCGCAGCCCTCTGGGGTATCAGCTACTCCTCCCAGTTTGGTATCATCAGCAAACTTGCTGAGGGAGCACTCTGTGCCTTCATCCAGGTCATTGATGAATAAATTGAACAGGACTGGACCAAGGACTGACCCCTGGGGGACACCACGCTCTGAGCTCTGCTATCCAGCCAATAATCAGAAGACCTCACTTCCCTCCCTCACCTCTCCTTCCCTGTTGTGGGGTTAGACAGACGTTTTGCTGAGACGATCCAATTGCTCAACACAGAGAGAAAAGTATCAGCTATTTTTTTTTTCTTGCTGTATTTCTTTCCTTCTGGTTTGGAGTGAAGTGGCGCTGGCAGGGATGCTCTGGGCATTAGCAGAGGAGGGGAGGAAGCAGATTTCCCCTCTGCAGCCATGAGCTGTTTGTCTTGAGCTGATTTTGTGAAACTTCCCTTCTCAGCTTGAGGGAAGAAGAGTGAGCAGAGGAAGGAAAAGGTGAGGAAGCAGATGATGATGGTATAGAGAAGGTACATAGAAGGTGATTTGGTCTTTTTTCTGTCTCAGGATTCTGTCAAGCACTGCTTGTCCTTGTGTTTTAGTTTGTTCTTTTGAAGCTGTAAGCTTTTATTTTATTTATTTATTTATTTTTAATTATTTTTCTGTCCTCCACAGAGCACTCAGATTGTGGAATTCACTATTAAATTATGTGCAAGTCAAATGTGTAAAGCATTTTAGAAGAGCAGTAGCCACAGCCAGGAGCTGACCTACTGTCTGCTAAACATCGATGGGCTGTTTTTGTTCTTTAGTGCTTGAAGTCCATGATTTGCTTTCTGTAGGCAAGGAAACCACAGAAAATGATACTGTAGACCCAATTTGTTTCTTTATAGTCTTTTCCCTATAGTTAACTCTGGCCACCACTGGAGTGGTGGAGTCAAGGTCTAGCATAATTGGATCTTATGTTTGTTCTTTTACACTCTGAAAGATTCAGAAAAGCTAGTAAAATACTCATGTTTGTTTTGGCTATTTTTCACAGCTTCTAGGGATGTAGATTTCTGCTTTAGGGTACATGAAAGATAAGTAAGTAAAGCAAGCTTGTTGTCAGAAGATTTAAACCAGGTACATGAGAATCTTCCATTAAAAGTTTATTGGAAGGTCTGAAGGTTGAAAAGAGCTATTATAGATGGGGTCTTGAAGTACGAGAATAAGCTAATGTTAGAGGTATGCAGTTATTCATCACTTTTTATTACTTATTTTAACTTGGAGTGTCCAAGGAGAAAAAGAATTGAGAATTTCTGGTCAATAGATTTATTTTATAAGTGGAAAAACTGAAAAAAAAAATCACTCATTCATTGGTACCTGAATTATACATTAGGTGCTTCTAATCAAAAGCTGACACGCTTCCTGATAATCCACTATAACAAAATAGAAGGAAATTAAACTTTTTTTTTTACAGATTTCTCACTTTTAAAACATTTACTGAAAGATAATTTATTAAGTACTTATTCTTTATAATCACTTTCAGACTTTATTTCTTTAATATTATTTAAGCATTTTAATATTTGAAGTCCCAATAAATTTCAGCTGGAGGATAAAGATTCAAGTATTAAAAAGAAAAGGTTTATGACCCCAAGCCAGATATTCCTAAGGTAGAATGTCAAGTCACAAGCAAAAGAGATCCAAGAAGAAATCTTAAAGGACTGAAAGAGAGATTACTGCTTTCTGATACGTAGTGATAGAGGAGAAATAAAACAGTTACTTGAGTGGTTACTTCAGTTACTTTTCAAGCCCGGCTACATCTCCATGAGAGCAGAATTGTAAATGCTACTCGAGGTGGCTAGAAGGTGGCTAGAATAGAGGAAAACAGCCTGTCTACAGCTGGGCCATTTTAGCACTGCTTGTTTTCCATATTCTTCAGTCTTGCTTTGCCTTTCACTCTGGCAGGCATAGTCTCCTTGCCTTGGAGAATAACTCAAGGACCTATTTGGACTGTTGTTGCTAGTAATTTCTACAGTCCTCTCAGAAACAGAAATGCAAATTTTCCAAAAATCCACTGCTGGACAACTTACCTTCAATTGCTCTGCATGCTGCTTTTTCTGCACAGTGGCTTCTATTAACTTTATCTTAAGGGAAGCTTCATAAGTTGAGATCTTTGGTTTTAGTGAATGCATTTACATGATGAAAGTGAATTCACTGATGGGAGCCTCAGTATGAGTCATTAGACA
>NW_010589495.1:47130-64750 GCF_000705375.1 Tinamus guttatus
CTTGAAGAGAGGAAAGGAAGTGTCTTGCAGGTACTTTTGTGCAGACTTCTGTTAAAATTATTAGGAAGAGGTGACTGATATTACTTCACTATAAAATTTTACTTTTTTTTTTTTTTTAAATAATGATTTAATATAGGCTTCTTCCCAGGTTTCATGTAATGTTTCCAGGATTTGTTAATATTCTCATGACCCTCATGACCCTTTTGGGGAATGCCTCAAGTTCTGCCTCTAAAATATACAATCAGTACAGAAAAAGGGAAGTTGGAAAATCAATACATATATAATTCTTAAGTATCCAGCTCTGAAAAAGGTGGACAAAAATCACTGAATTCACTTTATTTCTAAAGTCGGCCAGAATGTGCCATGCTTTCCCTTTTGACAAAAGCAAATAAATTTGAATGGTGTTCAGCTTGCAAAGTTAGCATGCAGAGATGTGAATATGGAAATATAATGTGAAAATGTAAGTAATGACAAACATACGGTGGCTGTTATTTTAGCTAAAAATGAAAATAATCCCAAATGCAAGTTTTAGTGATGCAAGTCATCTTTCGTTTTAATAGCAGACACATTATAATAAGTAGATGCACATAAAAGCTGCTCTTAATTATATTGCCGCATGCACATGCCTGTGAGGGAATTTGCTGTCCTCATTCAAAAAATCAGTTGCATCTCTGGTTGATTAAAATTAAATTTTTTTGAAACTTAAAAATAGCAAAGCAAATAATACTCTGTGGAATTAAATCAAGCAACCTTGATCAAACAATTAACTCATTCTCTATTAAATCAATAATTGCTGATGCTAATACTGGAGCTAGTTCCAGTACCTGAAATTACAGCCACTGATTTAGTGTCTTTATTAGTAGTAATTAGGCAGCTGTCTTTCCCTGGTAGTACATTCCAAAGCTGGTACTTGGCTGTCTTCTAGAAACTGCCTGAAAAGTGCCCACGTTGCAAACCACACGGAACCGCAGCATGAAACTCTCTGGACAAAACATTTTGGGATCTGATATAAGCTCTGCTAAAAGCAGGCAGGAGTACCTGGTGTTCCAGTATTATAACATGCTCTGGGATTTTTTTTTCGAGTATTTCAGGTATTCCTGGGGTGCTCTGTCTGCAGTTGTAGTTCATGAAAGGTTCCCATTGCCCCAGCGTTATTCTGGGCTGTCCATCCTCAGCAGCTCTCCTAGTGGAGCGCATAACTGTGACAAATTAGGAATTAATTTGCTCTGATGTGCTAACGTGACCATGAAGCTCTTTACAAGACCTTTATTTATTCTCTTTTCATTTGTATAATATAGTCTTTGCTTCTTGCCTCTGGTTACATTCTTTTGACTGGTAAGTTCTCCCACTTAAACAATTTTATCTAATATAGCTAATCTGACACTTGTTCTTGTTAGGGAAAGGATTTTCTTTGGTGCACACTCCTGTTTACATTAGAATCTCAGCCTTTGTTTTTGTCTTGAAAGCACCCACCAGGAACTGCTTCATTCTTCTCCAGATCCGGAAGGATAATTTGGACTAAATCTGACATTATGTGGTTCAGCATGTAGGTATATGAATGTGGAATTACTGTGCAAAAATTGCTACAGAGCATCAATCTAGACTATCTTAATATTCCCTTCTGACCTTCAGATTTTTTTATGTTTATCAGTTGCTGGTTTTGACTGAGCCTGTGGAAAAAAAAAAAAACTCACTTTGCTTCTGAAACAGAAATTGCCTTGCATATTGAAGTCAGATAAAATCCTGCTAGTCTCACAAGATTGAACTTCATTGTTGCTTTTATCCACATTTTAAGACCTACAAATATTCTTAGCTTGTGTATTTTTACCGGCATTTAGGGTCTGCATTTCTTTGATAACCTCAAACATTACTTTCAAGGCATTTTTTCCAGTAGCACCAGAAATTTGTTGTACATATTCTTATCAGCTTGTTGTGTTCTTCTCTATAGGAAATGCAGGAAAAAAGACAGAAAAAAAACATTACTCTGAAATGTACATTTGTTAGCAAAAAGCATCCCGCTTCCAAACATGGATCCATCATTAGGATTAAAATTCAGATTTCTTTCCCTTTGAAAAATAGGTCATAAAAAAAAATGCTATGAGGTAAATTACAGAAATGCTACTTTTGACTCCAAAACTACCATCAATACAAACACAAGGCTAGGATCCACAGGGCTATCAGGCTATCATGTTATTTGGGAAAGTTTTAGTAGTTTGTGCCAAAACTGGTATATGAAATATTGTATTTAATGGTGTGACATGTAATTGCAATGAGGAAAAATATTTGGATTGTAGTCTGTGAGCCTGAAACTGCTGTTTCGTTTCACTTGAAAGTAGTACCTTTTTTAAAAAGTTACTACTGTGAAGAATGGCACCTTATCATCTTTCTCCTGAGGGGCTGTGCTTGGTGCCATTACTGGCATTATTTAGCAAGTGTAAAATTTTCAAAACCTGGATTATACTGTGAAGCTCTGACAGAAGCTGCTGTAAAAGCTGAGGAAATCAATGTTGCCTATGTAGACATCTTAATATCTTAATACGTAGCTTGTTTCAGCTTTCTGTGATGTGATTTTTTTTTGAGATGCAAAGATAGCTTTCCTCTTCATTAGCTGTCGTCCAGATCTACAAAGCAACTCCTTTTCTTTTTCTTTTATGCATTTGAAATGAAGTCCTAATATAGAGATTTTTAGGATACTCTACTTGGAATCTTGAAAATAAAAACATTATTATTGAAAATATTGTTAAAAGAACTACTGTACATAATAGCTAAATGCAGAATTTCATAAATTCAACTCTTTGAAATGTTGAACAGCCTTTCTTTGTAAAAACTCTAATATCTCAGAGGGCTGCAGCTTTCAAGTTTGTTTTTATTCAGTGATGTAACCTTTTACCACAATGGGGCAAAATTAACACAATCACTTGGTTTAATTGCAGGCTGGCAAAAGAAAAGGTTATGTATGAAAAAGAAGCAAAACAGCAAGAAGAAAAGATTGAAAAAATGAAAGCTGAAGCATGTGATGATTATGGAATTAAGAAGCAGGTAAATTAAGTTTGTAGTCTTTTTTTTCTTCTTTGCTTTGTTTTAATCATAGTCATCCTTAAATCAGAGAATATCCTGTACCTCTTTCCAGACTCCTGTCATGTGAACACTAGACTGAAAGTTCTGTTAATTGTGAAAATCAAAACTTGCATTTGCAGAAACTTCCTTTCCTCCAAAATATTAAATTATATGGCAATTGGGCGCTTGCTGATGGTATGGCTATTACTACCATTGGGTAGGAAGCCATCATGAGCACTATTCCTCAAAAATGCCAAGCACCTGAAAAGAACTGTTCTGGCTAAATTAGGTTAATTAAGTGCTTGGTGGTAAGCGTGAATGTAACTGTTAGCTCCCAGTAGCTGGCGTGTGTTTCGCACACAGAGAGCAATGGGTAGGTTAACTCCTAGCAGCTGTTGGGATTGTTGGGGTCAGTCGCTAGAAATGTGCTTGCTGCAGTTTCATGTGCTCCAAAGGTTCATTTAGAGTCTCAGTTACAGTTACCATAGGTGGAATTTCCTGCCAGGTTGCCCACAAAGGACAGTTGGTTGCAGGCAGTTGGTCCATGGAGTTTTGGAAGAAGAGAGAATGTCAGGTTTCCTTGTCACTGAAAGAAGGGAGGTTGGGGAGGGTTGTTTGTTTTCCTTATAGAAATTTGGCATGTCTAAGTGTTTGTTTGTTTCTCCCAAGTAAGTTTGCTAAATTTAACCATGCTTCTCCCTCCCCATGAGCATTTTCCAGCTATATTCACTTAAATCTTCACAGAAACAGTAAATTAGAACAGTGGAAAGATAGGTTTAAGAACCTGAAAATAAAAACTAACAAAAACAAGTTAGGAACAAACCTTTTAGAAGAAGCTACAACAAATTCCTGAATAAATTCAGTTGTCAATCCATGTGTGCACGGCCTGCTTTGTTTTCATTATAACATGGGAAAGAAACACAAATGTAGAATTTGCAGAAAACTTTATATATATATATATTCAGCTTCATAAATTCTGAACATGACTTCTGCAGAGACTCACCAAAAACCATGACTGGTTCCAACAAGTAATGCAGTTGTACTGCGATGTGGCTTTCTTTAGTAATGAAGCTTTATTTTCTACACAATTCTAATGATTCACAATATATAAAAATTTTTCACAGGATTTTCTGATACTTTATCTGTAATAAAAACTTTTTCACTCTAGCCACCCAGGAGTGCAGACTAACAGGAGGAAAAAGTATTCATGCTTTTATGACTTCTGATTTGTCCTGAATTTAATGAACTCCCTTTACAAGCTAATGTGAGTGTGAGTGTGGGAGGAGTGTCAGGTACCAACTACTGGATTCCTCTCAGTGGAGATACACAGTTGCAGTTAACTATCAGTGTTTTGATTAATTAATCGCAGAACCACAGAATGCGTAGGGTTGGAAGAGACCTCTAGAGATCATCTAGTCCAACCCCCTGCTCCAGCAGGAACACCCAGAGCACGTGGCACAGGGTGGCATCCAGGCGGGTTTGGAAGAGACTCCACAACCTCTCTGGGCAGCCTGTTCCAGGGCTCAATGATTGATTTTTTTTTTAATAGTTATCCTAGAATTCTAAATGGCTTCTCCAAAATGAAGCGAACATCTAATGAATTCAACATAGAATTTAATGTCTGCTTGCTATAAATACAGTCTTGCTAATAGTGCTTTTTTGAGTATTAGCAAAAAAAAAAAATTTCTCTTACTTTGAGTAGGAGATAGAAAGGTAGAATATTTCCTGAAAAAGCGATAATAGACATTTATGGAAGTCATTTATGTTGCTTGGGGAAAATCAGCGTGAAAGATGAGAGTGAGCTGTGTATCTCACTACGGAGCACTGGCACTTGCTCAGCAGTTTTTTCGTTTTGGTGGTCTGTTCAGGCACTGGAGAAGTTCTCCAGTTACCTCAGGTGGGCTTCTCAATTTTTAATTCTTGCCACCCCACACCCTACCAGTTTAAACATAAAGGTTTTGGTCTTCTTACAAATCAAGTACAAGAAGATGAGATGAAACATCTAGTTCCACTGCAGTGTGATTTCTTTCATAATCCCTTGGATTTTCCCTAAGAATGGGTGACCTCTGCTTAATAATCTGACCTCAGTAGCTCTAGCTATTCAGGTAAAGAGGCAGTGAGAATGCTAACAAGGAATCTGATGTTTCACTTATGTTTTTGGATAATGTCCTTAGCTAGTACAGATTAGTCTCTTTAAAAATTTAGCAACCAGTGGGACAAGAGAAGGTTAATTTCACCTCTCCTCTACTCTACTGGAAAACAGGCAAGAAAGGGGAAAAAAAAGAATAAGAAGAAACAGCTTCCATCTTTTTGAAGCTGATGAAGCTTTTTTGCTCTTACTATATGTGTAGCCTTCCTTAGGCTGAAGGAAATTGCTTCCTGTTGCAGAATACATGGTATTGGTGCTCTTAAACAGTAGTATTTGTATCTATTCGAAGCATATTCTTAAAGTTTCAAAAAAATGGTGTTTTAATGTAATGTAAGTGCTTGGACGATCCTGAATACAAAAGGACTCTCTTTATGCATGAATAAGTTCTTAGTCATAGCTCATCTTCCTTTAAGAGACTGGTGTTTCCTTTCCTTTGGGGTGCTCCCAAAATCTTCAGCCTTTACACTGAAAGGAATATGCAATGCAGGGATGACATTTAAAGTGAAAGGCTTCTGTTCCTGGTTATTCTGAATGCAGAAGTGTTTTAGTACTTTAATGTCTAACTGATTAACATTACTGAACAACTCTGCACACCTTTTTTGTTTGGTGGATGGATTTGAGGTTCAGAAATGTTCCATGAAATAAGTGCTCCCTTATATAAATCTGAAGTTGTTTTCTGTAGGTGGAGGCAGGATGTTCAGATTCAGTGGGGTGCCAGTTTAGTAATTTTGTTCAAAGTGCATGGTGAGAATAATCTTTCTCCTAAAATGAAGCACAAGGATAAGTAATAACTTTTTATGCATGATAAGCATCAAAAATATGAGCCTGCTGGTCTTTGCTTTTCATTTTTCTTTACCTTTGTCTTTCAGTCAGAGCCTCCTGCAGTGTGCACACAATGTGATCAATAACTTTTTTCATGCAGTAATTATCTCTATGTGGTATTATCTGAACACTGTTTTTCTTTATTACCCAAAAGATGCAGGAGATATTTATATAACCAGCTGATCCCATTTTGGATGAAGCTGCTTCATGACAGCAGGAGAAAGTTTGTTCTAAATAGCCTTTTTTAACAAATGCTACAGGGAAACCCTACCAAGCTATATTACTTATTTTTAAGGGAAAAAATATTCTAAATACTTTTTTTTTCTCCACTTAATAAATTGTATTTAATTAAACACAAAGGAAATGGAAGTGTGTTGTAAAATCTTTATTAATATACATTAACAGAATTTTAAACAATTATGCAAAGTCAGTACATTTTAATTCTCTATGTGGTATTATCTGAACACTGTTTTTCTTTATTACCCAAAAGATGCAGGAGATATTTATATAACCAGCTGATCCCATTTTGGATGAAGCTGCTTCATGACAGCAGGAGAAAGTTTGTTCTAAATAGCCTTTTTTAACAAATGCTACAGGGAAACCCTACCAAGCTATATTACTTATTTTTAAGGGAAAAAATATTCTAAATACTTTTTTTTTCTCCACTTAATAAATTGTATTTAATTAAACACAAAGGAAATGGAAGTGTGTTGTAAAATCTTTATTAATATACATTAACAGAATTTTAAACAATTATGCAAAGTCAGTACATTTTAATAAAAAACCCAATGCAGAAAATATGCAACTGTCCTGAAGTTGCTAGATGATGACTGAGCTACTGAGTTTTCAAAGTAAAAGCTCATTTTAAAAAGTAAAACTTCTCTCTGGAATGTGTTTTCATTTCATTGGCTTCCACTTTTCACAGATTGAGATTTTGCAAGAATCACGCATGATGATCCCAGACTGCCAACGCGCAGACTAGGTTGCACATGCAGATCTCGCGCAACTGTTAGTAAGTACCGCCCCAAAAGCTGCTTCTCACATACTGACACCTCGCACAGTACAGTGTTCTTTCTCTACTGAAGCTATATAAATGTGTTTAGCCTGCAGTGTAATTTAAGTATAATAAATTTACTTGTTAAAAAAATGTAAATTGCTTAGAGGTTCCAAGACTGCCATCCTATAATATACCAGTATTCCACTTTGCATAACTGTCTATGTAGATTTGGTCTGCAATATGCAAAAGTATGTGTGTTACAATGCTAGAAATGGCCTCTAATGGAATGCCTCCCTAACAATGCACTTAAGTACTGAGCTCACTGAATTCTGTACTTATTACACATTCAGGTAAAATAGTTTACCTGCTTATCACCCCTTTGGTGGGAATATATATAATATGCTTCTGCTGACCTGAAATGTTCAAAAATACTTTGCTAAACATTTACTTTGCTATGGACAAATGAAACAAACAAACAAACAAACAAACAGCAGCAGAAGTCTGTGCTGCATAGTGCTTATGTGATTTATTAGTGAGGTGGGCATTAGTGCTCCATTTGTAGAATATGAATAAATAGTATCTTGCACAAATAGTTTCAGGTTGTCGCCTCAAGGCGACATGCCCCTAGTGCCTTCCAAAAGAGATGTTCAGTATTGCCAGGATCAGACTCTCTTTGTCATGCCGAAAACTTAACATGACAGTTAGCATTGGGGGATGCAGAAGTTATTTATACTGGATGCCATGAATATGTACAACCTGGCATGCAAATTTAAATTGAGAAATGCAAGCACAGAGGGGTTGTATTTTCTTTAAAGAATTCAGCTTTCTTGAAGCTAACTTAATTTCTGTTGTTATCTTACCTTCTTTTTTTTTTAATATAACTAAAGAAGTTTAAAAAAGCTTAGGTTTTTTTCCTACTCATACTCTCGTTCTGAGTTCTACCGACATTGATTCCAATGCCGATGTACTTGTTTTTGAGTATTTATTTAATAAATAAAGGCACACACAGGCCTACTCACACATGACTGCCATTATACTTTAAACCTGTGCTTGGATCATGTAGAACTAATATGCTCAGTTTTGATGTAACCTTTTTGCTTCATGGTTTCCTTCTTATATTTAGTCACATGTCAGTTATTATTAAAGTACTCAAAGGCTCTTTTTAATTCCAGGAAAATGAAAAAGAATTGGAAGAAGCTGAAGAGTATAAAGAAGCACGTTCCATACTGGAGTCAGTGAAGCTGGAAGCTTAGAAGTTTTTCAGTACTCTCTTCATATGCATTAGCATTGGGCCCATTCCACACTTCTGTTTGACCACAGCTCTCTCAATATTGTTGACTTGCTAAGGTTCCCTTTATGCAAATAACTTAGCCTTTCTCTAACTCCAAAATGCCTTGAATAAAGGATGTTCTGAAACAGCTGTGTGTTCCATATTCAGGCAAAATACAAATATTGCCAATTCACCTCAATTACAGAAAGAATATCAAAAATGTATTTAATAGTGTGATAGTTAATATAAACACTTTACTCTGGCCAATTCAGGCTAAGAAACAGAGTACAGTTCAAGCATCTAGCTGTATAAGAAACATAACAAGTAAATAAATGCTTTAGAAACACCTTATGTTGGAAATAGAATCATAGAATCACAGAATGCTTAAGATTGGAAGGGACCTCTAGAGCTCATCTAGTCCAACCCCCTGCACACACAGGGTCACCTAGAGCACTGGCACAGGACTGCGTCCAAGCGGGTTTGGAAGATCTCCAGAGAAGGAGACTCCACAACCTCTCTGGGCAGCCTGTTCCAGGGCTCTGTCACCCTCACTGTTAAAAAATGTTTCCTTAAGTTCCTGTGGAACTTTTGGTGTTTCAGTTTGTGGCCATTACCTCTAGTTCTGTCGGTGGCCACCAGTGAAAAGAGGCCAGCACCATCCTCCTCACTGCCTCCCCTGAGGTACTTATAGACACTGATCAGATCCCCTCTCAGCCTTCTCTTCTCCAGGCTGAACAGGCCCAGCTTGAAAATATTTTCAAGCTATTACAGTAATCTGTATTGAAACATTGGATGGACTAAATGACCCTAAGTCACTCATTTTTCCCTGTGGCACTATTTATCTGCAATTATAACAAAGTATTACTTCTTGTTTCCTTTTGAATACAAGGCAGGAATAATCCCAAAACTTTCTTAAATTGCCTGGAGTTGATTTGTAGAACCCAGTTCACATTATTATGATTAATCAAGACTGAGTTGCTTTTCTCAAGAAATAAAATTTAGCAGCTCCCTAGTGTGTTGTCAGCTGTACTTACTGGTAGAAGTGCTGAAGTGAGCCTTTTGGTAGAAGCTCTGAAGAAAACCTTTCTCCCGAAAGCCCAGCTGCTCTAGGTGTGACTTCTCTTAGAGCAAAGTTTAAAACCTGGAAGGAGAGAGCGAATTAATGGGTATGGGGACAATGCTTAATCTGCCTGGAGGACGATTAAAACATTGTGTACAAAACCTGCAGCTCTTCCAGGATGACTTCTCTAATTTTTATAGTTTTTTGGCATGTTCTTTAAGGGCAACAAAGCACAGCATATCTTTTGTGTGGTGCTATATGGAATAGTCTAATAAAATCTTTTGTTAATGTGCCTGGGTTCATGTAAACTGCAGTTTCACCTACCTCTATGTGCCTTTAGCAGCTACCTGCTCTGCACCCAGCGATAAACACACGTTGGTACTGATGAAAGTCATGGTGCAGTACTGTGGTATGTCTTCATACCCATCTTATTTCAGGTAAGACACAAACAATGCAGATAACAGCATTACAGCAGTATAAGTAACATCATAATCACTCGCTGCTACTCCTTTGAAAAAGTTGGAGATGTCAGTCCAGAGCAAGCTCTTGCTTTTAAAACAGAGCAAAAATTCAAGAAAATAGGAGTCTTAACTAAAATCATCTTGTTCTGCTGCTAGGTGTTCATCAAGAATAAGAAGTCCTCTCCTCACCCCTCTTAAGCATTGCCCTGACTAGCTATCAACAACGCAGGATTTCTGGCTGACCACAGACTGATCTGTTTTTGAAGCAGTGACTTACCCTGGATAGTGCCAAGAAGCAGAGCCATTTGTGAAAGTCCAGGTTTCACAGAAGCGTGTCCTACCTTCCCAGCAGCATTGTGTCCCAGATGCCTAATGGCTGCACAGCAGCAAAGGACATTTTGCCTTGCTCGCAGTTCAGGTGAGCAGCTCTTGAGGAGAGAACCTGTCTTTTCTACACACTTCAGTCAGGTGCTTCTGCAGCCCTTCACGGCAGCTGAGGGGACAAAGCAGCCCAGCCTTAGCCAACCAGCTGCAGCCTGCGTAGCCGTGATCCTACTTAGCAAATGCTTGAGGGTAGTGAGGGGAGCCTGCGGCGAGATGGTGAGCTGAAGAGGGGTGTTGGGGAGGAGGTAGAATAAAGTAGAATTAAAAACAACAACAACAAAACCTTCCATTTTGAAGAAATAATACACATTCCTGAAAAGCAAACCCCCAGGAGAATGAAATACAGCTGCTGACTTTCACATTCCTCAGTGTGATAGGTTCTGGGGTAGAATATTTCGTCATGTCTGGTTGTCAGGACCCAAACCATGTTGCGTATTTATTTTTTTCCTAGATATTTTCCAGTTAACACACACAGTGAAGTAAAAAAAAGAGCTAAACCAAATATTTTAGAAGGCAGTTTTCAATAGAAGACTTCTCAGATTTCCTCTTGCACAGTTGAGATTCCTGTCCTCTGGCTTTAGGGGATGCTCTGATCTATAGTTCTACCAACAATCTGAGCAAGAGCAATCTGATACAAACTTGGAACAATCACCTGGACGCAGGTATTTTTCAAGTCTTCATTTCGTTGCATATTGAAAACAGAAAGCAGCTTCAAAACTCTTCCATTTGTCCTCCAATTTAAACTTCCTTCACTTGAAAAACCTCCACAACACTCAGGTAATTACTTGTAACTAGCTAATTTACAGGCTGATTGCTTTTGATATGTTACTATTTTTTTTTTAATTAATAAACAGCAACAATTTTCCAAGGATTCTTTGAAGGTAAGTTTCTTAGCTTCAAAAAGTAGTCTCTGACAGCTCTCTGATAACGGAACATCTCAAAATAAAGTCCCTCACAATATTTTACGTAAGCAACAAGACTTATAAATTATTAGCACTACTTTGGGGGTTGTTTTTTATGGTGTTTATGCTCTGGAGAAAGCTCTAAGATAGGAGCCTAATTTTCTCCCGAAAAAAACACATGGTGTAGTTAAGAATCCAGGAAATCCCCACACTTTAGCATGAGCCATAGAAAACACACAGTAGGTCATACATCCTTTCTTCACCCCTATTCTTTCAACCCTAATTTAACTCCAGGAGCTCTAAGCTGTACCTCTTTCTGATTGGGATTTGTAGTCTAAATTGCTTCCTCAAGTCAGATGCTTTTCAGTTATTTCTCCCAAATATAAGCTGCTTCCTTTCACTCTTTTATTCATTAGCCAAACAGCCACTGTTACGGAAATAAGAATAAGAATATGGAAATTATTTTTACTGGTGGCCACAGTGTCCTCAAGAGACCAACCAGCACCAGAGGCAGGACAATCAAAATATAACACTCACCAACCTATATTGTAAAAAAAAGGCAAAGGGAGTGACTTGGGAAGTGTATGAAATGGGGTGCAGAGTCTGTGCCAGAAGCACTTACCCAAGGAGCATCCCCATGTAGAGAGCATTCCTGGACATAGTTTACTGGGATAAAAGACACTACACTTTTTTCTTTTTTTTTTTTTTTCTCCATTAAAACATTGCCCGGAGTTGAATCAGCCTCACTGTTATCGCACACCAGCGACAGGAAAGGCACCTGAAGGGGGACAAAGCAAGGACATGTCCTGCTGCCGAACCCTCGGGAAAGGCAGGACTCCCTGCAGGGGAAGTGAACTGCTCCAAGGTCCTGCTCACCACAGCAGCAGTGAAGAAGGGCTGCCCAGAGCCCCTCCAGGGAGGGCATCTCAGCCTTGCCCACCAGACCTGGCACAGTGCAAAGCAGGGGACTGAAAAAAAGCTGAAAATGGGCTTCCTCACAAAAAAAAAAAAAAAAAAAAAAAAAGGACCCCCTCTCTTCTATGAACAGTCACAGCTATAGTCACACTGCTTTACTGTACGGCACGCAGGCCTCACACCAACTGCAAACGATGGACTAAGGACTGCAAAGGAGACCGCACAGGACATGTGCATCTCCTGCCTCCTTCCTGTTTTTCAAATACATCTTCAACCACACTTGAACTTAGAAAATTACTTCTTAATATGTCGCTTGGTCCCGCATTTTGTATTGAATGTCAAAGCTCGCCAAAGTCCAAAATCCAGAAACAATTAGTGTAGGTATTACATTTACTGAGAGGAAGAAAAATGTTAACTTTGCAACAGTTTGATTTCCTTCCTGTGCTGAAATTCCTAGAGATGTTACATTTGACAGAAGGAAACCCAATGACCCACAGAAACAGCCTCAATCAGTAAGGTTAACAGAAGACATATAGGTTGAAATTGAAAAAAAAAAAAAAGCATTTTATATTTATATCAATTACAACTTGTTCCCCATTTCAACAAAAGGAAATAAAACACTCTCATCCTGCCTAACAATCCAGTGGCCTCCTCCTGCCCTAGCTTAATTAGTGGCAAATTTCACCACAGCTCTCCATAAGCAATCAAAAAGACTAGCTAATTAAAAAAGTAATTAGTTTACACAGATGGATGAGAGTGGTTAGATTAGTTTATGAAAATAATGTGAAACTCCTCTAGATGCTTTTAGTGGCTCGACTTCCTGCTGTTCATGGGTTCTACACTCCCCCAGGCCGAGGGACAGGCACAAGGGCCAGTAGCCAATGCTCAAGAAAAAAGTGTAAAAACCTGTGATCTCTGCCCACAGCTGGGCACAGGTACCAAAGGGGGCAGAAGGGACTCCCTCTGCTGAAGGCTGGATCGTGGCCAACAGCCGCTCACAGACCTCACCTCCGTGAATGTATCAAATACGATTTATGCAAGCGCAATGTTTAAGGGGAAAAAAAAAAAGCATAAGAAACCAGAGATCACTAGAGACTAAATTGCTTTCTAAACAGTGTAAAAAAATAGCTAAAATATAACTGTTGCTCTTAGCTGAGCAAATTAAAAAGCTGTAAACCTAAGTTTTTAACTCTTTTAAATTAAGAAGCTATAAAAGAAAATGAAGTTTTAAGCAGTAGCAATGAAAAGACACAACTACCTGTACTAACTGCTCTACTTGTTTTTAAAGCAGACAGAGCAGCAGCTCCAATTTCTTTGGCTCTGCTATTTGTGGAGCACTACCCCTGGTCCAGAAGAACGTTGAATCAGGTGTAAATTCCTGGCTATTGCAGGCTCACAAGTCACAGAACCCTATGCTGAAGACATCAGAAACTGCTGCATCCCTTAGTTGCACTAGATGGAAATAAAGAGGAAAACAAAAGAAGCTCAAGAAGTGACCAGAATAAAGGTATTTTCACACCAAAGCTAACAGAACCCAGACTACTTGGTAAAAAACAATTTAAAATCAATGCAATGTTACCAACACACTGTTCCAACAACCTACAGAGCGAGATGCTGAACCCAGCCCAAGAGCAGTTGCACAGATGGCATCTAAAGAGCCATCACGTTAGATCCCCGTGTGCCAGAACCTGTACAAATAAAAAGGAGTTATGGTCTCCATATTCATGTGAACAGGTGAATCAGACAAGAAACGCTAAAAAACAAAACAACAACAACAATAACAACAACAACAAACAGAGAAAGACAGCAACCAAGGACTTAAGATTCTTACTCAGTAGGAACTGCATAAAGGAGCTGAGTTGGTGTGGAAACTAAAGCAACTTTCCGTCCTTAACCTATAGTCTTCACAGTAAAATAAGTAACACTAGACCAGAGTGAAGACACATTGCAGAAATGAAGAGTCAATGCAAAGAAGGTCATGCAGTTTTGGTAAGATTGTACACGTCCTGTGGATAAAGAAAATACTTTAGTCCCTTTTGCACCACTCTTTTCACAAACCACTACTCCTTTTGAATGAAAAGCTCAGCCGGAACAGGGCCAATACTCTCAGTTTAGTCTTTCAAATATAAAACTTATAAAATATAAAACTTTCAAATATAAAACAAACATAGAATAGAAAAAAGTTCTACTCTGCTGTCTCGCTTATCTCAGTTCCATACTCCCATCCTCCAGCGAAAGTTAAGCGAACAAATTGCTACTGACTGCAGAAGCAAGAAACATTTTATCAGAAAACCATGGACTGGTTGAGGTTGGCAGGGATCTCTGGAGATCACCTAGGTCATGCTCAAGCAGGGTCACCTAGAGCACATTGCCCAGGCCTATGCCCACGTGACTGCTGAGGATGGTATCCTGTCCAAGGATGAAGATGCCACATTCTCTCTGGGCAACCTGTGACCTGTCTGGGCAACCTGTCACTGCTCAGTCATGCTCACAGTGAAGTTTTTCCTCATGTTCAAAATCATTTTAAAAAGGTTGATTCACATGCACAAGCCTTGGAAGTTCTTAAAGAGTCTTAAAGCAATGCAGAGCTTAATCATCCCAAGACAGTATGCAGTGTGCTCTATTATAGACAGGTAATACTGTTAGCCAAGCAGAAGCCATTATCCTCTTAAAAAGAGGAGAATCACGCATGCTGTAAGATTAACACATAAAAAGGTGCTTTCAATCTTTAGCTGTTCTTTAAACAGCTTTAAATCTTCGGCACTAGAACTCAGGTTGTCAGCAGTGGGAAATCCGGCAGAAGTGTCCAGAGAGGGAAGGAAAGATGATGAGAAGGAAGAGTCAGGAAACCTCCTGGCATGTAGTTACGCTGACTTCAGACACATAGCTCAGGGCAGAGAATGAATCTGAATGCATCATTTTTGAGCCGGACAGAGAAACATGCCCTTGCAAAACCCAACAGTTTCCTGAAAGCTCATATTATTTGCACAAAATGGTACGGAGGCCATATAATCAGAAAGGACCACATGTATCACCATTCAGGATAAAGCTTTTATAACGATGCTACAAGACAAAACACTCACCATCCTGTCGGCTGTTTTTTGAGATACCACTTGGTGAAAGAAGTTCTACAAATGCTTGTAAGACAAAGCCCCTTTTCCCCCTAGGAATCTCAATAAGCAGGCCAAGGAGCAAAACACAGAGCTCAAAAAGAACCCACTTACTCTGAGAGTATCGGGCTATTTTATCGCTGCCTCTCTAATTCTTCCCCAGCAGAGCAGAAGGAGACCTACTCTGAAGGCAGCAGAGGAGAGCAGTGACAGCCAGGAGCCCTCCGAAGTAAATAAGGCTGTTTGTAGAAGGTCTCCTCCCCAGCATGTCACCGTCCCCAGCACCAGGCTCTCCCTCCTGCAACCCCTCACTGTTCCATTAGCTGTAAAATGATGTGGCTTAGGAAGGAAGCAGAACTTCATTAACATTCAGAGAGACCGCTGTTGTACACAGAGGCTTGATTTGTTGATCACCACCAACAAAGAAGCCCCACATCGTGTTCTGACTCCTCCCTGATTTGGATGCCCTAACACATGGCCTTCTTCCTCCGCTTCCTCATCCTCAAAGTGCAGTGGAGATGGACAATAACAACTTTAGCACTGCCACCCTTGCTGTCAATGCTGAGAAAGAAAAGCTGGTGCCTCTGGTCTAGACCATCCCTATCACTTCCCAGCTGTGGGCCTGCCACTGCAGTAGGAAAAGCAGAGTACAATGGATGCACTGACCCAGTGGGTCTTTCACACAAGTCTTCCAAGATGCCACTGCTGCCCTCAAGTTCTGTGTTTTCTAGGACAACAAGACTATGCTCTCTCTTGTTGCCATGACTCTATGGTTGCTTTCATGCAACTTTCCCACCCAAGTAACTCACCTGCAGTGGACTGCCGTTATGCCAGGTGAACCTAGTCAGCCATTCATCACACACATACTTCTTGTGATGTGTTATTGCCCCCTGTGTTGATGGAAAGCTCCTGTTAATCAGACAAGCACAGATGCAGATGAGGTTCCTGCACTGTCACAGGCTGCAATTACAAGCACATGCCACTCTTCGAACAAGGGAGGCAAAGGGAGTTTTAGGGGTCTGATAATTTCATGCCTGCTCACTACCGCACAGTTCAATAAAATATTATTTCAGTGCAGTACTCCAGTCCCTGAGCCCAAACACGCTCTATTCCTCCCAGTACACAAGGCATCTTCTCCCCATTGCCAAATTTGACTGTCCTCCACCTCCGTTGGACCATAAAGAAAAAAAGATAACTTTCCATAGTGTAGCTTTCCTAGCAATAGGGTACACAAAACTCTTCCCTTTTAGTTAAGAAAGATAGGCTTAACTGAGAAGAAATCCCAAATATTTACTCACATCTTGTATGATACCCCAACAGAGATGGAATATAAGAGAACTGTCCTAAAGTCAGGCCATTTTTAGGAGGTACTTCTCTGCTGGAGAATGTCAATTCAAAGAACAGAAGCTATCATCAAACATTGGCTACTGGGCAGACTAATAAGGAAGAGAGACATGGAGGGAAAGAGTTTGTGTTGCGTCAAAAAAGAAAGAAGCATGCAGGTAGCATGCAGGTAGCATGCAAGCAAGCAGCGTTAGAAGGAATGAAAATGAAACCCTAACAGAAAGCAGAAGAAAAATCTTTGAGAAAGCAGCTCTTTATCTTTTTATTGCAGTAACTGAGTCTCCTGATCTTTTCTTCCCCTCTCCCCCAAGCACTTTTTTTCCCCCAACAAAACCAATGACTCAAACACTCCAGGTGTTTCTTCCTAGAAGAAGCTCATTTAAAAACAAACGCAACCCCCCTCTTAATTTTGAGTTGCCCATTGATGCTACTTCTGAATTTCTAGCATGGATTATGGTCATATGTGTATGTACAATTAACGGGATATCCTGAGCTGGAGTCAGTCAGATCCTGCACATCTCCATCTTTCTAAAAAGCATTAAAAGTGGGAGCTGGACATCCTAGTGTATGTCCTCCCTGCATGCACCTCCTTGAAGCCCACAAACCCTCTGCCTCCAGGGATACTGTGACCGCACAAAGTGCTCTGCAAAACAATCACATGATGGTTAAAGACATCATCCTACGTCTCTGACCATCAGCCTTCTCACACACCTCAGATTTTAGAGCTGAGCACAGCTTCCCCTGATTTTTTGTTAATGTCACACAGACCTTTTTCCTAATCAACAAACTTGACCTTTACTGTGCATTGAAGGTATTGGGCTGAAAGGAGAAATGTTTTTGGCAATAATAAGTACAAAATGTAGAGCCGACCTCATATTTATGTTATTGAGGGCACAAGCAAAGAAAGAAAAATCGCCTGGCCTTTATTTTATTTTAGCATTTCGTATGCAAGATGTTTTTCTTGATTAGATGGAAAACAACAAAAACGCATCCGAGTTTCCACTATTCCAAAGCAACAAGAAGGAGAGGAAAGCAAAGCATTGCTTTCCTCACTGCAGGAAAGCAGAGCCATCATGTAATTTCCCCGGCGGGTGGCGGGCAGGTTATCGCCCCTCGGCTCCCCTTTCGTTTCACGTCAATATCCTCTTC